>CM055899.1:53167352-53472352 GCA_029582155.1 Panopea generosa | reverse complement strand
GACGAGCTTGACCCCTGATACGCAGTGCAGGTTTGGGATAATTCATATATAGATAAATAACGTCATCCTTGTGACGATTTAAAGTCACTCTCCAACAGCATGTCACGCCCCTTTTGCTGTCACAAAGTGAAAAAAATTGCATTATAACCTGCACACATTTCTATCAACCAAAGAATATAATCCTTTAAACACCCAAATCCATGTGTTGAAAATCTTTTATTTTTATATATTTTTAAACTGTCTGCCTTTTTGCATGTCGGATGTCTTCGTTAATTTTTAGCTTACCTCCATATATTATTTTAAAAGTTGATATTTTAAACGTCGTAATTATCCAGGTATTATATTGGTCAGTGATCGTTACAATATGAATACTCCACATACTGTAATTATGTTCAAGTTTTTTTTTTTTATAAAATAACTCTACCACAAAATATGGTAAGTTTGCTACTTTGAGAGAAGGAAAAACTGAAGATGATTAGTATTTGAAAATCGATTATATCGAAGAATATTTCGTTTTTTTTTGTGGCGATTCGTTTCATGTTGAATATCGCAAGATAAAATACGAATATACGACTAACTTACGTCCGTGAAAATTGTTTTATTATCACCAGACATAAATAGTCTGAACAATATGTTTAATACATGGATTATTATAAAGTATTTTTCTAAAGTAATCAGAAAAGATAACATCCGCTGTCAATCGATTGTGACGAAAACTTAAAGTTTATATGGACTGCTCTCGAGTCCGTTTTCTTGGTAGAACCAATGTTTAGTGTTGTAGTTTTTTTTAAAGGTATCGGTTGGAGCGGGAAAGGAACTAGTACCCTCTGACACGAGTGGCAAACACCTTATCCACTACACTACCGCTAAGCTATAAATATAATAACTTGCAAGGCAATTATGTAAACTGGATAGAGTCTAACATGTGTGGATTCCACTCATTTACTTCATTAAACATTATTTTAAATTCTGACGGAAAGGTTTAAAGCTAAGGCTAATAGAGTCTTATCGGCAAGAGAAACCATTTTTTGCATGCTATAAAAGTATGTGAAAATCACATGCGGTGTGGATTTCACCGTAGTTCGGGAATACTATTGGGACATTTTGTTGACCCGACCTGACACCTGTTTATATACTACCTGAGACTACCGAAAACAGTCACGAATAGTACTGAAATATTCCGTAATAGATGGCCCCGTCATGAACAACCGTGAAGACGGTACAGTGGGAAGAAAGAACGCAAATATTACAAAATGGAAATCATGTAAGTATCTGCTGGCATTAATAGGAAAGCGTTAATTATATTTTATTGTTCAGCAAAATATAAATATATTTTATCTATCAAGTTGACTGGTTGATTGAATAATTGAATACTAGTATTAAGCGTCATTTTTACGCCATCGAGGGTTAATAGACGATCAACATAACCACTGTTTCCTTGGATCCTAGAAGGTAACCCAGTACTCGAGCACACCCCATCTTTGCAAGTAACTGATAACTTCCCGTCTTGAATCAGCGGTGAGAGAAGAATAGTAATGAGACACAATTTCGTATATAAGCCATCACTGAGATTGTGGCCGGGCGGGCATTGATAGCCAGACGTGCTACCGACAGAGCTAATCGGGCTTCTCAATTTGATTTTATGCAATAAACAAAAATAAACATTAGTAGAAAAAAATAAACGAAAGCAAAGTGCTTATGACGCTCTCCTGATTATTTAGTAACTTAAATATTAATGAAAGCTCGTGTACCAATTATGTAGTAACTTCAAATATTAATGAAAGCTCGTGTACCAATTATATAGTAACAACCAACAGTAATGAAAGCGCGTGTCCCAATTATGTAGTAACTTTCAATATTAATAAAAGCTCGTGTACTTTATATAACAATATGAAACTAATAGCAGCATGGACATTTGCAATAAAATACAATGAGAAACAAGAGTTGTCAGAAGACCAACAAAGCTCGCCTCTGGGTGTCTAAGTCCTAAAGGGCCATAACTGTGCCAAAATACAATCCAGAGTTATTGTTCTTATCTCTGTGTGTTCCATTGATGATGTTAAACACACATGCAAAGTTTCATTCATATCCAATGAGTGGTTGCATAGATATCTTAAACTTGTACTCAAAAGTTTAACCTGGGTGTCTACAGACGACGACGACGACGACGCCGACGACACCGGGGTCATGACAATAGCTATCCTTGGACTTCGTCCCGGCGAGCTAAATAGCAGACAAATATCAATTGGATAGGAAGTTTTACCAAAACGAATTATTTATTATTATGGAATCAGACATACGTAAAATAATAACACTAATAACTGAGATTGGGGTGACAAATACGGGGATTGGTCAAGCACAAATATTTTCTTATTGTCACGTGTTCTACTCAAATCATTTTTGTACTTTTAATAAACGAATGTACTGCATCAAAAATGTGAAAATTTGTGTCATGTGATATATTTTGAAATCTAAAGAGAAGCGTTTTAGGTCGATATTTGTGTTGTTTACATTCATCGCTTCATTATATTTTAGTAAAAGGTAACTATTTATTTAGCTGGGACCAAATAGATCACTATGCAGAATTTTACCAAGTAGAATAGACGCTTTACTATATAACAAGAACAGAGACGGGAACCAGAACATTTAAACAAAGAGACGGCGTGTGCGTGCGTGCTTGCGTGCGTGCGTGCGTGCGTGCGTGCGTGTTTACATTGTAAATATGACACTTTCAAATGACAAACAGAATTTGCAATGTTTAAATACGATGGAACAGAACAGTTTTTGTCTCGTTCCGTTCCGTTCAATTTAATACCAATACCAAGTGGGTAATGGTTTTGCTGGAGCTGTGTATTTTAGCTGGGGGATTAGTTAGAGGCCAAGAGTATCGTGCCCTGCGTTTTGTGTCCTGTAGAAAATAACGACGAGTGTTGAAGTTCCAAAATGTATATCTTTAATTGTCAAAACCAATGCATTAAGTGATTCTTCATAATGGAGCTGACATTAAAGTCACAGAACCTCAACACACGTGATTTTGGCATGTGATAACTTCTGGCCAATCCATGGGCAGATTCGGTACGTTCTAGCCCACAGATGGACAGATTAACATATCCAAAACTGTATCTAGGATATTTAAAATAGGATTATGACAAAAATCCAAGGTCGGAATTGTAGTCGGCTTGCTAAAGTTTCTATTCTGTATTCTGTATTAAATGTCATTTGGGTAAATAATATATGTTGCTTTCGAAAAACATTAATCCCTTAGGCATTAAGACAGGCTTGTTAAGAGGGAAGCCTTTTCATTAACAGGTGTGCAAGGTTCCCGCTTGTAAATATCGTAAACGACTTAGAACTTATTTATGAAATCTTTAAAGGATTCGGTAAATGCTTACACATATATCTATACAATGATTATCACTTAGGAATGAAGTAATTTAATCTAATTGAATATAAAAAAGGCATTCGCGTAAAAAAACAGCAATAATTTAAAATATATTGTAAGCTAGAGTTGAGATGATCTTCTGTTTCAAGATTAGATTATCAATGTTTTAAATATGAACTAACCACATACTGTAGTTTTACTACTTTGCTACTTTATTGATAATCGTAGAAGGTAAGCACAACCGTTTCAGCAAAAATGGCTCATGAGTGTAAAGTTGGTAGGTAATTGGCAGTTGGTAGTTGGATATTCGAATAACCAACTACCGACCAGTTGCCAGTTGGGGATTCGGATTTTTTTTTCAAATCGCGATTTTCTTAAATTAATTCAATTATATAACGAAACAGTTTATAACAATAAATAAAAAAACATTCCAGCGTTGTTTCTTTAATACCATGAGTATATTCTTCAAGAGGCTATTCAAAATTTCCAGTTGGGGCGAATGCCCAACTACCAACCGGCTGCCATTTGAGAAATCAGATTTAATATTTATATACATGTACATCCGCTTTTTATTATTATATTTTTAAACATGTAAACACGAGTAAATAAAAATATGTAAATTAAATAGTAATTATAATAACGGATCCGAATCCCCAACTGACAGCTGGTCGGTAGTTGGTTATTCGAATATCCAACTACCAACTGCCAACTACCTACTTACTTTACACTCGTATCAACACGGTGCAAATGTGAAATTCTAATGTATGCATGTTTTTCAGTCTGTTTCGGTCAATGGGGGTTGGGGAATGGGTGTTGGGAAAATCGGTTGGGGAACTCCGGTAAATGGTCTAAGTGCATTATATTTGGGTTTGATCAGTGACAAGAATGGTACAATGTTGTTTCTTTTTATTCCATCACTTGTATCGGCATGGCTATAAAAGTTGTATAGACAAATCACTCTTATTTCATAAAAAGAAAATACAAGCAAACGTACCATCACAATGTTTTGATTATATCTTCAAAAGTGCTTGAATCCATGATTGGACGGTCGTGGGTTCGATCCTCCCTCATTAGCTATATGTGGTGTCCTTGAACAAAACACATTTTCCGCATATGCTTACTACTGGTTCTACCCAGGGAGATTTCGAGCGTGATTTGCCTAATTTGGAAGAACTTGTTTCACAAGTTAAAATAAATAAATTGAAACCATAAGTGCTTGAACAAGAGGTGTTGGAAATGAATAAAATATCAATAATATGTATATATGCCAATGTGTTCAAAGATATTTTTTCATAAAATAAATTTGATCAGTGTCGTTCGCCTTTTTAATATATAATTTTGAAATTGTGCCGGCATGAATTGGACGAATCCCCAGCATACATGAAAAACACGTGCCATCCCATGTCATGATATTATTAATCCAGGTGACTGAGGCAAATATATACATGTATAGGATAGACAACGAGTGCCATGTCTGTATTTCATAAAAAACGGGCACGAGATTTTCTATCTGGCTTAGACTCCACCAATAAAACTCCTCATGTGTATACTGGCATTCGTGATTTTCATGGCTTTCGTTAAAAGCGAACGAACACTGTTATTATGTTATGTCTGGCCACTATGTCATCAACTGTTTGGCCACCTTTTAAACTTCTGTCGTTCCCAAAAACTGTGCCGGAGAATGATAGATATAAACAAGTTCACGTTGTTACTGACAAAGAAAGTAAAACACGTGAAGAAGACCAAATTCCCATTACCGCACGAAACAAGTTTGTAAAATGCTATGAACAACGGACAACCTGGAGAAAATCATGGGTGATTATGAACATTTTGTTTTCCTTTTGTTTATATTTAATAGTTTAGAAAAAAAAAAAAACATTATTAAAATAATAGCCAATTGTAAGAGGGCAGACACTGTGTACGTGTCATTTTAAGTTATTTTACAAATTGATAACGCAATGGTTTCCTCGTGTTACCTACTATATATACTTGCCGTCATAAAAAAGTACCCACTGTGAAAATCATTATCGTTTGTGCATAGCAATCTAGCATGACCATGACGATTATATATTTTATATATATTTTATTGTCAATACTATATAAGTGTAAGGTTAGATACACCGAATGTTACGCTCTGTTGACTTGCTCGGAATGCACGTGCAAAATGGGCCTTATGTGGAATACCTCTAGTATAGAGTAAATTGTAATGTTTCTTGTGTGTTATCCAACATTAAAAGGATATTATAGAAAAACGGCATAGGTTGTGTTCATTATTTCATTACAACGGACGTTTGACTGACGCTCAAAGTAATCACGATGCCAGACACACACTGTATTAGGTCTGTGAATATTGTCTTTCTTATGCTCGTTACAATACAGTGAGTATTTGATTCTTAAATGAATTCACGTTTTCGATACTTAAATCTGTTTTAAAATGTTGTATCTATTAAAATAGTGAATTTAAAGTTACTTCATTGATCTTAAGAGTATTTTACACCAGTATTACTAAGTAGGTACTTTTTTAATGACAGTAAGTATATATATTATATATGACTGTTTGACACAATTTAGAGGTGCCCGGTTAGCTAAGTTGGTAACGCTATTACTATATCAATCCAGGGATCACGAGTTCGAATCCCCGTCGGACAACTGTCGTTTTTACGAAAACATCGAGAGAAAATCTTATGGAAAACGTGTATAATTATGCAATATGTTGACGTCTTTTTTGACGTAGGGTGGGGTTAAATAATTAAAAATAAAAAAACCTAGTTTGTCAATTGTTCTAAAAATCTCACAATCACTGTGAAGCATATTGTTAGAAATCAAATAAAAATTATTCCAAAATCACTCGGTTTGTTTTTTGGTAGTTTTGATTTGAAGCAATTTTTTCGAAAAAATCGAAAATAATAATTTCCGTTTTTCGCTAATATTTTCAGAATTTGGCGTTCGTTGTTATTATTGCATATGTAAATTCATATATCCGTTGAATGTGTACGTGGTGATATGTGTTTCGATTTTGTACATTCGGTATAACTTGACTGAGGTCGACAAATACACGATTTTGCTGCTATAAATCGGGACGTCAAAAAGACCAAACATGGCCATGTTTACGACGTCATAGATAAAGAAGTGTTATATTTACCGCAGAAAAAAAGCATATTCAAATTGGAAATTACTTCTAGTTTCATTTCATACCAAATATTCCACTGATTTCGAAAATAACTTAAAAGGTATATTCCTCCTTAAAGCCGTCAAAAGTTGTCCAAAGTAATCAACATCTCAATTTATAAGTAATTCAGTATCCCAAGGAACTGTGAATAGCTCCGAGACAATTTCTTGGTTATACATTAAATAGATCAAATTAGGATATTTTTTTTCTTTTGGGACACTGTTCCCTAGATCTTTAAAATTAGGTTTTTGTTCCCTGGATCTCTTAAGGTAATGGCCAATGTTCCCAAGATCCCTAAAATTAATTAGCCATGTTCCCAAGATCTCCAACTCCCTGGGAGTGCCTCTTTATTGTAAAATTACTAACTATTTCGAGGTGAAAAAAATTCAACACCCGCCTTTTACCTTCTGAGTACCTACACAGTGCGGAAGCTGACGTCATTTTTAAGTTGCGTCTACACGAATTTAAATGTGTAAACATTTACAAAGGTCACCCCTCTCGCTCATGAGTTGATTGTGAATCCGAATTTGGAACGTTTCGAACATGCAAGGTTTGTGCATTTTCTGAACTCATTTTTAAATATTTCATTTTAACCTGTTCAATAAATTGGTTTGTGGAATTTTTTTGCCAACGACTATGCAGTTCGGAAGACCAGGTGTTCAATATGTCAATATGGTACAAGGATTTATATAGAGATAGGGCCTACAAGTCCTAGAAAGGAATAACGAAGATACTGTATAGTTTACATATCAAATTAGTTTATTAACTTATTTATTTTACTTCGATTGTGAAACAATAGACAAGTCACGCTCGAATTATTACAGGACATACCGTACTAAGCATATGCGGAAAAATTGACCTGCTCAGGGACACGTGGTACATGTCGTTTTCGTTCATATAATATTAAACCGGCCATCTTGAAAATGAAATAGAGAGATGTGTGCATAATCCAAAACCCCTCTTATATTATGTAAGATTAGGTATTCACATGTAGGCTGTATAGCGATGTATTGTTGTGAAAAAGCACGTGCACGTCGACAAATAATCCGTTAATTTGCCAGCGGTTAGTGTTCACTCGTATACACCTGGCAAATCGGTGTTTTGTTGATAGAGTCAAGGACAGGACACAGGTAACATGAATTTTTAATTTTGTAAATGTTTATCTTATTCTATAATTTGGTGTATTTTTATGTTCCCACTTTTCGGAGAATGGTAAAGGTGTATTACTTGTTGCCACTGTTCGTTTATCTATGCGTGCGTGCGTGCGTGCCTGCGTGCGAGGTAGAAGTTTGAATTTAAATTTCGGTAAAATAATGGTTTCAGATCAAAAACTTCTGTCAGGGACAACACAATATTTATCAAGGTGGTGGGGCCGATGTAAATCAAATTACCTTAAACCAAAAAGTACTTGTCCTGTGTTTGTAAAGTAAAAACAATTATGATGTCCCACTGCAAGCAAAGAAGGAAAAACATGATGTCCCATTGAAAATAACAAAGAAAAAACATTGCATCCTATGGCAAGCAATGAAAAAATGGTGTAGTCTCCAGTGGTTGTGTTGCTATATGTGTTAGTTATTGTTGTTGTAGTCTGCAGCGCTGTGTTGTTACATTTGTTAGTTATTGTTGTTGTTGAAGTCTACAATGGCCGTGTTATATTTGTTAGTTATAGTTGTTGTAGTCTCCAATGGCTGTGTTGCTATATTTGTTAGTTATTGTTGTTGTTGTAGTCGCCAGTGGCTGTGTTGTCATATTTGTTAAGTGTTGTTGTAGTCTCCAGTGGCTGTGTTGTTATCTTTGTTAGTTATTGTTGTTGTAGTCTCCAGTGGATGTGTTGTTATATTTGTTAGTTATTGTTGTTGTAGTCACCAGTGGCTGTGTTGTTATATTTGTTAGTTATTATTGTTGTTGTAGTCTCCAGTGGTCGTGTTGTTATATTTGTTAGCTGTTGTTATTGTAGTCTCTAGTGGATGTGTTGTTATATTTGATAGTTACTGTTGTTGTTGTCTCCAGTGGCTGTGTTGTTATATTTGGTAGGTATTGTTGTTGTAGTCTCCAGTGGCTGTGTTGTTATATTTGTTAGTTATTGTTGTTGTTGTTGTAGCCTCCAGTGGCTGTGTTGTTATATTTGGTAGTTATTGTTGTTTTTGTCACCAGTGGCTGTGTTGTTATATTTGTTAGTTATTGTTGTTGTTGTAATCTCCAGTGGCAGTGTTATATGTGTTAATTATTGTTGTTGTCGTCTCCAGTGGATGTATTGTTATATGGGTTAGTTATTGTTGTTTTTGTAGTCTTCAGTGGATGTGTTGTTATATTTGTTAGTTATTGTTGTTGTTGTAGTCTCCAGTGGATGTGTTGTTATATGTGTTAGTTATTGTTGTTGTATTCTCCAGTGGCTATGTTGTTATATGTGTTAGTAATTGTTGTAGTCTCCAGTGGCTGTGTTGTTATATTTGTTAGTTATTGTTGTTGTAGTCTCCAGTGGCTGTGTTGTTATATTTGTTAGTTATTGTTGTTGTTGTTGTAGCCTCCAGTGGCTGTGTTGTTATATTTGGTAGTTAGTGTTGTTGTAGTCTCCAGTGGCTGTGTTGTTATATTTGTTAGTTATTGTTGTTGTAGTCTCCAGTGGCTGTGTTGTTATATTTGTTAGTTATTGTTGTTGTAATCTCCAGTGGCAGTGTTATATGTGTTAATTATTGTTGTTGTCGTCTCCAGTGGATGTATTGTTATATGGGTTAGTTATTGTTGTTTTTGTAGTCTTCAGTGGATGTGTTGTTATATTTGTTAGTTATTGTTGTTGTTGTAGTCTCCAGTGGATGTGTTGTTATATGTGTAAGTTATTGTTGTTGTATTCTCCAGTGGCTATGTTGTTATATGTGTAAGTAATTGTTGTAGTCTCCAGTGGCTGTGTTGTTATATTTGTTAGTTATTGTTGTTGTAGTCTCCAGTGGCTGTGTTGCTTTATTTGTAAGTTGTTGTAGTTTATTTGTAAGTTGTTGTTTCCAGTGGCTTTGTAGTTATATTGATTAGTTATTGTTGTTGTAGTCTGCAGTGGCTGTGTAGTTATACTTGTTAGTTATTGTTGTTGTAGTCGCCAGTGGCTGTGTTGCTATATTTGTTTGTTGTTGTTATTATAGTCTCCAGTGGCTATGTAGTTATATTTGATAGTTATTGTTGTTGTAGTTTCCAGTGGATATGTTATTATATTTGTTAGTTATTGTTGTTGTAGTCTCCAGTGGCTGTGTTGTTATATTTGTTAGTTATTAATGTTGTAGTCTCCAGTGGCCGTGTTGTTATATTTGTTAGTTATTGTTGTTGTTGTAGTCTCCAGTGGCCGTCGTGTTGTTATATTTGTTAGTTATTGTAGCCTCCAGTGGCTGTGTTGTTATATTTGTTAGTTATTGTTGTTGTAGTCTCCAGTGGCTGTGTTGTTTTATTTGTAAGTTATTGTTGTTGTCTCCAGTGGCCGTGTTGAGTTATATTTGTTAGTTATTGTTGTTGTAGCTTCCAGTGGCTGTGTTGTTATATTTGTTAGTTATTGTTGTTGTAGTCTCCAGTGGCTGTGTACATTTGTTAGTTATTGTTGTTGTAGTCTCCAGTGGCAGTGTTGTTATATATGTTAGTTATTGTTGTTGTCATCTCCAGTGGCTGTGTTGTTATATTTGTTAGTTATAGTCTCCTGTGACTGTGTTGTTATATTTGTTAGTTGTTGTTGTTGAAGCTTCCAGTGGCTGTTTTGTTATATTTGTTAGTTAGTGTTGTTGTAGCCTCCAGTGGCTGTTTTGTTATATTTGTTAGTTAAATTTGTTGTAGCCACAAGTGGCTGTGTTGTTATATTTGTTAGTTGTTGTAGTCTCCAGTGGCTGTGTTGTTATATTGGTTAGTTATTGTTGTTGTAGTTTCCAGTGGCTGTGTTGTTATATTTGTAAGTTATTGTTGTTGTAGTCTCCAGTGGCTGTATTTAGTTATTGTTGTTGTAGTCTCCAGTGGCTATGTTGTTACATTTGTTAGTTATTGTTGTTGTAATCTCCAATGGCCATGTTGTTATATTTGTTAGTTATTGGTGTTGTTGTAGTCTCCAGTGGCCGTGTTGTTATATTTGTTAGTTGTTGTTGTAGTCTCCAGTGGCTGTGTTGTTATATTTGTTAGTTATTGTTGTTGTATTCTCCTATGGCTGTGTTGTTATATTGGTTAGTTATTGCTGTTGTAGTCTCCAGTGGCTGTGTTGTTTTATTTGTTAGTTATTGTTGTTGTTGTAGTCTCCAGTGGATGTGTTGTTATATTCCAGTGGCTGTGTAGTTATATTTGTAAGTGACTGTTGTATCCTCCAGCGGCCATGTTATATTTGTTAATTGTTGTAGTCTCCAGTGGCTGTGTTGTTATATTGGTAAGTTATTGTTGTTGTAGTCTCCAGTGGCTGTGTTGTTATATTCCAGTGGCTGTGTAGTTATATTTTTAAGTGACTGTTGTATCCTCCAGCGGCCATTTTATTATATTTGTTAGTTGTTGTAGTCTCCAGTGGCTGTGTTGCTATATTTGTTAGTTGTTGTAGTCTCCAGTGGATGTGTTGCTTTATTTGTTAGTTGTTGTAGTTTCCAGTGGCTTTGTAGTTATATTTATTAGTTATTGTTGTTGTAGTCTCCAGTGGCTATGTAGTTATATTTGATAGTTATTGCTGTTGTAGCCTCCAGTGACTATGTAGTTATATTTGATAGTTATTGTTGTTGTAGTCTCCAGTGGCTATGTAGTTATATTTGATAGTTATTGCTGTTGTAGTCTCCAGTGGCTATGTAGTTATATTTGATAGTTATTGTTGTTGTAGTCTCCAGTGGCTATGTAGTTATATTTGATAGTTATTGCTGTTGTAGCCTCCAGTGGCTATGTAGTTATATTTGATAGTTATTGTTGTTGTAGTGTCCAGTGGCTATGTAGTTATATTTGAAAGTTATTGTTGTTGTAGCCTCCAGTGGCTATGTAGTTATATTTGATAGTTAGTGTTGTTGTAGTCTCCAGTGGCTATGTAGTTATATTTGATAGTTATTGTTGTTGTAGCCTCCAGTGGCTATGTAGTTATATTTGTTAGTTATTGCTGTTGTAGCCTCCAGTGGCTATGTAGTTATATTTGATAGTTATTGCTGTTGTAGCCTCCAGTGGCTATGTAGTTATATTTGATAGTTATTGCTGTTGTAGCCTCCAGTGGCTATGTAGTTATATTTGATAGTTATTGCTGTTGTAGCCTCCAGTGGCTATGTAGTTATATTTGATAGTTATTGCTGTTGTAGCCTCCAGTGGCTATGTAGTTATATTTGTTAGTTATTGTTCTTGTCATCTCCAGTGGCTATGTAGTTATATTTGATAGTTATTGTTGTTGTAGCCTCCAGTGGCTATGTAGTTATATTTGATAGTTAGTGTTGTTGTAGTCTCTAGTGGCTATGTAGTTATATTTGATAGTTATTGTTGTTGTAGCCTCCAGTGGCTATGTAGTTATATTTGTTAGTTATTGCTGTTGTAGCCTCCAGTGGCTATGAAGTTATATATTTGATAGTTATTGCTGTTGTAGCCTCCAGTGGCTATATAGTTATATTTGTTAGTTATTGCTGTTGTAGCCTCCAGTGGCTATGTAGTTATATTTGATAGTTATTGCTGTTGTAGCCTCCAGTGGCTATGGAGTTATATTTGATAGTCATTGCTGTTGTAGCCTCCAGTGGCTATGTAGTTATATTTGTTAGTTATTGTTGTTGTAGCC
Source organism: Panopea generosa (assembly GCA_029582155.1). Lineage (NCBI taxonomy): Eukaryota > Metazoa > Mollusca > Bivalvia > Adapedonta > Hiatellidae > Panopea > Panopea generosa. The sequence continues at coordinate 53,460,058 of CM055899.1, read as the reverse complement.
TCCAGTGGCTATATAGTTATATTTGTTAGTTATTGTTGTTGTAGCCTCCAGTGGCTATGTAGTTATATTTGTTAGTTATTGTTGTTGTAGCCTCCAGTGGCTATATAATTATATTTATTAGTTATTGTTGTTGTAGCCTCCAGTGGCTATATAGTTATATTTGTTAGTTATTGTTGTTGTAGTCTCCAGTGACTATGTAGTTATATTTGTTAGTTATTGTTGTTGCAGTCTCCAGTGGCTGTGTTGCTATATTTGTTAGTTGTTGTATTCTCCAGTGGCTATGTAGTTATATTTGTAAGTTTTTGTTGTTGTAGTCTCCAGTTGCTGTGTTGCTTTATTTGTTAGTTATTGTTGTTGTAGTCTCCAGTTGCTGTGTTGCTTTATTTGTTAGTTATTGTTGTTGTAGTTTCCAGTTGCTGTGTTGCTTTATTTGTTAGTTATTGTTGTTGTAGTCTCCAGTGGCTGTGTACAAAATGCTGTCGCAAATTTGACTGATCATTAATACCTTATATATATAACATTTTGTCAAGTTCAAACATCGTCTCAGTATTATCAGTTACTTGCGGAGATAGGCAGAGCTCCAGATAATTTTTTGACAAGAGGGGTTAATAACTATGAAAATTCTGATTGATGAGTAACGCCCAAAGCATCATGAGTATTTTAATATACAAACTCACACAAGTAAATTGTGACAAAACATAACATGTTAAGAAGAGTTCACTTAGTAACATAGGGGGTTGGGTATTCTTATGAATATATTGTCAAGTACTGTTCACATTTAGATTTTAATATTCAGTCAACACATTTAGATTTTGTTTTTTTGACTCTAGGGGTATAGTCAGACATCAATCACCTCTTTCATCTTCATTTGGCCAACCATTGTTTGGTTCATTTAACACTCCAGTCGGAGGCAAACTCATCAAGGCTTGGTCCATTAAGGCTCACTTGCAGTAATGCTTCCAAGACTGCATTGTCAAGGGAAGATCTGAAAACATATGTACATATAAACATTATATTAACATTCTTTATTTTACACATACATTACATATTCTTGTGACTTGTAAGTTATTTTATGAAAATTCATTTGTACTGTTATTATGAGGGCTATGGATATAAAAACAACTTGTGTTTATTTTGTGTCTTGATATATATATATATATACACATATATTTTATAAAGCTGTGTGATAAACAGACTATGAATGATATGGATATCAATGTAGTATCTTTTAAGATCTTAAGATGTAATAAAGACTAAAATGTGTTGTTTTATATCAATTACCTAAACTTGGATTTCACTTGGTTCTGTGTGCTGAAGGAACGTTCACATTCTACTGAGGTCACTTGCATGCATAATGCTATAGTGCCTATTTGGATATGTTGGGACACATGCAAATGTACTTGTGTGTGTGAGAATCAGCCGCATACAAAAGTCCTGAGGGAAATCTCCTTGTAAGTCCCTTTTAGCATGCCATTAACTTCAGGCCATTCATCTAATAGTCCTTTGCCATCTATCAATTTTGAAATGTCATTTTCTCTCTTTCAAAGCCAACAGTGAAGTCACCTTCCACTTTTGTAACAATCTTACCTGACCCATAGTGACTAACAAGTACTTCTATAGCCTCCTCAGTCTCAGTAGCAGATGCTGAATTTGCTGTACATGGCTCAAGGATATGACTTAAACTGTACATTATTTTACTGTCAGATATTGGTATTCTCTTTTTAATGTTTTTTGTCATGTTACTAAGATAGTCCTGTTTTACAGTTTCGAACTGAGAGTCAATCTCCTGGCTGTAGTGTGTCAGCTCATCCCCTTTATAATAAGCCTTGCTATCTTTAACTTCAATGTTTTTTTTTTCATTTCATACAGACCATTACCATCATAATTTTTTAGGAACTCTAACTTACTGACATTACTATCAGTCATTGGTTGCACATCACTAAACACCAGGTTAGTTTGTTGAAGCTGGCAGCATAGTACACCCAACACTGTATGAACATCTAGCATCATTCCCAGAAATAAAGCAGTTTTGTATGTCGAAAAATATTTGTCTACAATCCTTTAGCTTTTGGATCCTTTTCTGCTAAACTTGACAATGTAGCCAACACTGAACCATAAGTCATACACTGCTTCAACAGCCTGTTTAAGTCCTAACCAACGTATCAAGTATGGCATTTTAACACTAAGCTCAGGCTCTTCAAGTAATTTCTGCATTTCCTTTAACCTGTATGTGCGGTTACCTGATGCTGATATAAAATTATAGAGTTGGCCAAACTTATCGCTTAATTTATTCAATTGTTCATTTTTCTTTATAGAGTCAGTAACTGCTAAGTTTAGTCTATGTGCAACACAATGGCTTTGCACACAAAAGGTTGAAGCTTTAGACTTGAATTGAATGCCCACCCCTGTTTTTTCCCCATCATGACACTTGCACCATCTGTCGCTAGTGAAACACACTTACTTACATCTATATTACTGTCCTCAAGGTAAGTGATCAATGCCTCAGTAATTGTGTGGGCACACCCATCCTTAAGCTCAATGTTCCCAAGAAAACCAGTCTCGGCTTTACCATTAAATACATATCGTACACACATGGATATTTGTTTTGAAACTGTTATATCAGTGCTTTCATCTATCAACACAGCAAAATATTCAGACTTGTTCAATTTGTCAATTAAGTTTTTTTTACAAAACCCTGCAATAATATGTTGGATCTCTGTTGCTGTTGTCCAGCTTATACTTCTATAAGGCATATCTACCTTATTAAGTCTTTGTAATGCAAGAATGGCAGTAATTTTGGTCAATGGTAATTCCTCTTTCATAACCATATACACAGTGCGCAGCAAAAATATATCATCTGCATTTGAAACTTGCATATTTTGTACCTGGTAATATTGAAGAATTTTGTTTACTTATGTATTCCTTCATACTTATTTGCATCGCTTCGGCGTGTGGGGGTGATTGACAATGCCTTTCTATGGTTGATTTTTGGACATTTGATGTACCTCTGTGTTCAATACAGTTTTAACATTATATTTAGTGCAAACTTTGCATTTTAACTTCACCGCACCAGTTTGGTCGTTTATTACCGACAACCAAGGAAAACTTATTTTCCATGTTTTCAAAGTTTTATCGTTAAGTTTCGCCCCATCGTGTTTTTTTTTGGATTGAGAGGCAATGACGTTAGTAATTAAGTCATCAAGGATACCTTTACGATTTGTTCACCAGTTATTTCGACGGAAGAAGTTTCTTTTGCACAGACATTTTTTTCACCTAATACTCGTCTTCTTTAAACGCTTTTATTTCTATTCATTTTAAAAATAAACAGCTTATGAATGACAATGATCTATTGGTTTCGGAATTAATTAAATACATTATCTAGAAAACGAGAACCAGTACATTTAGTTCTTGAAATAGACTAACATGCATGAAGTAGTCGGTCTACTTGACTGTGACCGGAAGCAGAGTGAACCAGTCCGTGGAATTTAAAAATAGACTAGGTTTTTCCGAGGAACTTCGAAACAAATCTTTCTTTTTTTTTTATTTAAAAAAAAAACATGAAACGCATAATTTCGGCAACGGATGAGTAAACTGCAAAATATGTGCGTATTCGTAACTCATAGAAATTGAAACATGTGCATATTTATTGATTTTCCATTCGTAATTTACGCGGATATGCACGTTATCTGGAGCTCTGGATAGGGTGTGCTCGATTACTGATTAACCTTTCAGGATCCCAGAAAAGAGTGGTTAGGTTAAATGAGCATCTTTAAGCCATCTCATTAACTACTTTAAGTAAAATTCGCATGTGTGTTTATTACCGTTTAAAGCGACTCAAATAAGAATAAGTGATATTTTAAGAAGAATTACTCTTCGTTTGATAAGATAATTCGGTTAAATTTTCATAGCTAGCTCATATCTCGTAACCTACTAGTCATACATCAGTAAAACTTCACAAATTTTATTTTTTAGCTCGCCGGGACAAAGTCCAAGGAGAGCTATTGTCATGACCCTGGCGTCGTCGGCATAGTCGTTTGTAGACGCCCATGTTAAACTTTTGCGTTTAAGTTTTAGATATCTACATGTATGCAACCACTCATTGGATGTGAATAAAACTTCGCATGTGTGTTCACCATTATCAATGGCACACACACACACAGACAAGAACCATAACTCTGGATTGCATTTTGGCACAGTTATGGGCCTTTATCAACTTAAATTTTCAGGTTAAAGTTTTTTATCAGATAAGATATCTATGCAACCACTCATTGTATATGAATGAAACTTCACGTGTGTTCATCATCATCGATGAAACACACAGAGACAAGAACCATCTCGGGGTTGCATGTTGGCAAAGTTATGGCCCTTTTGGACTTAATCTTTTGTCTGTTGACACCCAGGTTAAACTTTTGCGTTTAGTTGCGTTTAGTTTTGGTGTTTGCCTCCAATCTCAATCTTTGCAACGGTGGTGAGTTTTATCCCATCGAAGAGCTTTGTTGTCATCTGACAACTCTTGTTATTATTTAATAGATCAGAGTTTTATAGCAAGCACTATATACTTGTCCAATTTCAGTAATCGTCGTGAAGTCGAGCAGCTGTCCTCTGACAGCTCTTGTTGCATTTGTTCTTATGCTAGTATTTATTTGTTATAAATAATTGATTAAAATAGTGTATCATGTATCTTACAGTTGTTCAACTTCATCCAAAAGAGACAAACCAAACTACTTCCTTCAAATAGAAAGAGAATGGATGGAAAAGGCATACGTCATTAACATTGGGATGTAAAGGAAATAGAAACAAGAAGCACAAGAATGGATGGCATGAGCAGATGAACATTTCAGAGGAAAATATTATTTGTAAGTTTCCCTTAAATTCTGCACGCCACTGACGGTGACCCATGTTATGCTTACCTGTCAATATTACATGTAACATGTCTAAAGTTTAGGCCTTGAATTTTCAGATGACCTATTCTTTATGTTTCCCTTAAAATGTGTATATGCACTGTATGACAAAGAGTCTTTGTGGTCGAATCTGGCTGCAGGTTAGAGAACTTGTCCAAGATCTCGTGCTTATATAACTGCTGTGCAAGTTTGGCTAGGATTCAATAAAAATAGAATAAAACAGTGATGGCACCGAAAATGACACCAAGGAACCGACTTCAACAAATATTTTGCAATGCTACATGTTAAAAATTCAAGGAAGTCACAATTTAAAGTTGTTAGACAATACAATCGATTGTTTGAAAATTTTGTGTCCTTTTGTCCCTTTGTCACCTATGTATACTTCTTTTTAAATGGCATATCCAGTTTAATTGGTGAAGGAAGACCTGAGAATCAATCTGAGTAGAACCATCGTCCTTCCGAAGTAACTGGCAAACATGTATATATTTAGATAACACTTGGCTCAATTCATCCACAACACATGCTAACGTGACATGCGTAAGACCCACAGCCGTACCTCAAAGGTCAAGGTCACACTTTTAGTTTGTTTAACACCACTAAGTCTGTTTGGGATTTCGTGTCCTGTCAGTAACTTTGCCATACATGGATGGATTTCAAAAACACGGGCTCAGTTGATCAACATGACATGATTAAGTGTTGTGTGCAAGACCCAAAACCTTTCCTTAAAGGTCAAGGTCACACTTTCAGTTTGTTGGATATTTCATGTCTGGTCTGTAACCATATCTACACAGTCTGACAACTCGGACTGCGTAATAGTCAGCACCACCACTGACAAAGGTGGAACAAGTCTTGAATCAGTTCTAATTATAAGCCCCACACCAGAAAACCACAAAAATTTAGGTTCTAAAATTTCCAGTCAGTTTTTCTGTAGTAAGGAGACATCCTCTGAAACAGAGCAGGAAAAAGAAAGGGGCCTTATTATTTCACCCCATAGCCTAGTTCATAGTACATCCACTCCCAACAACAAAAAGGAGTCCTCCAAGGGTGACATGAGCGAAACATCACTACCTCATGTTTCTACATCATCGATCAGTGATGATAGTGAGTTTAATGTCACCGGGGAGGATTCATTGGTCTCGCTGCACTCAGACTTTTTTACTCTGGAGAGGACAGCATTTAAAACTTCACGCCATATAAGTACTGACTGGTCGTAACCGCCGCAACAACAAACTTAGATTTCAATAGGGATCTCACTGGCATTTCTTATAATGCGCTGGGGCTAACATTTCTCAGGCACACAGAGATATAAAAGTTCTTTTAGATTTAAACCAAAATATTGATTATTCTCTGTGTGCAAGAAACTAAATTAGCTGAAAATATAGTAAATAATATTTCACAGGTTATATCAAGCCCTAGTCTAGCCGTATACTTTAAAAACAATATTAATTATGAGGAATAACAAACTAAAATGGCACCCTTACTAAGGAAATCTATACAATTACAAGGAAGCCGAACAAGAAACTAGAAATGTCATCTTAAATACTAAAAAGCAAAACTGGGAAGAATTCTGTCAGACATTATTCATAAAAACTCAAATTCTAAAGCATTTTGGATAAAAAAATCAAAAAAATTAAAGGAAATTCACATCACCCAATTTCACTCCTAAGAAATAATACAGCTTAAGCGTGTCTACCCTGTAGCTTGGAAGCAGGCTTGTGTTATTCCTCTGTTAAACAAGGGAAACAATTAATGGAATGGATGGTAAAGGCACATTTAGAACATCTGCTTGAATAAAAAATATAATTAACCCCTGTCAATCCGGTTTTAGAAAGGGGAGGAGCACTTTCGATCAGCTCGTACGTCTGCAACATGACGTAATTTCTGCCAAAATAGGGGACACTCAGTCCTAGCAATATTTTTAGACCATCAAGCAGCTTTTCATCTCACCTGGCACTCGGGTGTTCTATTTAAATTAAAAGAACACGGAATAACAGGAAATTGCTACGGTGGGGGAGTGGGGGGTGGGGGCTGTCTTATCCCCTCTCCTTTTTTCTATTTTGATAAATGATTTGCCTGCTACACTAGAGAGGCAGGCATGGTTACCAGCCAATTTGCTGATGATTCTGGAACATGGGGGGGGGGGGGGGGGGAGGGGGTCAAATTAAGTCTGTTGCGAACTAGAGCTCAAACAGGACTTTACCTAATCTGGGGATGGGCTAAAGAATGGGGATTCAAAATTAATCCAACAAAAACAGTGGGTATTTTTTTGTCAACTCAAAACAACACAGCTTGGACGTAAGTTTAGGTGGCACACCGATCATATTTAAAAAAATAGTAACATTTTTAGGCATGCTTTTAGATAGAACGCTAAATTTTTACAGTCACATAAAAGACATCGTGGTCAGGTGTGAGAGGGACTTAACGACTTAAATTTGATGAGAATGTTAACAGATACAGATTTTGGCACTGATAAAAAAAGTATCTACTGTATAAGTCCCTCATGCGTCCAAAGATAGATTATGGGGCTCAGATCTATTCTTGTGCATCCCCATCAATATTAAAAGAATTAGATATAATTCAAAATAAGGCCCTCAAGATAGCTCTCGGAGCAGTTTGCTCCACACCTGCATATTTATTGGAGTTAGAGGCGGGTGTCATACCATTAAATTTAAAACGGGAACATCAGTCAGTTAAGTACTGGGCCAGGGCTCAAACCCGGAAAGACAGTAACCCTGTGAATAGAATCATTGGGACTGGATACTACATCAAATCTAGATAAAAAAGCACATATAGCTTTACCTGTCGGGGCCATACACAGGATTTGGTGGGGGAATACGGTCTCAATGGGGTCAATCTAGCTGACTTTAAGCCAAAATTGGAGTCGCCATTGATGCTTAAAAATCTTGATATTAGGTTATCCCTCACAGCTAAGTTCAATACAAATGATTTGCCAACACCCATAAGATACATTACTGCAAATCATATTGACCAGCATTATGCTGAACGTATAGAAATTTACACAGAAGGTAGCAAAAATCCCGAGGACGGGAAAGTTGCAGCTGCATATATGTCATTCCGTCCCTTCAGATATAGTATTCTGAGAGACTCAGCAACAACTTGTCAGTCTGCACAGCTGAACTTAACGTGATTCAAAAATCTGTGCTTGATAATAGAATATAAACTAACAAAGTCTGTTATTCTTTCGGAATCTCTCTAATCATTCAAAATCAATAAAAGCAGATCAAGGTCAGATATTTTGGCAGATATCTTTAAACAATATAATCAGTGCATAAAATTAGGAGTACATGTTACAATGGAATGGTGTCCAGCACATATAGACATATCAGGAGATGAAGAAGCTGACAGGGCAGCTAAAGAATGCCTAGAATATTAAAAAATTACAAACTCAGTTCCCCTTGCATCTACCGAGGACTATGCTTTGGCAAAAAAAAAAAGGTTTTGAATAAATGTAAAAATTTTGTACTCAATAAGCCTTTTAAACAAATACCTTTCATAGATCCTCGGTAAATTTCAGAAGGCCTATAAACTTATAAACTACTTTAACAATAAAAAGATAGATAAATGCATAACCCGTCTGAGATTGGGTGTGAATCTCCTGCCCTGTAATGCCGGGCAATATATTTTAAAAATATGGGGAGATTTCACCCGGTGCAAGGTGAGAATTCAACTTGGCATTTTCTGCTAGATTGCCCCTTCCACAGAGTTAACTGGGCTAAACTCATGACTGCACTAGCTGAAAATCATTTGGAATTCAACATCAGTAATGTCCTAAACCCCAGTAAGGCAGTCCAAAAGTCAGTATATAGGGCCCTGGAGTGCTATATTCTAGATTGTCAAATGTCTGATATCTAGAATGTGCTCACAGGCCCTATATTTCATCATACAACTCCCAAGGGTCAGCCAAAATATTTCATATTTAATCATTCATTTTCAGCCCTGTTTACTATTTCATACTATGTTGTTGTATGGTGTTTAGTGTCGCTTTCAACAATTTTTCAGTCATATCGCGACGGTGTCTACTTGACAGTATTCTGAGCGCTGTCACACTGAAGTATCATGCCGCAGACACATGGTATGATACCCCACCCAGTCACATTATACTGACACTGGGCCGACCAGACCTAGAACTTTCCTTTTAATGCTGAGCCTCAAGCGAGGAAGCTTCTAGTACCATTTTTAAAGTCTTTGGTATGACCCGGCCAGGGATTGAACCCATGACCTTCCGCATGCGAGGTGGACGCTCTACCACTAGAACACGCCGCGGTCTATTTCATACCGAGACTGAGACTCAACCTGTAGACAGGCCTTCTGTTTACAGATAAGGTGTTTTTTCTTTCTTTTATGAATAAATGGCATATTTTTTGGTATAAGACTATATGCAGCCAAGGCTGTGGGTCTATCCCACCTCACAATGTTGACATGTAGAAAATAACATTTTTACTCTTTACATAAATTATTGTTATTGTTATTATGTAAAATATAATTAGATTAAAACATCTTGATTAGTAGGAGACACTTAGAGCTGTCGTAATATCACTCCAAATCACACATACATATAATTCAGCACTATATGTTTAAAAAATAAATAAATAATAATATCAGATCACTTCCATTCTCATAGACACATAATTGCACTCTATATGTTATAATTTAAACAATGTCATATCACTTCCATTCTCATAGACACATGATTGCACTCTATATGTTATAATTTAAACAATGTCATATCATTTCCAATCTCATAGACATATATAACTCCATTCTAAATGTTATGAAGAAAACAAAATTTTATCATCCCCAATCATATGTACATATAATTCAATCTTATATGTTACACCTTAAATAATTTGGCTGACCTAAGGGACATGTCTCTGTACCTACAACATGAGTGATGTTGAATTAGATTTTTAGTGCTCTGAGGCAGAGGACATGATCAGCAATATTTTTTAGGCTTACGCCACATTAGACGTAAGCGGTCAAATGCTTTCTGGTGCAAGGATACAAAGTATTTTATTGTAAATATATTGTACATAATGTACAATTTCTCTTTTTATATCCTTGTAAAAACTTTATTCTTTTAACAACCCTAAACTGGGCCATTCAGTGTATATAGGAAACAGGATTTAATACAAGGTCTTTGAGTTACTTGTCTTATTTATATACTTATTCTTAATTTAATATCAATGCACCAGAGAGGCTGTTATTTGCCCTGCATGGCATAAACAACACCTAGTCTATGTAACTCCTTTTGTTGTCGAGTTTTTCTTTGTCCTCGCTCTTTCCCTGTAGCATTTTGGCGAGCTATACAAAGATGATTATATTGCCAGTGGACAGCATCGGCAGGTTGCTTCTTCTCCTGGTGCTGCCCCACTGGCTGGTATGTTATGTTGAGTCGTTGGTTCTGGTTGAAAAGTCGCTGTCTAGAAGTTGATGCAGATGAATAGTCTTGCAGGTGAATATCTTGAAACTGGTGGTTAAGTTCTCCATTGGCTGGTATCATGTTCACTGCCGATTTATACACCGCTGTTTACTTGAGCTCTGTAGGTTACGTATAAACGATCCTGTCTAGGTCCACTATAAAATCATATTATGCAGAATTAAAAATCCGTCCATGTACGAGGGGGAATCAGAAAGTTTGTAGACTTTTGCCATAACTTATTTATATCTATTGTACAATGCACAATAGTGTTTTTTTATTTAAAATATTTAATGTATATTGGACATATTTTGAAAATTTTTGCATGATACGCCAACTATTAAAAAAAATAAGGCGCTAGTCAAAGCATAGCAGTTAGTTATGTCGGGTCAAAATGATGACGTTGTATTCAACAAAAACCGACGTTAATATTTTAAATAGATGCTTTTGTATCAAATTTACTGAGTCACTCCTTCTCAAAATACTCTGATTCATGGTATGTAAGTTTTTGCCACCATTTACAATATTAAGTGAATATGTTAACGAAATCTCAATATGGAACACTGGACACAAAATTCTGTAAAACATACTTTGATTCCAATATGTCTTCAAACCGACTTCCTATTTGCTCTTTTTAATGACTGATTCCTGGCCATCTCAAAAACAACATTTTCGTGACATTTAAATTAGAGACCTTAAAACATTACACTTACTGTATATACTTTCGTTTTTCTGTTTGAACTGGTGTATTACCTAACATGGAACAGAACATTACAGAACTGCGGTATGCCGCATGCTAATCCATTTTTAGCTCTAGTGGCCAAAGGCCAGAAGTACTTATGCGATGGCGCGTTGTCTGTCGTCCGTCGTCTGTCGTCTTGACATCTGTTAGCAGCACTTTCTCTGAAACCACTAGGCCAATTAAACTGAAACTTCACATGGGTGTTTCTATTGCATAGGAGACTATACAGAAGATTATTTTTTTTCGATTTGAAATTCAAAATGGCCACCATTACTAAAAATAGTCCAAACCTTAAAAAATCTTCTTCTCATGAACGGCCCAACAGATTTTCAAAATGTTTATGTAGAAATGATGACCAACTATAGTTTTGTTAGATTTGTTCAAATGGTGTCCATAGGGTTAAATATGACCCTGCCCCGAGGGTTCAATTAGGGGACACATAAAAATTTTTTTTTTTTTTTTTTTTAAATGGAAATGATTTTGCCTATATCTTCACAGAAGCATTGTTTGGTGAAGAAGGTTAAGATTTGTAAAAATGACTGGGTTCCACTGTCTTAAGGGGTCAGGAGGGGCCCTAAAAGGGTAAAAATTGGGAATTACTTAATTTGTTTTCTTAAGAACCGGTATGTCAGATTTGTTCATATTTTGCATAAATTATCCCTATGTGTAGGGGTTTGATTGCAGATAAGAATTTAGGAGCTAAAATTTATAGGGGCCCTGTAAGGGGACTTAGAATTTTACATAGGGATACTATGGGAAAACAGAAAATTCTCTTTTTCTTTCATCTGTTCTGAAACAACTAGGCCAGTTAAACTGAAACTTCACATGGGTGTTTCTATTGCATAGGAGACTATACCGAATTTTTTTTTATTTGATCTGAAATTCAAGATGGCTGCCATTACTAAAAATAGTCTTAAACTTAAAAAATCTTCTTGTTATGAATGGCCCTACAGATTTTCAAAATGTTTATGTAGTAATGATGACCAACTATAGTTCTGTTAGAATTGTTCAAATGGTATCCCTAGGGTTAAAAATGACCCTGCCCCGAGAGTTCAATTAGGGGACACATGTCTATATAATATTTTTATTTTTTTTTTTTAAATGGAAATTATTTTGCCTATATTTTCACGAAAGCATTGTTATGTGAAGGAGGTTAAGATTTGTAAAAATGACTGGGTTCCTATGTCTTGAGGGGTCAGGGGGGCCCCAAAAGGGTACAAATTGGAAATTAGTAAAATTGTTTTCTTAAGAACCGGTATGTCAGAGTTGTACATTTATCATATAAATTATCCCTAAGTGTAGGGGTTTGATTGCAGATAAAAATTTAGGGGGCTAAAATATAAAGTGGCTCTGTAAGTGAATTAGAATTTTACATAGGGATACTGTGGGAAAACAGAAAATTCTCTTTTTTTTTCATTTATTCTAAAACCACTAGGCCAATTAAACTGAAACTTCACATGGATGTTTCTATTGCATAGGAGACTATACAAAAGATTTATTTTTTCTATCTAAAATTCAAGATGGCCGATGTTTCTATTGCATAGTAGAATTTCAAAAAGTGCTATGGCCACTATTAGTCAGTAGAGCGTCCTCAGGCCCTCTTGGGCCTCTTGTTAAGTGTCCCAACAGCATTTTGTTTCAAACAAAATGAACATACCGTTACATCATTATATTGATGTCATTTTGAGAAGTGCATAATTGGTGTCATTTTTTTAAAGGATATAAACAAGCATACAATACAGCACACATTGGTATTTTTATTTAAAAATAAAACGTGTTTTGGCCACGCTACGCTTGTTTGAATAGTAGAGGTATGATACAAGCAAAAACTGCCCCGACTACCACTACGAAAATCAACGTTTCCATAGTTACTATAGAATATAAACTAATGATGAAAAATTACCAATTATTTTAAAAATTACTACAAATATATAGCGGACTGTTACACTGTATATAGCTTACGCTGTATATAGCTTACATGTGAGCTGTATACATTGGTTGACAACGTTTACAGCTTACGTAAGCTGTATATGTTGGATGTATACATATACTTTTGAAATAGTCTTTCATCTTAACATATATAGCTCACATGGTGAGTGACCAGTATTAAACATAATTGTGATTATACTTGATCGTCATCACCACCATCATAATCTTCATCGTAGCAGTAGTAGAAGTAAATCTAGTAGCAGTAACAGTAACTGAAGCAGTAGCAGAAGTGGTGGTGGTGGTAGTAGTAGTAGTAGTAGTAGTAGTAGAAGTAGTAAAATCTTTATTTAATGAAGGTAGCTCATTTAGTACATAATACTACATATACAAACATATAAAAACCAATCATGAGGCTTTCAATGAAACATAAACAAAACATAGGTCTAATTATAGTTAAAACAGAAATCATTATCAAATCTAGTAGAAAAAGCCACAGTAGTTACTAAGCAGCAGCAGTGTCCTCCAGCAATTAACCCAAACAGACTCTTTTTAATGGAAGTTGCTTTCTAGATGTAGAATGGGTCAATGGTATATTGGTCTTTGATGTAAAAAAAGATAGAGCACAGCCATCAACCACAAAGATATTCTAACAGGGGCTTGAATAACACAAAGCTACATTTAATTGAAATATTTTTGTGGTTGATGGCTGTGCTTAATCTTAATATTTAAATAAACTTCTGTGGAAAAATGACCATTAAATAGCAGTTTTTGCCATCTGACATACATTTTGGTCTCAAATTTCTTCATGGTAACAGTATGCCAAAAAAAAACTTTGCATTCTTATTAAATAGGGAAATACTCAAAACAATTCCCTATTTGTATTGTTTTATAAAAATTTGGGGCAAATTTCATAGGGAAGTAGACATTGCCTGTTTCAACAGACAGACACCGAGAAAATTCTTGCGTCCAGTATCCTGTTGCAGTGCTCTTGTTGCTGAAAATATATCACTTTTTGAAAAGGGTGTTCGTCAGGAATTACCAAAAATGGACCACAGTTCAAAATTAAACACGTGCCTGTGCCTAAAATCAACAAAGGCCCATAAATGTGTACAAGTCGAAACAAGCCCCCCCCACCCCCGTCGTTATATTTCGAAAAAAAAAGTGATTCCCGGTCAAAGCATTTCGACACCCCTGGTCATATTATTATGACCCCCCACGATATGCAGCATCTTGCAATATAGAGCTTACAGTGAGCTGTATTCAGTGTAAGTTGTATATGGTTTTATAGTCAACCTATACAGCTCACGCGTAAGCTGTATCCGGCATAAGCTATATACAGTGTAACACGGCACAGGCTCTATAAACTGATAAACTGTACTGTCATTCACCTCTGGTTGGCTGGATTTCAATCCAGCTTTTGTGCAGAAAGCGTGGACCTCAGTGGTGACATGTCCCCACTTCGGTCCGCACCTCAAAAGGTTGTCAAAAACTCTTGAGCTTGAATAAAAAAACAGATTGAAATCTAGCCTATGAAATTGTGTCTTAAATTTTATGTGGGGCCAATAGGCAACTGACTTATATTCCGGTTTTGGACTATTGTACGTTGAGCTGGGGGATGGTAGAACAGTATATTGAATAAAAAACAATGCATTTAGTAAATTATTGTTTTTTTTTACTGGGTATTTTTTTGGTGTTTTGTGTTTAACACACGTTTCAATAAATATAATATGAAATATCCATACAGTATTAACATAGTTTAAGTTGACTATTGGATAAACCTGTGTATACAGTGTTAAACATTGTATATGGTTTTAGGGAATATTTTGGTTATAAAATATCAAGATATTCAATATAGAATTACAGAAGACTATTTTAATACAGGTAGTTAAACAGTTCTCAGCAGATCTGGTCTGAAGGGATAAATTTATATTAATTTTTTTAAAATATTTGTTAAATTTGGTACTTTTAAGGTATGAGCAATCTGCCGGGGGCTTATTTGCAAATCTCACAATTTAATTATATTCTCTTTTAATTTAATTTTAAATCATCATGTACAACTTAGTGACACTATCAAGGAGATTAACAGGGGTTGGTAAAATCTAAATCATACCATGTACTAATTATAACATTGCTAAGCTGAAATATTATATATCGGATTGTGTCAAAAGGATTTGCCTACTGGTCCACTGGTGACTACATCTTGATAATGCTTAGTACCTGCCGATAAAATATTAATACTTCATATGAAGTAGATAGTACACACTTCTTTTTTTAAAATTTTGTCATATCGGCTCAGCCAAGATAAAGTGAGCATTTCATTTTTGCCTATGTTATATGCATGCTGTAAGCTTCTGATATACCAAATCTCTAAATAACATACATTTCCAAATAGGTTTCGTGGCAAGTTTTCCAATGATATATAGTTATAGTATTTATATTGAGTGGTTAATGAATTATGAGATCTTAAAGACCTGAAAACTGCGATTTTTGAGGTGTTGTACTGTTGCACATAAAAAATTGTGTTTTTTTTAGACACTACCTTAATCCATTTTCCAAATTTTTATACCCCCGACAAACGAAGTTTTGAGGGGGTATACTGGAGTCACTCTGAGGTCGGTCTGTCCGCAATTTTCCTTGTCCGGAGCATAACTTGAAAAGTACTGGATGGAATTTCATCAAACGTCATACAATGGTAGAATATAATGAGAGGAAGTGCAGTGTACAAGAAACATAACTCTATTCTTGCTAATTACAGAGTTATTGCCCTTTGATATTTTTTCTTGTCCGGAGCATAACTTGAAAAGTACCGGATGGAATTTCATCAAGCTTCATACAATGGTAAAATATAATGAGAGGAAGTGCAATGTACAGGAAACATAACTCTATTCTTGCTAATTACAGAGTTATTGCCCTTTGATATATTTCCCTTTGATATTTTTTCTTGTCCGGAGCATAACTTGAAAAGTACAGGATGGAATTTCATCAAGCTTCATACAATGATACAATATAATGAGAGGAAGTGCAGTGTACAGGAAACATAACTCTATTCTTGCTAATTACAGAGTTATTACCCTTTGATATATTTCCCTTGTCCGGAGCATTACTTTTAAAGTACTGGATGAAATTTCATCAAACTTCATACAATGGTAGAATATAATGACAGGAAGTGCAGTGTACAAGAAACATAACTCTATTCTTGCTAATTACAGAGTTATTACCCTTTGATATATTTCCCTTGTCCGGAGCATTACTTTTAAAGTACTGGATGGAATTTCATCAAACTTCATACAATGGTAGAATATAATGAGAGGAAGTGCAGTGTACAAGAAACATAACTCTATTATTGCTAATTACAGAGTTATTGCCCTTTGATATATTTCCCTTGTCTGGTGCAGTACTTTTAAAGTACTTTTAAAGCCATCAGTGATAATAGTTTAATAAAGTTCATGAAAGAACCAAGTTGATGAATACATTGAGTTCGAGCAAAGCAGGTTCAATATTGTATTCCTAGTGCTCTTGTTTGTTTCTTATCCATAAAATTGTTGTCCCTCAACATAACTGGAAACACTATAACATTTATTGATTGCCATGAAAGCTTGTACACTGCACAATAATTAAAAAGACCGTTTTTAATTTTAACAAAACCATAAAAAATTAACAATACAAACAACTCAATCCATAACATTCTCTTTTATTAATAATTTCTTTTGTCTGGAGCATTACTTTAAAACTATTCGATATAATTTAATAAAACTTCATACAATGGTTAACCATTTTCTGTCATGGCGGCGTTCGGGGGTATTCATCACTACAGTGATAGGTCTAGTTTAAGTTTAAATTACTTTTACTAAATAGAGAACACATTTATGTGCGTGTAATTTTTTACAGACCAACAATTGTTGAAGTTACATTAAAAAATGTAAATGTACACCTTCGTTATGCTTTTAAGGTTTTTTACCCATTACTATTCTAAGTAGGAAACCAAACAGTTTAGCTGCTAAATATGTTTAAAAACTACCAATTTCTTGTTAAAGAGACATGTTAGCATGTACAAAATACAAGCAGTAATACTTTAAAGATTCCAAATTTTTTCAGTCACCCATAAGAAAAGGCTCGTTTTTTTGTATAGTCCGTAGCCCCATAGTTCATGATGCCATATTTTCATAAGGTAACACTTTATTGTAATGAGACATCTTTTTTTATTGTCAGGTCATGACTTGCTAATGTCATAGAAAGTCACTTTCTGTTACCATACAGCATGACAATGTTATGCACAAAACAATGTTGTCCATAGCCCTGTATTGTCCATAGCCCTCCCCAAAAATATAATGTTTTCAGACTTATTTATAAAGAAAGCAACACGTTTTGGCTAAGAAACAATAGATTTGAGCTGATTATGGACCTATACAAGTGATAAGACTAGTTGTCGGTAAAAATTATTAACTTTTTGACAAAACTATCATGTGTTGTGTAAATATTACAATTAACACCGTATCTTGCCTACTGGTCTAGATGTTTAAAGAGTGTTTATTTCACTTTTGTACATATAAAACAAAATGTATACATGCTGCTGATAGAAAAAGAATAGTTATAAATAAATATCTGCTGTAACTAATGTTAAGTATCATGAATGAAGTAAAAGGGGCTACGGACTATACAAAGAACATAACAGTTATTTCTAAAGAAGTTCTAGTTATAATTTTAGTAAATATGCCAATCATTTCAAATAAGTATTATGAAACACAAATCTATTTTGCAAAAAGGACCGGAATAAATGACCAGAGGGGGACTAGGTAGGTTATGCTAGAAAATGAGGAGATATAAGCAAAATGTCAAAAATGATTCTGACAATAAAAAAAATATGTGTGCAAATGGTCTAGAATTAAGAAACAGTCCAAAATAGTAAAAAAAAATAATTGAAGAACAAGTTAAAAGCAAGCCCATACAATATATATGTCAATGTGAAAACCTGTCAGAAAAAGAAAGAGTAATCCAAAAACAATGAAAACTCTTTCACCATCTTACATTGCATTGAAAAGCAAAAAAGTATTGTTGTTCTTTGAACACCATGGTTGAAGCTAAAAACTTATAATAGAGTAAAACTGAGATACCAAACACAGGAAACTGAATGCACTTCTCCAGAAAATGAACACAAAAACAATGCCAAAGAACAAAAGACTCCTGGGTCATCAAAATTACCCGATATTAAATGGAGTATATACTTTGGAGGGAAGGGAGTAAAAGCGTTATTGCAAGAAACACCTAAAGAAAGAGCAGCCATTGTTGGGGAAAAAAATGATAGAATTTCCAAAAACATAAACACATATTGGAAGTGAAAATACATCTGTAATAGGTGAAGCAAAGAAATATATACATACAGAAACATGGTATATAATGTCATGGACAGTTTACAAAACTCAGAAAAGAGATGAATGCATAGGGTTTCCATTGTTTTAAATCTTGAAACATAAACAAGTAAGACTTATGTCTGAAACAATCAAGATGTCATGTCATTGTCAAATTTGTTGCAACATAGCCTTGAAAACAAATCATTGACATCCTAAATAAGAAAACATTTTGGCAAAATGTACACTGTAATAAATACTGACAAGAAGACGCTGTCTGACCTGACACTCTGTCCAGTAAGTGTTCATGACAAACAAATTGCCTTAGAATAATGTTCCACCTGTGACACAAAATTACTGAAAGACTATCAAAAACCTCTACAACAGGAAGCCACACAGAAAATATTACAATAACTGGGATATACATGGGAGCATATGAAAGATATGGTAGTTCTAAGAAATGTTTACTAGGTATGTGTATAGTCCATAGGCCTGCTCTACTTTATATAAATAACATGTCACAACATTAGTGTATGTCTCTCTTATGAAAATCATATTGTTTTATTTACTTTCTGCAATGAAATTTCCAGATACTTACAACAATATGGAAGTGTTAACAGCATTTTGCTAAAGAATTTGTCAAAATATAGCACTTTTCTACTTTTTTCTTCAATATTTAAAAAAATATTGAAAAAAATGATACAAAATGTAAATTTTTCTTGTTGTATTTTGATAAAGTAATCTTAATTGATCGTAAAAAATATGTATTAACATAATTATCTTTAAATGGACACTGCAGATTAGTTTTTTAAAACATATATATATCTGTATAGTCCGTAGGCCTGAATTAGTAAACAATGTCTTGTTCATGTTGTTATTACAGCGTTCAAAAATTCAAAACAATACTTTTGGGTTTGACTTATAGCACCGTTATAATTTACTACATGGGAGAAATTATTTATAAAAGCTTTTCATTCCACCAGAATGCTAAATGGAAAATATGTCCTTAAAATTAATTTCAGGTACATGTAATGCATAATGTGAAAAATCATACTGATCCTTAAACATTTACTTCTTTTTTCATAAAATTGTATTATCATGATATTGTTCAAAGTTTCTATGACAAAAACATGCTTATAAAGGCCCTTTAACACTTTAAAGTATATGCTTTATGCTTATTCATGTATAGTCCGTAGGCCCTCATCGGTGGTTGTATTTGTCTGACTTTTTAATGACATCAGAAACATGGAAATCATTTCAGGCAAATATGCATAAGGGTTGCCTCAACACATATATAAACCTGATTTAACCATTTGAATATGTTTAATTTTGACCCTCCGTGCAACCTAAATGTCCACTTTATCTGGGCTGAGTCGATATTTAAAAGTGTACTTTAATTATATACATACATTGTATATAAATAGCAATATACTTACGTATAGAGTTATATGGTTTACCAATATCAGTAAACACTACTGCATAATGGTGATAGGGAATGTCATATGACGTTATTAGTGTCATTAGCATTCAATATAGAATTACGCAAGACTATTTATAAATTACACTCATTAATAAGTAAACCAATAAAATTTTATTGTATAACAGGATGATATACTCTACTGTACTCAATAAATCTTGTACAAAGATTATCAAACTAGAATTTATTTTTATCATTTAACATGATAAGGAGAAAAGATAAACATCAAATGTGATCAACAAACAGGTCAATAAATCTTGTACAAAGTTTATCAAACTAAAATTAATTTTAATTATTTAACATAATAAGTAGAAAAGGTAACCATCAAAATTAATGTAATTAATTAAATTAGAAAATATGTATATAATCATTTTATATCACTACTCATTCATCATATATCATTCATACAGCTTTAAACTAATCATCAGTTTATTTTTAATCATCTGTTCGTGCTCTCCAAAATTACGAGGGTAAATAAAGATTCACCGCCTAACTTTGTCTTACATGGAGGAATTTTAAAATATCTTAAAAATACATAAGTGTTACTTATCATGATGATGTGTCACCTGCATTTACCTGCAGAAATACCTAGACCTTCACATCATATGTAAAGCTCAAGGTCACACAAAGGTCAAGGTCACACTTTATTGTAAAAAAAAAAACATGAAATGGCGTGTTAAGTCTAAAACACCAGCCCACTACTCTAGGTATTCATGGATACATTTAAATCCCTACCTATTATAAAATATATCGCTATTTTCACAGACCATTTGAAGGGCATGATTGTGACACTTACCAGATACATTTCTCGTTATGTATTAAAATATTTAGCCTTGTTTATGCTTTGGTACCTGCCTAAGTACCCAACCTTCTTTTCTGTAAGAGGCCTCTCCCACTTTTTTGAAAATACTCTGTGCCATTTTAACTTAAGAGCTGTCCCCTTCCTCACCTCCACCACACATACTGTTTTTTTCTGATGTTGTATATTGGTTAAACACTGTTCTGGTTTAAGGCTAGAACAGTTGAGTAAATGCTGCTCGTCAACAGTTATTGTTTATTAATATACCCTATTTACCATAAACTTACATGCAAATATATTCATAAACGTTACATCTACAGATCAAATCTGTTAAAAGTTTATTAATCATCTAATAACTAATCAAATAATTAACTAAAAATTATTAAATTAAGCAAATAGATAAATATGTTTATCCTTAAAAAACTGATTTTTGCCGAGCTCACCACGGCAGTTCATGTGCTAGTGTCCGATCATCCATCCATCTGATTTTGTCTGAGCTATAACTTACTCGTTCATAATGGATTTTGTAATTACATGCTCAAAGGTCAATGTTAAATTAAGAGGTTAAAGGTAAAAATTTAGGTAAACATAATTGTGTCTTGTAACGTGCCATAAATGTTCAAAATAATAAGACATCGTTTCATCACAGGTCTGTTTTGGCAGGGTCAACTTTGTAGCCCTTGGACACCTAGTGTATAAAAGTTTATGAATACAATATGAATATAACTAAAATCTAATTGATATGTATATTGAAATGTCGGTAGTTAGCGTGAATAAATGTGGTGGTGTACGTGCGTTTATGTATGTATGTGTATGAACCATGTCCATGTTAGTTAATCAACTATCACCATGTGTTTATGTATGTATGTGTGTGCATGCATTCACTACGTTCATGTTAGTTAATCAACTAACACCATGTGTTTGTGTGTGTGTGTGTGTATGAACCATGCTCATGTTAGTTAATCAACTATCGCCATGTGTTTCTGTGTGTGTGTGTGTGTGTGTATGTGTGTGAACTATGTTCATGTTAGTTAATCAACTATCACCATGTGTTTATGTATTTATGTATGTATGTATGTGTGTATATGAATCATTTTCATGTTAGTTAATCAACTATCACCATTTGTTTATGTATGTATATGTGTGTGTGTGTGTGTATGTGTATGAACCATGTTCATGTTAGTTAATCAACTATCACCATGTGTTTATGTATGTATGTATGTATGTATGTATGTATGTATGTGTGTGTGTATATGAATCATTTTCATGTTAGTTAATCAGCTATCGCCATTTGTTTATGTATATATGTGTGTGCGTGTGTGAACCATGTTCATGTTAGTGTATCAACTATCGACATGTGTTTATGTATATATGTGTGTGCGTGTATAAACCATGTTCATGTTAGTGTATCAGCTATCGACATGTGTTTATGTATTTAACTATTTACACTATATGACAACACTGTATTTTAATGAGAAACTACATATATATACTCAGCAAAAAAAGAAACTTTACTCTCCATAAATTGGTGATTTTAAACATTCTTTTCCAAACATTGCAATGTTATTGATATTGTTGTGTCAGCTGATAATTTTTCAACAAATCTGTGTTTCCATTGAACATTTTAAGTGTTGTTTTGTACCCGTAAATTAATGATAAAGTGGACAAGGGGCATAATCAATATATAATGTTTTTTAACTTAAAAGAAATTTATTTTTGTTGCTGCTAAAAAGCTGAAGACTCAATGTGAGCTTTTTGGGATCACCATTCATTGTACAGCTGTCTGTACATGCCCACATTACTTTAAGGGATGAGCGACTGCCATTGTGGGGTTAGGACTGTCTTGTGGAGCTAGAACATTAACACTACAATACCATTTCTGTACAAAATGCCATTATAGGGTGAATTCCATTTTTAATGCATTTTCTATTACTTTTAAAGGATCAGTGTGAGATATTGTGTTAATTCTTTGTTGGTCTTCCATCCATACGTATGTGCGTCCATCCATAAACAATTGTTCCAAACAGCATCATCTTTGAATCCTCTTATCTGATTTAAATCAAACACCAGTCAATTGATCCTTGGATTGGATTGGATAAAGTAAGCTAAAACAAACTTTATCCATATGAAACTCTGTTTGCCATGGCAACGTAAAGGACAAAACCTTCAAAATCTTGTATTAAAATCGGTAGTCAGATATTAAAATAATTTTGTACAAATGATCAGTGTGCGACTTTCTGCCAAAAAAGCTAAAATAAACTCGATACATTTAAATACATGCCCACCAGAGGACATAACTAAAGGTGAGCGATACAAGAGATACCATGGCCCCCTTGTTTAAGACTTTACTTAGTGATGCATCATTGTGAAACAAAATTCTGATGTGATTTCAATTGTTTGGTTAATAGTGTGTCTGTTTATGTAATGGAAATTTGTGTATCTACTTGGTGGATTCTGACATATGTAAATCATGCAAAACAGATTTTTTTTACAGCTGGATGATTATCACATGTGTTTAAATAAACAAGTTATAAATTAGACAAACAGACTGACATAAAATGAACATTTTTATACATACATATAAGTTAAATTTGTAGAAATAAAAAAAGTAATTGAACTTTAAAGATAGTAAAGTTTCTTTTTTTGCTGAGTATAGTTCTTCTGCTTCTCCTTTTTCTTATTCTTCTTCTGCTGCTTCTTCATTTTCATCTTTGTTTGCTTCTTCTTCTTCTTCGTCTGTTTCTTCTGTTTCTTTCCCTTCTTTATCATCTGTATCTGCTTCTCTTCTTCTTCTATTGTTGTTTCTTCTCTTCTTCTTCATCAGCATCTTCTCATTTTTTAGCTTATTAACTTTCTTTACTGATTTTAGTTTCAGTTGAAGAATCTGTCGCAGAAAATAGAAAGAACACGACAAAAACCAACACCACAGATGTAGGTATATTTTTCTCACATTAATTATGGTTTTATTTCTAATGTTTACTGACAGTTGTTACAGGTGTTTGCCACTAAATTTAATTCGAAATGCACAAGGAATGAATGTAAGTATAACATTTTTCATACGTTAATTCCAGTTCATTTTTATTTTACCCATTGCGTTTGCTACTTGTGTTCATCGCTTTCGCTGCTTATTTTCATCGCGTCACCCTTTGTTTTCGTCGTGTTTTTCCTTAGTCTTAGTATTAAATGCGGGCCACAGATGATTAAAAATGAAAACAAAGGTATAAACTAACCTCTTTTCTTTTATTGCTTCTCTTATGTATATTTCTGCATGATGCATGATGTTAAGTTGAAGACGATTCTGTCAATCAGCACACATATAAGCTAATTAGTTTTGTCTCTTCTCTTGTGTTTTGTTTGTCCCAGTGTTTCATGTCTGTTACTTTCAGTTTAAGCTGTTTTCAATTCTAGGTGTGATTACAGATGAATACAGAATGTGAGTATGGTGATAGAATGTAAATACGATGTTTTACGTACATTAATAAGAATCCATTTTTATTTTACTCATTGCATTTGCCACTTGTGTTCATTGCGTTTGTTGCTTTTGTTCGTCGCATTCGCCGCTTATGTTCATTGTGTTTGTCGCTAGTTTTAATTTTAAATGGGTCCACCGATGATTAAAAATGAAAACAAAAGTGTAAACTAACATCTTTTCTTTTACTGCTTCTCTTATGTATATTTCTGCATGCTGCAACATGTTAAGTTGAAGACGTATGATTCTGTCAATTAGCACACATATAAGCTTATTAGTTTTGTCTCTTCTCTTGTATTTTGTTTGTCCCAGTGTTTCATGTCTATTACTTTCAGTTTAAGCTGTTTTCAATTCTAGGTGCCATTGCAGACGAATACAGAATGTGAGTATGGTGATAGAATGTAAATATGATGTTTTACATACATTAATAAGAATCCATTTTTATTTTACTCATCGCATTTGCCACTTGTGTTCATCGCGTTTGCCGCTTTTGTCGCGTTCGCCGCTTATGTTCATCGTGTTTGTCGCTAGTTTTAATTTTAAATGCGGTCCACAAAGGATTAAAAATGAAAACAAAGCTATAAACTAACATATTTTACTTTATTGCTTCTATTATGTATATTTTTAGATGCTGCAACGTGTTAAGTTGAAGACGAATGATTTTGTCAATCAGCATACATATAAGCTTATTAGTTTTGTCTCTTCTCTTGTGTTTTGTTTGTCCATGTGTTTCATGTCTATTACTTTCAGTTTAAGCTGTTTTCAATTCTAGGTGCGATTACAGATGAATACAGAATGTGAGTATGGTGATAGAATGTAAATATGATGTTTTACATACATTAATAAGAATCCATTTTTATTTTACTCATCGCATTTGCCACTTGTGTTCATCGCGTTCGTCGCTTTTGTTTGTCGCGTTCGCCACTTTTGTTCATCGTGTTTGTCGCTAGTTTTAATTTTAAGTGCTGTCCACAGAGGATTAAAAATGAAAACAAAGCTGTAAACTAACATCTTTTCCTTTATTGCTTCTCTTATGTATATTTCTAGATGCTGCAACGTGTTAAGTTGAAGACGAATGATTTTGTCAATCAGCATACATATAAGCTAATTAGTTTTGTCTCTTCTCTTGTGTTTTGTTTGTCCCAGTGTTTCATGTCTATTACTTTCAG
Source organism: Panopea generosa (assembly GCA_029582155.1). Lineage (NCBI taxonomy): Eukaryota > Metazoa > Mollusca > Bivalvia > Adapedonta > Hiatellidae > Panopea > Panopea generosa. The sequence goes on along the minus strand of CM055899.1, from coordinate 53,434,790 downwards.
TTTAAGCTGTTTTCAATTCTAGGTGCCATTGCAAACGAATACAGAATGTGAGTATGGTGATAGAATGTAAATATGATGTTTTACATACATTAATAAGAATCCATTTTTATTTTACTCATCGCATTTGCCACTTATGTTCATCGTGTTTGTCGCTAGTTTTAATTTTAAATGTGGTCCACAAAGGATTAAAAATGAAAACAAAGCTATAAACTAACATATTTTCTTTTATTGCTTCTATTATGTATATTTCTAGATGCTGCAACGTGTTAAGTTGAAGACGAATGATTTTGTCAATCAGCATACATATAAGCTAATTAGTTTTGTCTCTTCTCTTGTGTTTTGTTTGTCCCAATGTTTCATGTCTATTACTTTCAGTTTAAGCTGTTTTCAATTCTAGGTGCCATTGCAGACGAATACAGAATGTGAGTATGGTGATAGAATGTAAATATGATGTTTTACATACATTAATAAGAATCCATTTTTATTTTACTCATCGCATTTGCCACTTGTGTTCATCGCGTTCGTCGCTTTTGTTTGTCGCGTTCGCCGCTTATGTTCATCGTGTTTGTCGCTAGTTTTAATTTTAAATGCGGTCCATAAAGGATTAAAAATGAAAACAAAGCTATAAACTAACATCTTTTCCTTTATTGCTTCTATTATGTATATTTTTAGATGCTGCAACGTGTTAAGTTGAAGACGAATGATTTTGTCAATCAGCATACATATAAGCTTATTAGTTTTGTCTCTTCTCTTGTGTTTTGTTTGTCCATGTGTTTCATGTCTATTACTTTCAGTTTAAGCTGTTTTCAATTCTAGGTGCGATTACAGATGAATACAGAATGTGAGTATGGTGATAGAATGTAAATATGATGTTTTACATACATTAATAAGAATCCATTTTTATTTTACTCATCGCATTTGCCACTTATGTTCATCGTGTTTGTCGCTAGTTTTAATTTTAAACGCGGTCCACAAAGGATTAAAAATGAAAACAAAGCTATAAACTTAACATATTTTCTTTTATTGCTTCTATTATGTATATTTCTAGATGCTGCAACATGTTAAGTTGAAGACGAATGATTTTGTCAATCAGCATACATATAAGCTAATTAGTTTTGTCTCTTCTCTTGTGTTTTGTTTGTCCCAATATTTCATGTCTATTACTTTCAGTTTAAGCTGTTTTCAATTCTAGGTGCCATTGCAGACGAATACAGAATGTGAGTATGGTGATAGAATGTAAATATGATGTTTTACATACATTAATAAGAATCCATTTTTATTTTACTCATCGCATTTGCCACTTGTGTTCATTGCGTTCGTCGCTTTTGTTTGTCGCGTTCGCCGCTTATGTTCATCGTGTTTGGTGCTAGTTTTAATTTTAAATGCGGTCCACAAAGGATTAAAAATGAAAACAAAGCTATAAACTAACATATTTTCTTTTATTGCTTCTATTATGTATATTTCTAGATGCTGCAACGTGTTAAGTTGAAGACGAATGATTTTGTCAATCAGCATACATATAAGCTAATTAGTTTTGTCTCTTCTCTTGTGTTTTGTTTGTCCCAATGTTTCATGTCTATTACTTTCAGTTTAAGCTGTTTTCAATTCTAGGTGCCATTGCAGACGAATACAGAATGTGAGTATGGTGATAGAATGTAAATATGATGTTTTACATACATTAATAAGAATCCATTTTTATTTTACTCATCGCATTTGCCACTTGTGTTCATCGCGTTCGTCGCTTTTGTTTGTCGCGTTCGCCGCTTATGTTCATCGTGTTTGTCGCTAGTTTTAATTTTAAGTGCTGTCCACAGAGGATTAAAAATGAAAACAAAGCTGTAAACTAACATCTTTTCCTTTATTGCTTCTCTTATGTATATTTCTAGATGCTGCAACGTGTTAAGTTGAAGACGAATGATTTTGTCAATCAGCATACATATAAGCTAATTAGTTTTGTCTCTTCTCTTGTGTTTTGTTTGTCCCAGTGTTTCATGTCTATTACTTTCAGTTTAAGCTGTTTTCAATTCTAGGTGCCATTGCAAACGAATACAGAATGTGAGTATGGTGATAGAATGTAAATATGATGTTTTACATACATTAATAAGAATCCATTTTTATTTTACTCATCGCATTTGCCACTTGTGTTCATCGCGTTCGTCGCTTTTGTTTGTCGCGTTTGCCGCTTATGTTCATCGTGTTTGTCGCTAGTTTTAATTTTAAATGCGGTCCACAAAGGATTAAAAACGAAAACAAAGCTATAAACTAACATATTTTCCTTTATTGCTTCTATTATGTATATTTTTAGATGCTGCAACGTGTTAAGTTGAAGACGAATGATTTTGTCAATCAGCATACATATAAGCTAATTAGTTTTGTCTCTTCTCTTGTGTTTTGTTTGTCCCAGTGTTTCATGTCTATTACTTTCAGTTTAAGCTGTTTTCAATTCTAGGTGCCATTGCAAACGAATACAGAATGTGAGTATGGTGATAGAATGTAAATATGATGTTTTACATACATTAATAAGAATCCATTTTTATTTTACTCATCGCATTTGCCACTTATGTTCATCGTGTTTGTCGCTAGTTTTAATTTTAAATGCGGTCCACAAAGGATTAAAAATGAAAACAAAGCTATAAACTAACATATTTTCTTTTATTGCTTCTATTATGTATATTTCTAGATGCTGCAACGTGTTAAGTTGAAGACGAATGATTTTGTCAATCAGCATACATATAAGCTAATTAGTTTTGTCTCTTCTCTTGTGTTTTGTTTGTCCCAGTGTTTCATGTCTATTACTTTCAGCTTAAGCTGTTTTCAGTTCTAGGTGCCATTGCAGACGAATACAGAATGTGAGTATGGTGATAGAATGTAAATATTATGTATTACATACATTAATAAGAATCCATTTTTATTTTACTCATCGCATTTGCCACTTGTGTTCAACGCGTTCGTCGCTTTTGTTTGTCGCGTTCGCCGCTTATGTTCATCGTGTTTGTCGCTAGTTTTAATTTTAAATGCGGTCCATAAAGGATTAAAAATGAAAACAAAGCTATAAACTAACATCTTTTCCTTTATTGCTTCTATTATGTATATTTTTAGATGCTGCAACGTGTTAAGTTGAAGACGAATGATTTTGTCAATCAGCATACATATAAGCTTATTAGTTTTGTCTCTTCTCTTGTGTTTTGTTTGTCCATGTGTTTCATGTCTATTACTTTCAGTTTAAGCTGTTTTCAATTCTAGGTGCGATTACAGATGAATACAGAATGTGAGTATGGTGATAGAATGTAAATATGATGTTTTACATACATTAATAAGAATCCATTTTTATTTTACTCATCGCATTCGCCACTTGTGTTCATCGCGTTCGTCCCTTTTGTTTGTCGCGTTCGCCACTTTTGTTCATCGTGTTTGTCGCTAGTTTTAATTTTAAGTGCTGTCCACAGAGGATTAAAAATGAAAACAAAGCTGTAAACAAACATCTTTTCCTTTATTGCTTCTCTTATGTATATTTCTACATGCTGCATGGTGTTAAGTTAAAGACGATTCTGTCAATCAGCATACATATAAGCTAATTAGTTTTGTCTCTTCTCTTGTGTTTTGTTTGTCCCAGTGTTTCATGTCTGTTACTTTCAGTTTCATCTGTTTTCAATTCTAGGTGCGATTACAGATAAATACAGAATGTGAGTATGGTGATAGAATGTAAACATGATGTTTTACGTACGTTAATAGATATTCATTTTATTTTACACATCATGTTCGCTGCTTGTTTTTTGCACCGCATTCATCGCTAGATTTGATTTTGCATGGAGTTTCAGACTTAGACTGTTGAGAACAATTCCATCAACAAAGGGTGTAAGCAAAACTATTTACTTTTAATGCTTCTCTAATGTATATATTGTCTCATTTTAACTTAACTACTATGTTACCATTTGCATTTCTAGATGCTGCCACAGAGGAACAATGAAAAGGAGAATCAGCTTCACGGTGTTGTAAGTAAAATAATGTCAGTTACGTCTTGGTGGGTTTCTCACCATTTCCTTAACTGGTGTTTATCGTGTTCGACGCGAGCATTTTTTTTAGTGCTGCAAGTTGAGAATGAAGACCAATAATCCTTTCAATAGAAATGTAAGCAAATATATGTCTTTTTATTGTTTTTCTTACTTGTATTTCTTAGTGCTTCATGTTTGTCAATCTTTTTTCTGCTGTTTCCAGTTCAAGCTGCGATCACATTATGAAGAAAGACAATGAGAACCAGCATCAAGTATGCATGTAAAACACTTTTTTCATACATCCATTATAGTTTATTGTCATGTTTCTTATCATGTTTCTTATCATATCCTAGTAGTCAGCCCGGGAGTTAAACCATGAACCAACAATGTATCAGATGCCAGACCAGAAGTCAACCATATCCAAGATATCAGCCCAGTAGTTAATCCAGAAATCAACAAAGTACCAGAAGCCAACCATATCCCAGATGTCAGCCCAGCAGTTGACCCAGATATCAACAAGGTACCAGTAGTCAGCCCAGAAGTCCACCAAATTCCAGAAGTCAACCAAGGAATTAATTCAGAAATCAACAATGTACCAGAAGTAATCCAAGATGTCAACCATATCCATGAAGTCAACCCAGAAGTTAATCTAAAAATCAGAAATGTACATCAAATCAGCCCAGGAATTAATCCAGAAATCAGCAATGTATCAGATATCAGCCCAGAAGTCAACCATATCCCAGAAGTTGTTTCAGAAATCAATAATGTACCAGAAGTCAGCCTCTAAGTCAGTCAAATCCTAGTAGTCAACCCGGGAGTAAAACCATAAACCAACAATATATGAGATGCCAGCCCAGAAGTCAACCATATCTAAGATATCAGCCTAGTAGTTAATCAAGAAATCAACAATGTACCAGAAGCCAACTATATCCCAGATGTCAGCCCAGCAGTTAACCCAGATATCAACAATGTACCAGAAGTCAGCCATGAAGCCAACCATATCCCATATATCAGCCAAGCAGTTAATCCAGAAATCAACACTGTACCAGAAATGATCCCCAGAAGTCAACCAAATCCCAGAAGTCAACCCAGGAATTGATCCAGAAATCAACAATGTATCAGATGTCTGCTCAAAAGTCAACCATATCCCAAAAGTTAATCCAGAAATCAACAAGGTACCAGATGTCAGCCTTAAAGTCGACCATATCCCAGAGGTCGACCCAGGAATAAATCCAGAAATCAACAATGTACCAAATGTCAGCCCACAAGTAAACCAGAAATCAACAGGGTACCAGAAGTCAGCCCAGATGTCCACCATATCCCAGAAGTTGACCAAGGAATTAATTCAGAAATCAACAATGTACCAGAAGTCAGCTGAGATGTCAACCATGTCCCAGAAGTGAATCCGGAAGTTAATCCAAAAATCAGAAATGTACCTGAAACCAGCCCCAGAAGTCAACCATGTCCCTGAAGTCAACCCAGGAATTAATCCAGAAATCAACAGTGTACCAGATGTCAGCGCAGAAGTCAACCATATATATCCCAGAAGTCAAATCACGAATTAATCCAGAAATCAACAATGTACCAGATGTCAGCCCAGAAGTCAACCATATCCCAGAAGTCAAATCACGAATTAATCCAGAAATCAACAGTGTAATAAATGTCAGCCCAGAAGTCAACCATATCTGAGAAGTTGTTTCAGAAATCAATAATGTACCAGATGTCAGCCACTAAGTCAGTCATATCCTAGTAGTCAGCCCGGGAGTAAAACCATCAACCAACAATTTATGAGATGCCAGCCCAGAAGTCAACCATATCTAAGATATCAGCCTAGTAGTTAATCAAGAAATCAACAATGTACTAGAAGCCAACCATATCCCAGATGTCAGCCAAGCAGTTAACCCAGATATCAACAAGGTACCAATGTCAGCCATGAAACCAACCATATCCCATATGTCAGCCAAGCAGTTAATCCAGAAATCAACACTGCACCATAAATCATCACCAGAAGTCAACCAAATCCCAGAAGTCAACCCAGGAATTGATCCAGAAATCAACAGTATATCAGATGTTTGCTCAAAAGTCAACGATATCCCAAAAGTTAATCCAGAAATCAACAAGGTACCAGATGTCAGCCTTCAAGTCGACCATATCCCAGAGGTCGACCCAGGAATAAATCCAGAAATCAACAATGTACCAAATGTCAGCCCACAAGTAAACCAGAAATCAACAGGGTACCAGAAGTCAGCCCAGCAGTTAACCCAGATATCAACACTGTACCAGAAGTCAGCCATGAAGCCATCCATATCCCAGATGTCAGCCAAGCAGTTAATCCAGAAATCAACACTGTACCAGAAATGATCCCCAGAAGTCAACCAAATCCCAGAAGTCAACCCAGGAATTGATCCAGAAATCAACAATGTACCAAATGTCAGCCCACAAGTAAACCAGAAATCAACAGGGTACCAGATGTCAGTCCAGATGTCCACCATATCCCAGAAGTCGACCAAGGAATTAATTCAGAAATCAACAAAATCAACAATATACCAGAAGTCAGCTGAGATGTCAACCATGTCCCAGAAGTCAATCCAGAAGTTAATCCAAAAATCAGAAATGTACCTGAAACCAGCCCCAGAAGTCAACCATGTCCATGAAGTCAACCCAAGAATTAATCCAGAAATCAACAATGTACCAGATGTCAGCCCAGAAGTCAACCATATATATCCCAGAAGTCAAATCACGAATTAATCCAGAAATCAACAATGTAATAAATGTCAGCCCAGAAGTCAACCATATCTGAGAAGTTGTTTCAGAAATCAATAATGTACCAGATGTCAGCCACTAAGTCAGTCATATCCTTGTAGTCAGCCCGGGAGTTAAACCATAAACCAACAATATATCAGATGCCAGTCCAGAAGTCAACCATATCTAAGATATCAGCCTAGTAGTTAATCAAGAAATCAACCATGTACCAGAAATGATCCCCAGAAGTCAACCAAATCCCAGAAGTCAACCCAGGAATTGATTCAGAAATCAACAATGTATCAGATGTCTGCTCAAAAGTCAACCATATCCCAAAAGTTAATCCAGAAATCAACAAGGTACCAGATGTCAGCCTTAAAGTCGACCATATCCCAGAGGTCGACCCAGGAATAAATCCAGAAATCAACAATGTACCAAATGTCAGCCCACAAGTAAACCAGAAATCAACAGGGTACCAGAAGTCAGCCCAGATGTCCACCATATCCCAGAAGTCGACCAAGGAATTAATTCAGAAATCAACAATGTACCAGAAGTCAGATGAGATGTCAACCATGTCCCAGAAGTCAATCTGGAAGTTAATCCAAAAATCAGAAATGTACCTGAAACCAGCCCCAGAAGTCAACCATGTCCCTGAAGTCAACCCAGGAATTAATCCAGAAATCAACAATGTACCAGATGTCAGCCCAGAAGTCAACCATATCCCAGAAGTCAAATCACTAATTAATCCAGAAATCAACAATGTAATAAATGTCAGCCCAGAAGTCAACCATATCTGAGAAGTTGTTTCAGAAATCAGTAATGTACCAGATGTCAGCCACTAAGTCAGTCATATCCTTGTAGTCAGCCCGGGAGTTAAAGCATTAACCAACAATGTATCAGATGCCAGCCCAGCAGTCAACCATATCCAAGATATCAGCCCAGTAGTTATTCCAGAAATCAACAATGTACTAGAAGCCAACCATATCCCAGATGTCAGCCCAGCAGTTAACCCAGATATCAACAAGGTACCAGTAGTCAGTCCAGCAGTTAACCCAGATATCAACAAGGTACCAATGTCAGCCATGAAACCAACCATATCCCATATGTCAGCCAAGCAGTTAATCCAGAAATCAACACTGCACCAGAAATCATCCCCAGAAGTCAACCAAATCCCAGAAGTCAACCCAGGAGTTGATCCAGAAATCAACAGTATATCAGATGTCTGCTCAAAAGTCAACCATATCCCAAAAGTTAATCCAGAAATCAACAAGGTACCAGATGTCAGCCTTAAAGTCGACCATATCCCAGAGGTCGACCCAGGAATAAATCCAGAAATCAACAATGTACCAAATGTCAGCCCACAAGTAAACCAGAAATCAACACTGTACCAGAAGTCAGCCCAGCAGTTAACCCAGATATCAACACTGTACCAGAAGTCAGCCATGAAGCCATCCATATCCCAGATGTCAGCCAAGCAGTTAATCCAGAAATCAACACTGTACCAGAAATGATCCCCAGAAGTCGACCAAATCCCAGAAGTCAACCCAGGAATTGATCCAGAAATCAACAATGTATCAGATGTCTGCTCAAAAGTCAACCGTATCCCAAAAGTTGATCCAGAAATCAACAAGGTACCAGATGTCAGCCTTCAAGTTGACCATATCCCAGAGGTCGACCCAGGAATAAATCCAGAAATCAACAATGTACTAAATGTCAGCCCACAAGTAAACCAGAAATCAACAGGGTACCAGAAGTCAGCCCAGATGTCCACCGTATCCCAGAAGTCAACCAAGGAATTAATTCAGAAATCAACAGTATACCAGAAGTCAGCTGAGATGTCAACCATGTCCCAGAAGTCAATCCGGAAGTTAATCCAAAAATCAGAAATGTACCTGAAACCAGCCGCAGAAGTCAACCATGTCCCTGAAGTCAACCCAGGAATTAATTCAGAAATCAACAGTGTAATAAATGTCAGCGCAGAAGTCAACCATATCTGAGAAGTTGTTTCAGAAATCAATAATGTACCAGATGTCAGCCACTAAGTCAGTCATATCCTAGTAGTCAGCCCGGGAGTTAATGCATAAACCAACAATGTATCAGATGCCGGCACAGAAGTCAACCATATCTCAGAAGTTGTTTCAGAAATCAATAATGTAACAGAAGTCAGCCTCTAAGTCATACATAGCCTAGTAGTCAGCCCATGAGTTAAACCATAAACCAACAATGTACCAAATGTCAGCCCAGATCTCAACCGTATCTCAGAAATTGTTTCAGAAATCAATAATGTACCGGAAATCAGCCTCTAAGACAGTCATATCCTAGTAATCATCACGGGAGTTAAACCATAAACCAACAATATACCAGATGCCAGCCCAGATGTCAGCCCAGTAGTTAATCCAGAAATCAACCATGTACCAGAAGTCAGCCTTGAAGCCAACCATATCCCAGATGTCAGCCCAGCAGTTAATCCAGAAATCAACAATGTACCAGAAATCATCCCCAGATTAGTCAACTTTATGCCGAATGTCAGTCCAGGAGTTAATCCAGATATCGTCAACCATGTTCAAGAAGTCAACCCAAGAGTTAATCCAGAAATCAACAATTTACCAAATGTCACCCAAAAATCAGCCATATTCCAGAAGTCAGCCCAGAAATTAATCCAGAAATCAACAATGTACCATACAAGAATTCAGCCCAAGAAATTAACCATGTCCTAGAAGTCAGCCCAGATGGTAAATCCAGAAATCAATAATGCCCCAGAGGTCAGCCTCTTAGTCAGTAATATTACAGAAGTCTCTCTAGATGTCAGCCATGTCTCTGAAGTCCACATAGAAGTCAACCATGTACCAAAAATCGACCCGGAAGTCAACTCAAAGTCCCAGCAGTATACCATGAAATCTATTAGTCACTCATGTCGTAGAAATCATCACATAAGTCCTACCAAAAGTCTACCATGTCAGCCTAGAAGTTTATCCAGAAATCAACAATGTACCAGAATTCAGCCTCAGAAGACAACCATGTCCCAGAAGTCGACCATGTCTAAAATGCCAGCCCAGAAGTTAATCTAGAAATCAACAATGTACCAGAATTCAGCCCCAGAAGACAACCATGTCCCAGAAGTCTGCCCAGAAGTTAATGTAAAAATAAACAATGTACCAGAAGTCACTCTCTAAGTCAGCCATATTCAAGAAGTCAGCCCCAGGAGACAACCATGCCCCAGAAGTCTGCCCAGAAGTTAATCAAGAAATCAACAATGTACTAGAATTCAGCCTCAGAAGACAATCATGTCCCAGCAGTCAACCATGTCCCAGAAGACAACCATAACCCAGAAGTCAACCATGTCCAAAAAGTCAACCAAAACCCAGAAGTCAACCATGTTCCAGGAGTCAACCATATCCCAGGATTCAACCATGTTCTAGAAGTCAACAATATCTCAGAAGTCAACCATGTCCCAAAAGCCAGCCATGATGACATTTTTTACCAAGACAATCATGATATCCCAGCTGACTGTCAAAAAAGATACATATCCAGGTAAAGATTATGTGTTTTACAACCTACTCAAACGCAAAAGAAAGTGTGCACATTTATATTTTTGATTTTCTGAAAATCCAATGATGGAATACTGTCATGTGGAGTATCAATTGTTAGCTTATTCTATTGCCTTTCTAAATAATATGTTTTATTTTATTGTTTTGAGTTTGGATAAAATGTACGACGCTTCTTCCAGGATAAGGTGTCAAAATAAAAAATACATAAATAGCCAAAGGGATGTTTTCTTGCGTAGATTAACTGTAATTTGTGTTTCTATGGCAATTAAGTGCCAGTAAAACTGCAGCCACTGAGTTGTCTCAGCCAAGCATCATTAAACCGTCAATACACTGACATTCTAATAGTCGTGGCATATTCACTGTTATAAATGTTCAAAATCTACAGTATAGTCACACTATACATGTTCCAAAAAAAGTAGAGAAAACAAGTTTGGCCACTTGTACTTATGTATACATGTTCCAAGTGGAAATCCTGCAAAATCGCAATTCGGGCTAATAACTAGCCATAGTTTGACTGATATTTCGTCGTGGTTAAAAACAGTAACGACTGATATTCTTTTGTTTCAAATTTGACGGCTTACCATGTAATACTTTGTAGAATTAAAATTATCTAAAAATAAAAAGTGCACATTTTCTTTTGCGTTCGAGTATATATACCATGGCGATGTCTTTGAGATAATTGGTCCTTTGTCATTTTATTTGTCACAAATACTTGCTATGATTCTCTTAGCTACCAAAGTGTAATTACTTTGTTAAGTTCAATTCTCGGAATATTATGCTTATTATACTCGCCACGAAAACAGGATCATGGTAACCTATAAGTGTATTTAAATGTTTTACTAATCTGGCAATACATCAATCCAGATATGATGCAGAAGTCATGAAAGTTTAACTGTATATATCATGATGTTTCCTAGTGCGGCATACTGCATGTCTCTAAGGAACATTTTAAAGATTTTTATTTTGCGTCTCCGAGCCTTGTACAGCAGATCCGATATCCAAATAATAAAAAAGCTGTCCATTCTTGCCTTATTTAATCGGGCTAGAAGTTTCCTAGCTAGTTTACAATGGACAATGCAACTTATTTTAATTCCAAGTGTCAGCATATGTTACACATTCAAATTTAGCCTCTACAAGTAATACATTTGTTATTATATTTAGAAGAGAGTCAACCAGAAGCCTTCCATATCCGAGAAATTAAGAATGTCTCAGAAGTCAATCCAGAAGTTGACCAAGTAGTCAACCGTGTCCAGGAAATCAGCTATGTCCCAGATGAGATTCCCCACCAAGACAAGAATGATATCCCAAATCCACTGTCTATCAACAAATATTGTACACATTCAGGTAAGGTTTTTGTAAGTGTTCTATAAGTGTGAGGAGTGTTAAATAAGTAATGTTATTCGTCACATAAATTATGAACCGCTAACATGTAAATAGTAAAATTTCACAGTCGGGTAGATTTATTTGTTTTGTATCTGATGATAACAGCAAACAAATCATGCGAGTTCTAGAATACTTTTTATTGTAGTCTTGATCACTTACAGTCATATACACTGTAGTGAAAAATAGTTGGAGAACATCTGCTAAATTTATGTGCTCGGATACTGAGCTACATGAATGAGTGTTGCATACATCACAGATTTATTTAAATGTTCTGTTAGGTCTATATATAAAGACTGTCTATTTGATATAATATGATCCTATGTCGATGATTTAGTCCATTTATACAACACATTCATTCAGATATTTTCTTATTCGTAAATGATAGATCAGCTTGTCATGCTAGATTATTGTGCTTAAGAAATTAGAGCTGTAAAATCAGTTGAGCATTATTTTAGTTGAAAACTCTTAAATTGTCATATTTCTTTACATATGAGAAGATTGGAATATTTTCATGAGTTCCACCAAGTGTGGATGATGTTTGGTTCTGTGGAATATAGACAAACTAGTACTGGAACAAACGGGCAAAATTGAAAAAATGAAGGAGTGTCATTAAACCATCAAAACTACAAACAATCTTCGGTCAACCTTAGTTTTTTTTCCCCTGCACATTCGCACTAATAGAGGACTATCTATAGAAACAAGACACTTGCAATGTGTTCAGCATTACAGAACAGCATGTCACTATAATTATGTAGAACAGTATCAAATTAATTGGTGTGTGAAATGCCCATGGTATCTAAGTGATGATGCTTGACAATTACAATGATGATTGATGCTTATGATGATTAAAGATGATGATTACAGTGATGATGATTGATTCTGATGATGATTAAAGATGACAGTAACAGTGATGATGATTGATGCTTATGATGATTAAAGATGATGATTACAGTGATGATGATTGATTATGATGACGATAAAAGATGACAATTACAGTGATGATGATTGATGATGATTAAAGATGATGATTACAGTGATGATGATAAAAGATGACAATAACAGTGATGATGATTGATGCTGATGATGATTAAAGATAATAATTACAGTGATGATGCTTATGATGATTAAAGATGATAATTACAATGATGATGATTGATTCTGATAATGATTAAAGATAACAATAACTGATGATGATTGATGCTTATGATGATTAAAGATGATGATTACAGTGATGATGATTGATTATGATGATGATAAAAGATGACAATTACAGTGATGATGATTGATTTTGATAATGATTAAAGATGACAATAAGAGTGATGATGATTGATGCGTATGATGATTAAAGATGATGATTACAGTGATGATGATTGATTATGATGATGATAAAAGATGACAATTACAGTGATGGTGATTGATGATGATTACAGTGATGATGATTGATTATGATGATGATAAAATATGACAATAACAGTGATGATGATTGATGCTGATGATGATTAAAGATGATAATTACAGTGATGATAATTGATGCTTATGACAATTTAAGATGACAATTATATTGATGATGATTGATGCTGATGATGATTAAAGATTACAGTTACAAAGATGATGATTGATTATGATGATGATAAAAGATGACAATAACAGTGATGATGAGTGATGCTTATGATGATTAAAGATGACAGTTACAGTGGTGATGATTGATGCTGATGATGATTAAAGATGACAATTACAGTGATGATGATTGATGTTTGATGATTAAAGATGATAATAATAGTGATAATGCTTATGATGATTAAATATGATTATTACAGTGATGATGATTGATGCTTTTGATGATTAAATATGATAATTACAGTGATGATGATTGATGCTGATGATGATTAAAGATGATAATTACAGGGATGATGATTAAAGATGATAATTACAGGGAAGATGATTGATGCTTATGATGATTAAAGATGATTATTACAGGGATGATAATTGATGCTGATGATGATTAAAGACGACAATTACATTGCTGATGATTGATGCTGATGATGATTAAAGATGACAATTACAGTGATGATGATTGATGTTTGATGATTAAAGATGATAATAATAGTGATAATGCTTATGATGATTAAATATGATTATTACAGTGATGATGATTGATGCTTTTGATGATTAAATATGATAATTACAGTGATGATGATTGATGCTGATGATGATTAAAGATGATAATTACAGGGATGATGATTAAAGATGATAATTACAGGGAAGATGATTGATGCTTATGATGATTAAAGATGACAATTACAGTGATGGTGATTGATGTTTGATGATTAAAAATGAAAATCATAGTGGTGATGCTTATGGTGATTAAAGATGATAATTACAGTGATGATGATTGATGCTGATGATGATTAAAGATGACAATTACAGGGATGATGATTGATGTTTTTTTATGATTAAATATGATAATTACAGTGATGATGATTGATGCTGATGATGATTAAAGATGACAATTACAGTGATGATGATTGATGATGACAATTACAGGGATAATGATTGATGCTGATGATGATTAAAGATGATAATTACAGGGATGATGATTAAAGATGATAATTACAGGGAAGATGATTGATGCTTATGATGATTAAAGATGATTATTACAGGGATGATAATTGATGCTGATGATGATTAAAGACGACAATTACATTGCTGATGATTGATGCTTATGATGATTAAAGATGACAATTACAGTGATGGTGATTGATGTTTGATGATTAAAAATGAAAATCATAGTGGTGATGCTTATGGTGATTAAAGATGATAATTACAGTGATGATGATTGATGCTGATGATGATTAAAGATGACAATTACAGGGATGATGATTGATGTTTTTTTATGATTAAATATGATAATTACAGTGATGATGATTGATGCTGATGATGATTAAAGATGACAATTACAGTGATGATGATTGATGATGACAATTACAGGGATAATGATTGATGCTGATGATGATTAAAGATGACAATTACAGTGATGATGATTAAAGATGATAATTACAGGGATGATGATTGATGCTTATGATGATTAAAGATGATTATTACAGGGATGATAATTGATGCTGATGATTAAAGGTGATAATTACAGAGATGATGATTGATGCTTATGATGATTAAAGATCATAATTAATGATGAAGATGATTGATGCTGATGATGATTAAAGATGACAATAACAGTGATGATAATTGATATTTAGGATGACCATGGTAAGGATGACATCAATGTTACTGGAGATACGACAGGAGATGAAGGTGACTAATGGCGATGATGAAGAACCAATCCTTGAGTTTGACAAACACATGTTGGGGAAGTTGGTAAACCAAGCTTGGATAAGGGTTGAGCTCTTTCATTTTGTTAAGAATGTAAATATTGATTGATTGAATATTTGGTGTCATGTTTACGCCATCAAGGGCTTACCAACACTTTTTCCTGGGATCCTGGAAGGTTAACCAGAACTTGAATACACACTATCTCCGCATGTAACTGGTAACGAATGCTAATGTAACACACTGTCGTATATCAATCATTACAGGAAAATGTGGCTGGGCGGGCACTCGTGACCCCTGGATTGATAGTCAAACATACTACCGACTGAGCTAACTGAACCACCAATAATGTAAAAGGAAATGTAGAGATTTGACATCGTTTACAAGACGTTACACGTTATGTATGGCATCAAGGTTTATTAATAGAGGTAGAGTATATGAATGATGATTGATGCAGTTTGTGATGAATGATTGATTGTGAATGATCAATAAGGCATGACGATGGAAATTAGAGATGAGATAAAGACGTATGATGACCAGTGGAATCATTTCTTGAGATTGATAATAACCACATGTTGATGAAGATAGTTAACAAAGACTTGGATTTGCGGTTAGCCTATTGGCATTTTGTTGTGAGTGAAAATATACATTTTTAGTATCTAATTGATGGGGTAAGCTTAAAAGAATGATCGGCCTTCAATGACTGTAATTCTGCCAGTAACTGGCAAGTATTCTCACACAATATTTTAAAATGAGCATGATTTTAAACTTGTGAACACTGCAGTGTGAGATTTAAGAGTGGTGAGCCAACGCCTACACCACTCCGATGATGATAATGATGATATTGATATTGATGATGATTGTGATGATATTGATAATGATAATGTTGATGAAATATCGGGTAATGTTAACGATGGCATTGATGGTACTGGAGATGGAGATGAGACAGGATCTAATATATTGAGATGGATATGGACAGGATGGAAGAGATTGGAGATGTTCCCCTCAACCTGGATAAAGCAAATGATTGTAGGTATAATTGTGTTTCTATCTCATACTTTCTTTTATTTTATTTCATAAAAACTAGAGTATTTTCTAAAATTGCCTATACAATCATTCAATACAATTGAACATTTATTTGTAAATGATAGTTATGATTTATCTATAAAACGTTTAAAGTATTTTGTTTTCTTTAATATGATAGAGAAAGTAAATTAGTACACAGTAATTTATTGAGATGAGTTCAACACCATTTACAACACATTACTGGTTATATATGGTATCCCACTTTTACGTATGTGGGCAGTCCACAAGCACATAAGTCGGCACAGGACCACTGTCATTCTCCAACAATCTGAAGTAAAGCCTTTGGACCACAATTGGCTCGAACCTACGACTTTACTAGTGAGAGATACTTAATGATAATTTATGATGATATTGATATTAATGATGATTGTGATAATACTGATGATAATAATGTTGATGATGATAATGTTGATGAAATATCGGGTAATGTTAACGATGGCATTGGTGGTACTGGAGATGGAGATGAGACAGGATCTAATATATTGGAGATGGATATGGACAGGATGGATGATATTGTAGATGGAGATCAGATGAAGATGGAACAACCTGGATAAAGCAAATGATTGTAGGTATAATTGTGTTACTATCTCATACTTTATTTTATTTTATTTCATAAAAACTTGAGTATTTTCTACAATTGTCTCCACAATCATTCAATACAATTGTACATTTATCTGTAAATGATAATTATGATTAATATATATAAAACGTTTGAAGTATTGTGTTTACTTTAATGTGATAGAGAAAGTAAATTAATACACAGTAATTTATTGAGATGAGTTCAACAACATTTACAACACATTAATGGTTATATATTGTATCCAACTTTTATGTATGTGGGCAGTCCACCAGCACATAAATCGGCACAGGACCACTGTCATTCTGCAAGTAACAAGCGAACAATCTGAAGTAAAGCCTTTGGACCACAATTGGCTCGAACCTACAACTTTACCAATGAGAGATACTTAATGATAGTTGATGGTGATAATAATATTGATGATGATTGTGATAATATTGATGATGATAATGTTGATGAAATATCGGGTAATGTTAACGATGGCATTGGTGGTACCGGAGAAGGAAATGAGACAGGATCTAATATATTGGAGATGGATATGGACAGGATGGATGATATTGTAGATGGAGATCAGATGGAGATGGAACAACCTGGATAAAGCAAATGATTGTAGGTATAATTGTGTAACTATCTCATACTTTATTTTATTTCATAAAAACTATAGTATTTCTATAAATTGCCTCCACAATCATTTAATACAATTGTACATTTATCTGTAAATGATAGTTGTGATTCATATATAAAACGTTTGAAGTATTTTGTTTACTTTGATGTGATAGAGAAAGTAAATTAATTCACAGTAATTTAATCAGTTGAGTTGCACATCATGTACAACACATTACAGGTTATATATGGTATCCAACTTTTATATGTATGTGGGCAGTCCCCAAGCACATAAATCGACACAGGACCACTGTCATTCTGCAAGTAACAAGCCAACAATCTGAAGTAAAGCCTTTGGACCACAATTGGCTGGAACCTACGATTTTATTAATGAGAGATACTAAATGATAATTTATGATGATTATGATATTGATATTGATGATGATTATGATAATATTGATGATGATAATGTTGATGAAATATCGGGTAATGTTAACGATGGTATTGGTGGTACTGGAGATGGAGATGAGACAGGATCTAATATATTGGAGATGGATATGGAAAGGATGGATGAGATTGGAGATGGAGATCAGATGGAGATGAAACAACCTGGATAAAGCAAATGATTGTAGGTATAATTGTGTAACTATCTCATACTTTATTTTATTTCATAAAAACTATAGTATTTTCTACAATTGCGTCCACAATCATTCAATACAATTGAACATTTATCTGTAAATGATAGTTATGATTTATATAGAAAAAACGTTTGAAGTATTTTGTTTACTTTGATGTGATAGAGAAAGTAAATTAATACACAGTAATTTATTGAGTTGAGTTGAACATCATGTACAACACATTACTGGTAATATATGGTATCCAACTTTTATATGTATGTGGGCAGTCCACAAGCACACAATTCGGCACAGGACCACTGTCATTCTGCAAGTAACAAGCCAACAATCTGAAGTAAAGCCTTTGGACAACAATTGGCTCGAACCTACGACTTTACCAGTGAGAGATACTTAATGATAATTTATGATGATAATGATATTGATATTGATGATGATTGTGGTAATGTTGATGATGATAATGTTGATGAAATATCGGGTAATGTTAACGATGGCATTGGTGGTACCGGAGAAGGAAATGAGACAGGATCTAATATATTGGAGATGGATATGGACAGGATGGATGATATTGGAGATGGAGATCAGATGGAGATGGAACAACCTGAATAAAGCAAATGATTGTAGGTATAATTGTGTAACTATCTCATACTTTATTTTATTTCATAAAAACTATAGTATTTCTATAAATTGCCTCCACAATCATTCAATACAATTGTACATTTATCTGTAAATGATAGTTATGATTCATATATAAAACGTTTGAAGTATTTTGTTTACTTTGATGTGATAGAGAAAGTAAATTAATTCACAGTAATTTAATCAGTTGAGTTGCACATCATGTACAACACATTACAGGTTATATATGGTATCCAACTTTTATATGTATGGGGGCAGTCCCCAAGCACATAAATCGGCACAGGACCACTGTCATTCTGCAAGTAACAAGCCAACAATCTGAAGTAAAGCCTTTGGATCACAATTGGCTGGAACCTACGATTTTATTAATGAGAGATACTAAATGATAATTTATGATGATTATGATATTGATATTGATGATGATTATGATAATATTGATGATGATAATGTTGATGAAATATCGGGTAATGTTAACGATGGTATTGGTGGTACTGGAGATGGAGATGAGACAGGATCTGATATATTGGAGATGGATATGGAAAGGATGGATGAGATTGGAGATGGAGATCAGATGGAGATGAAACAACCTGGATAAAGCAAACGATTGTAGGTATAATTGTGTTACTTTCTCATACTTTATTTTATTTCATTTCATAAAAACTTAAGTATTTTCTACAGTTACCTCCACAATCATTCAATACAATTATATATTGATCTGTAAATGATAGTTATGATTTATATATAAAACGTTTAAAGTATTTTGTTTTCTTTAATGTGATAGAGAAAGTAAATTAATACACAGTAATTTATTCAGATGAGTTCAACACCATTTCCAACACATTACTGGTTATATATGGTATCCTTTTTTTATGTATGGAGGCAGTCCAAATGCACATCAATCGGCACAGAACCACTGTCATTCTGCAAGTAACAAGCCAACAATCTGAAGTAAAGCCTTTGGACCACAATTGGCTCGAACCTACGACTTTACCAATGAGAGATACTTAATGATAATTTATGATGATAATAATATTGATGATGATAATGTTGAGGAAGTATCGGGTAATGTTAACGATGGCATTGGTGGTACTGGAGATGGAAATGAGACAGGATCTAATATATTGGAGATGGATATGGAAAGGATGGAAGAGATTGGAGATGGATATCAGATGGAGATGGAACAACCTGGATAAAGCAAATGATTGTAGATATAATTGTGTTACTATCTCATACTTTATGTTATTTCTTAAAAACTATAGTATATATAGAATTGACTCCACAATCATTGAATACAATTGTAAATTTATCTGTAAACGATAGTGATGATTTATATATATTAAAACGTTTGAAGTATTTTGATTACTTTAATGTGATAGAGAAAGTAAATTAATACACAGTAATTTATTGAGTTGAGTTGAACATCATTTACAACACATTACAAGTTATATATGGTATCCAACCTTTATATGTATGAAGGCAGTCACCAAGGACATAAATTAGCACAGGACCACTGTCATTCTGCAAGTAACAAGCGAACAATCTGAAGTAAAGCCTTTGGACCACAATTGGCTGGAACCTACGACTTTACCAGTGAGAGATACTTCATAATAATTTATGATGATATTGATATTGATGATGATTGTGATAACATTGATGATGATAATGTTGATGAAATATCGGGTAATGTTAACGATGGCATTGGTGGTACTGGAGATGGAGATGAGACGGGATCTAATATATTGAAGATGGATATGGACAGGATGGATGAGATTGGAGATGGAAATCAGATGGAGATGGAACAACCTGGATATAGCAAATGATTGTAGGTATAATTGTGTAACTATCTCATACTTTATTTTAATTCATAAAAACTATAGTATTTCTACAATTGCCTCCACAATCATTCAATACAATTGTACATTTATCTGTGAATGATAGTTGTGATTCATATATAAAACGTTTGAAGTATTTTGTTTACTTTGATGTGATAGAGAAAGTAAATTAATTCACAGTAATTTAATCAGTTGAGTTGCACATCCTGTACAACACATTACAGGTTATATATGGTATCCAACTTTTATATGTATGGGGGCAATCCCCAAGCACATAAATCAGCACAGGACCGCTGTCATTCTGCAAGTAACAAGCCAATAATCTGAAGTAAAGCCTTTGGACCACAATTGGCTCGAACCTACGACTTTATCAGTGAGAGATACTAAATGATAATTTATGATGATTATGATATTGATATTGATGATGATTGTGATAATATTGATGATGATAATGTTGATGAAATATCGGGTAATGTTAACGATGGCATTGGTGGTACTAGAGAAGGAGATGAGACAGGATCTAATATATGGACAGGATGGATGAGATTGGAGATGGAAATCAGATGGAGATGAAACAACCTGGATAAAGCAAATGATTGTAGGTATAATTGTGTTACTATCTCATACTTTTTTTTATTTTATTTCATAAAAACTATAGTATTTTCTAAAATTGCCTCCACAATCATTCAATACAATTGTACATTTATCTGTAAATGATAGTTATGATTTATATATAAAACGTTTGAAGTATTTTGTTTACTTTGATGTGATAGAGAAAGTTAATTAATGCACAGTAATTTATTGAGTTGAGTTGAACATCATGTACAACACATTACTGGTTATATATGGTATCCAACTTTTATATGTATGTGAGCAGTCCCCAAGCACATGAATCAGCACAGGACTGCTGTCATTCTGCAAGTAACAAGCCAACAATCTGAAGTAAAGCCTTTGGGCCACAATTGGCTCGAACCTACGACTTTACCAGTCAGAGATATTTAATGATAATTGATGATGATAATGATATTGATATTATTGATGATTGTGATAATATTGATGATGATAATGTTGATGAAATATCCGGTAATGAAAATGATATATTGATGGTACTTCAGATGGAGATGAGACAGGATCTAATATATTGGAGATCGATATGGACAGAATGGATGATACTGGAGATGGAGATCAGATGGAGATGGAACAACCTGGATAAAGCAAATGATTGTAGGTATAATTGTGTTACTATCTCATACTTTTTTTTATTTCATAAAAACTATAATAGTATTTCTACAATTGCGTCCACAGTCATTCAGTACAATTGTACATTTATCTGTAAATAATAGTTATGATTTATATAAAACGTTTGAAGTATTTTGTTTACTTTGATGTGATAAAATAAGTCAATTAACACACAATAATTTATTGAGATGAGTTGAACATCATGTACAACACATTACTGGTAATATATGGTATCCAACTTTTATATGTATGGAGGCAATCCCCAAGGACATAAATCGGCACAGGACCACTGTCATTCTGCAAGTAACAAGCCAACAATCTGAAGTAAAGCCTTTGGACCACAATTGGCTCGAACCTACGACTTTACCAGTCAGAGATATTTAATGATAACTGATGATGATAATGATATTGATATTATTGATGATTGTGATAATATTGATGATGATAATGTTGATGAAATATCCGGTAATGAAAATGATGTATTGATGATACTTGAGATGGAGATGAGACAGGATCTAATATATTGGAGATGGATATGGACAGAATGGATGATATTGGAGATGGAGATCAGATGGAGATGGAACAACCTGGATAAAGCAAATGATTGTAGGTATAATTGTGTTACTATCTCATACTTTTTTTTATTTCATAAAAACTATAATAGTATTTCTACAATTGCGTCCACAGTCATTCAATACAATTGTACATTTATCTGTAAATGATAGTTATGATTTATATAAAACGTTTGAAGTATTTTGTTTACTTTGTTGTGATAAAATAAGTCAATTAACACAGAATACCTTATTGAGTTGAGTTGAACATCATGTACAACACATTACTGGTAATATATGGTATCCAACTTTTATATGTATTGGGGCAGTCCCCAAGCACATAAATCGGCACAGGACCACTGTCATTCTGCAAGTAACAAGCCAACAATCTGAAGTAAAGCCTTTGGACCACAATTGGCTCTAACCTACGACTTTACCAGTGAGAGATACTTAATGATAATTGATAATGATGATGATTGTGATAATATTGATGATGATAATGTTGATGAAATATCGGGTAATATTAACGATGGCATTGGTGGTACTGGAGAAGCAGATGAGACAGGATTTAATATATTGGAGATGGATATGACCAGGATGGATGAGATTGTACTTGGAGATTAGATGGAGATGAAACAACCTGGATATAGCAAATAATTGTAGGTATAATTGTGTTACTATATCATACTTGATTTTATTTCATAAAAACTAAAGTATTTTCCACAATTGCCTCCACAATCATTCATTTCATTTGTACATTTGCCTGTAAATGATAGTTATGATTGATATATAAAACGTTTGAAGTATTTCGTTTAGTTTAATGTGATAGAGAAAGTAAATTAATACACAGTAATTTATTGAGATGAGTTCAACACCATTTACAACACATTACTGGTTATATATGGTATCCCACTTTTATGGATATGGGCAGTCCACAAGCACATAAATCGGCACAGGACCACTGTCATTCTGCAAATAACAAGCCAATAATCTGAAGTAAAGCATTTGGATCACAATTGGCTGGAACCTACGACTTTACCAGTGAGAGATACTTAATGATTATTGATGATGATATTGATATTAATGATGATTCTGATAATATTGATGATGATAATGTTGATGAAATATCGGGTAATGTTAACGATGGCAGTGGTGGTACTGGAGATGGAGATGAGACAGGATCTAATATATTGGAGATGGATATGGACAGGATGGATGATATTGTAGATGGAGATCAGATGGAGATGGAACAACCTGGATAAAGCAAATGATTGTAGGTATAATTGTGTTACTATCTCATACTTTATTTTATTTCATAAAATCTATAGTATTTCTACAATTGTGTCCACAATCATTCAATATAATTGTACATTTATCTGTAAATGATAGTTATGATTTATATATAAAACATTTGAAGTATTTTGTTTAACTTTGATGTGATAAAGTAAATTAATACACAGTAATTTATTGAGTTGAGTTGAACATCATGTACAACACATTACAGGTTATATATTGTATCCAACTTTTATATGCATGGGGGCTGTCCCAAAGCACATAAATGGGCACAGGACCACTGTCATTCTGCAAGTAACAAGCCAACAATCTGAAGTAAAGCCTTTGGACCACAATTGGCTCGAACCTACGGCTTAACCAGTGAGAGATACTTAATGATAATTGATGATGATAATGATATTGATGATGATTGTGATAATATTGATGATGATAATGTTGATGAAATATCGGGTAATGTTAACGATGGCATTGGTGATACTTGAGATTGAGATGAGACAGGATCTAATATATTGGAGATGGATATATACAGATGGATGAGATTGGAGATGGAGATCAGATGGAGATGGAACGACCTGGATAAAGGAAATGATTGTAAGTATAATTGTGTTACTATCTCATACTTTATTTTATTTTATTTCATAAAAACTAAAGTATTTTCTACTATTGCCTCCACAATCATTCAATACAATTGTACATTTATCTGTAAATGATAGTTATGATTCATATATAAAACATTTGAAGTATTTCGTTTTCTTTAATGTGATAGAGAAATTAAATTAATACACAGTAATTTATTGAGATGAGTTCAACACCATTTACAACACATTACTGGTTATATATGGTATCCCACTTTTATGTATGTGGGCAGTCCACAAGCACATCAATGGGCACAGGACCACTGTCATTCTGCAAGTAACAAGCCAACAATCTGAAGTAAAGCATTTGGACCACAATTGGCTCGAACCTACATCTTTACCAGTGAGAGATACGTAATGATAATTTATGATGATAATGATATTGATGATAATTGTGATAGTATTGATGATGATAATGTTGATGAAATATCGGGGAATGTTAATGATGGCATTGGTGGTACTGGAGATGAAGAGGAGACAGGATCTAATACATTAGAGATGGATATGGACAGGATGGAAGAAATTGGAGATGGAACTACCTGGATAAAGCAAATGATTGTAGGTATTATTGTGTTACTATCTCATACTTTATTTTGTTTCATTAAAACTATAGTATTTTCTAAAATTGCCTCCACAATCATTCAATACAATTGTACATGTATCTGTAAATGATAGTTATGATTTATATATAAAATGTTTGAAGTATTTTGTTTACTTTGATGTGATAGAGAAAGTAAATTAATATACAGTAATTTATTGAGTTGAGTTGAACATCATGTACAACACATTACAGGTTATATATGGTATCCAACTTTTATATGTATGGGGGCAGTCCACAAGCACATCAATCGGCACAGGACCACTGTCATTCTGCAAGTAACAAGCCAACAATCTGAAGTAAAACCGATGGAACACAATTGGCTCGAACCTACAACTTTACCAGTGAGAGATACTTAATGATAATTTATAATGATGATAATGATATTGATATTGATGATGAATGTGATAATATTGATGATGATAATGTTGATGAAATATCTGGTAATGAAAATGATGGCATTGGTGGTACTTGAGATGGAGATAAGAAAGGATCTAATATATTGGAGATGGATATGGACAGAATGGATGATATTGGAGATCAGATGGAGATGGAACAACCTGAATAAAGCAAATGATTGTAGGTATAATTGTGTTTCTATCTCATACTTTATTTTATTTCAAAAAAACTATAATAGTATTTCTACAATTGCGTCCACAGTCATTCAATACAATTGTACATTTATCTGTAAATGATAGTTATGATTTATATAAAACGTTTGAAGTATTTTGTTTACTTTGATGTGATAAAATAAGTCAATTAACACACACTAATTTATTGAGTTCAGTTCAACACCATGTACAACACATTGCATGTTATATATGGTATCCAACTTTTATATGTATGGAGGCAGTCCCCAAGGACATAAATCGGCACAGGACCACTGTCATTCTGCAAGTAAGAAGCCAACAATCTGAAGAAAAGCCTTTGGACCACAATTGGCTCGAACTACTATTTTATCAATGAAGATACTAAATGATAATTTATGATGATTATGATATTGATATTGATGATGATTGTGATAATATTGATGATGATAATGTTGATGAAATATCGGGTAATGTCAACGATGGTATTGGTGGTACTGGAGAAGGAGATGAGACAGGATCTAATATATTGGAGATGGATATGGAAAGGATGGATGAGATTGGAGATGGAGATCTGATGGAGATGGAACAACCTGGATAAAGCAAATGATTGTAGGTATAATTGTGTTACTATCTCGAACTTTATTTTATTTTATTTCATAAAAACTATAGTATTTTCTACAGTTACCTCCACAATCATTCAATACAATTGTACATTGATCTGTAAATGATAGTTATGATTTATATATAAAACGTTTGAAGTATTTTGTTTTCTTTAATGTGATAGAGAAAGTAAATTAATACACAGTCATTTATTGAGATGAGTTCAACACCATTTCCAACACATTACTGGTTATATATGGTATCGCACTTTTATGTATGTGGGCAGTCCACAAGCACATAAATCGGCACAGGACCACTGTCATTCTGCAAGTAACAAGCCAACAATCTGAAGTAAAGCATTTGGACCACAATTGGGTCGAACCTACGACTTTACCAGTGAGAGATACTTAATGATAATTGATGATGATATTGATATTGATGATGATTGTGATAATATTGATGATGATAATGTTGATGAAATATCGGGTAATGTTAACGATGACATTGGTGGTACTGGAGATGGAGATGAGACAGGATCTAATATATTGGAGATGGATATGGACAGGATGGATGAGACTGGAGATGGAGATCAGATGGAGATAGAACAACCTGGATATAGCAATTGATTGTAGGTATAATTGTGTTACTATCTCATTCTTTATTTTATTTCATAAAAACTATAGTATTTCTACAATTGTCTCCACAATCATTGAATACAATTGTACATTTATCTGTAAATGATAGTTATGATTTATATATAAAACATTTGAAGTATTTTGTTTAACTTTGATGTGATAGAGAAAGTAAATTAATACACAGTAATTTATTGAGTTGAGTTGAACATCATGTACAACACATTACAGGTTATATATGGTATCCAACTTTTGTATGTATGGGGGCTGTCCCCAAGGACGTAAATCAGCACAGGACCACTGTCTTTCTGCAAGTAACAAGCGAACTGTCTGAAGTAAAGCTTTTGGAACGCAATTGGCTGGAACCTACGACTTTACCAGTGAGAGATACTTAATGATAATTTATGATGATATTGATGATGATTGTGATAATATTGATGATGATAATGTTGATGAAATATCGGGTAATGTTAACGATGGCATTGGTGGTACTAGTGATGGAGATGAGACAGGATCTAATATATTGGAGATGGATATGGACAGGATGGAAGAGATTGGAGATGGAACAACCTGGATAAAGCAAATGATTGTAGGTATAATTATGTTACTATCTCATACTTTATTTTATTTCATAAAAACTATTGTATTTTCTTCATTTGCCTCCACAATCATTTAATACAATTGTACATTTATCTGTAAATGATAGTTATGATTTATATATAAAACGTTTGAAGTATTTTGTTTACTTTGATGTGATAGAGAAAGTAAATTAATATACAGTAATTTATTGAGGTGAGTTCACACCATTTACAACACATTACTGGTTATATATGGTATCCCACTTTGATGCATAGGGGCAGTCCACAAGCACATAAAGCAGCACAGGACCACTGTCATTCTGCAAGTAACAAGCGAACAATCTGAAATAAAGCCTTTGGACCACAATTGGCTCGAACCTACGACTTTACCAGTGAGAGATACTTAATGATAATTTATGATGATAATGATATTGATATTGATGATGATTGTGATAATATTGATGATGATAATGTTGATGAAATATCGGGTAATGTTAACGATGGCATTGGTGGTACTGGAGATGGAGATGAGACAGGATCTTATATATTGGAGATGGATATGGACAGGATGGAAGAAATTGGAGATGGAACAACCTGGATAAAGCAAATGATTGTAGGTATAATTGTGTTACTATCTCATACTTTATTTTATTTAATTTCATAAAAACTATAGTATTTTCTACAGTTGCCTCCACAATCATTCAATACAATTGTACATTTATCTGTAAATGATAGTTATGATTTATATATAAAACGTTTGAAGTATTTCGTTTACTTTGATGTGATAGAGAAAATAAATTAATACACAGTACTTTATTGAGATGAGTTCAACACCATTTACAACACATTACTGGTTATATACGGTATCCCACTTTTATGTATGGAGGCAGTCCACGAGCACATCAATCGGCACAAGACCACTGTCATTCTGCAAGTAACAAGCGAACAATCTGAAGTAAAGCATTTGGACCACAATTGGCTCGAACCTACAACTTTACCAGTGAGAGATACTTAATGATAATTTATGATGATAATGATATTGATGTTGATGATGATTGTGGTAATGTTGATGATTGTAATGTTGATGAAATATCGGGTAATGTTAACGATGGCATTGGTGGTACTGGAGATGGAGATGAGACAGTATCTAATATATTGGAGATGGATATGGACAGGATGGAAGAGATTGGAGATGGAATAATCTTGATAAAGCAAATGATTGTAGGTATAATTGTGTTACTAACTCATACTTTATTTAATTTTATTTCATAAAAACTATAGTATTTTCTACAATTGCCTCCACAATCATTTAATACAAGTGTACATTTATCTGTAAATGATAGTTATGATTTATATAGAAAAACGTTTAAAGTATTTTGTTTACTTTGATGTGATAGAGAAAGTAAATTAATACACAGTAATTTATTGAGTTGAGTTGCACGTCATGTACAACACATTACAGGTTATATATGGTATCCAATATTTATATGTATGTGGGCAGTCCACAAGCCCACAAGTTGGCACAGGACCACTGTCATTCTGCAAGTAACAAGCCAACAATCTGAAGTAAAGCCTTTGGAACACAATTGGCTCGAACCTACGACTTTACCAGTGAGAGATACTTAATGATAATTTATGATGGTAATGATATTGATATTATTGATGATTGTGATAATATTGATGATAATGTTGGTGAAATATCGGGTAATGTTAACGATGGTATTGGTGGTACTGGAGATGGAGATGAAACAGGATCTTATATATTGGAGATGGATATGGACAGGATGGATGAGATAGGAGATGGAGATCAGATGGAGATGAAACAACCTGGATAAAGCAAATGATTGTAAGTAGTATTGTGTGACTTTCTCATACTTTTTTTTATTTTATTTCATAAAAACTATAGTATTTTCTACAGTTACCTCCACAATCATTCAATACAATTGATACATTGATCTGTAAATGATAGTTATGATTTATATATAAAACGTTTAAAGTATTTTGTTTTCTTTAATGTGATAGAGAAAGTAAATTAATACACTGTAATTTATTGAGATGAGTTCAACACCATTTCCAACACCTTACTGGTTATATATGGTATCCTATTTTTATGTATGGAGGCAGTCCAAATGCACATAAATCGGCACAGGACCACTGTCATTCTGCAAGTAACAAGCCAACAATCTGAAGTAAAGCCTTTGGGTCACAATTGGCTCGAACCTACGACTTTACCAGTGAGAGATATTTAATGATAATTGATGATGATAATGATATTGATATTATTGATGATTGTGATAATATTGATGATAATGTTGATGAAATATCGGGTAATGTTAACGATGACATTGGTGGTACTGGAGATGGAGATGAGACAGGATCTAATATATTGGAGATGGATATGGACAGGATGGAAGAGATTGGAGATGGAACAACCTGGATAAAGCAAATGATTGTAGGTATAATTGTGTTACTATCTCATACTTTATTTTGTTTCATAAAAACTATTGTATTTTCTAAAATTGCCTCCACAATCATTCAATACAATTGTACATGTATCTGTAAATGATAGTTATGATTTATATATAAAATGTTTGAAGTATTTTGTTTACTTTGATGTGATAGAGAAAGTAAATTAATATACAGTAATTTATTGAGTTGAGTTGAACATCATGTACAACACATTACAGGTTATATATGGTATCCAACTTTTATATGTATGGGGGCAGTCCACAAGCACATAAATCGGCACAGGACCACTGTCATTCTGCAAGTAACAAGCCAACAATCTGAAGTAAAACCGTTGGACCACAATTGGCTCGAACCTACAACTTTACCAGTGAGAGATACTTAATGATAATTTATAATGATGATAATGATATTGATATTGATGATGAATGTGATAATATTGATGATGATAATGTTGATGAAATATCGGGTAATGAAAATGATGGCATTGGTGGTACTTGAGATGGAGATAAGAAAGGATCTAATATATTGGAGATGGATATGGACAGAATGGATGATATTGGGGATCAGATGGAGATGGAACAACCTGAATAAAGCAAATATTGTAGGTATAATTGTGTTACTATCTCATACTTTATTTTATTTCAAAAAAACTATAATAGTATTTCAACATTGCGTCCACAGTCATTCAATACAATTGTACATTTATCTGTAAATGATAGTTATGATTTATATAAAACGTTTGAAGTATTTTGTTTACTTTGATGTGATAAAATAAGTCAATTAACACACAATAATTTATTGAGTTGCGTTGAACATCATGTACAACACATTGCATGTTATATATGGTATCCAACTTTTATATGTATGGAGGCAGTCCCCAAGCTCATAAATCGGCACAGGACCACTGTCATTCTGCAAGTAACAAGCAAACAATCTGAAGTAAGCCTTTGGACCACAATTGGCTCGAACCTACTATTTTATCAATGAAGAAACTAAATGAAAATTTATGATGATTATCATATTGATATTGATGATGATTGTGATAATATTGATGATGATTATAATGTTGATGAAATATCGGGTAATGTTAACGATGGTATTGGTGGTACTGGAGAAGGGGATGAGACAGGATCTAATATATTGGAGATGGATATGGACAGGATGGATGAGATTGGAGATGGAACAACCTGGATAAAGCAAATGATTGTAGGTATAATTGTGTTACTATCTCATACTTTATTTTATTTAATTTCATAAAAACTATAGTATTTTCTACAGTTGCCTCCACAATCATTCAATACAATTGTACATTTATCTGTAAATGATAGTTATGATTTATATATAAAACGTTTGAAGTATTTCGTTTACTTTGATGTGATAGAGAAAATAAATTAATACACAGTAATTTATTGAGATGAGTTCAACACCATTTACAACACATTACTGGTTATATACGGTATCCCACTTTTATGTATGGAGGCAGTCCATGAGCACATCAATGGGCACAAGACCACTGTTATTCTGCAAGTAACAAGCGAACAATCTGAAGTAAAGCATTTGGACCACAATTGGCTCGAACCTACAACTTTACCAGTGAGAGATACTTAATGATAATTTATGATGATAATGATATTGATATTGATGATGATTGTGGTAATGTTGATGATTGTAA
Source organism: Panopea generosa (assembly GCA_029582155.1). Classification (NCBI taxonomy): domain Eukaryota; kingdom Metazoa; phylum Mollusca; class Bivalvia; order Adapedonta; family Hiatellidae; genus Panopea; species Panopea generosa. The sequence goes on along the minus strand of CM055899.1, from coordinate 53,403,578 downwards.
TGTTGATGAAATATCGGGTAATGTTAACGATGGCATTGGTGGTACTGGAGATGGAGATGAGACAGTATCTAATATATTGGAGATGGATATGGACAGGATGGAAGAGATTGGAGATGGAATAATCTTGATAAAGCAAATGATTGTAGGTATAATTGTGTTACTAACTCATACTTTATTTTATTTTATTTCATAAAAACTATAGTATTTTCTACAATTGCCTCCACAATCATTTAATACAAGTGTACATTTAATTGTAAACGATAGTTATGATTTATATATAAAACGTTTTAAGTATTTCGTTTACTTTGATGTGATAGAAAAAGTAAATTAATACACAGTATTTTTATTGAGATGAGTTCAACACCATTTACAACACATTACAGGTTATATATAGTATCCCACTTTTATGTATGGAGGCAGCCCACCAGCACATAAATCGGCACAGGACCACTGTCATTCTGCAAGTAATTAGCCAACAATCTGAAGTAAAGCCTTTGGGCCACAATTGGCTCGAACCTACGACTTTACCAGTGAGAGATATTTAATGATAATTGATGATGATTATGATATTGATATTATTGATGATTGTGATAATATTGATGATAATGTTGGTGAAATATCGGGTAATGTTAACGATGGTATTGGTGGTACTGGAGATGGAGATGAAACAGGATCTTATATATTGGAGATGGATATGGACAGGATGGATGAGATTGGAGATGGAGATCAGATGGAGATGAAGCAACCTGGATAAAGCAAATGATTGTAAGTATAATTGTGTGACTTTCTCATACTTTATTTTATTTTATTTCATAAAAACTATAGTATTTTCTACAGTTACCTCCACAATCATTCAATACAATTGATACATTGATCTGTAAATGATAGTTATGATTTATATATAAAACGTTTGAAATATTTTGTTTTCTTTAATGTGATAGAGAAAGTAAATTAATACACTGTAATTTATTGAGATGAGTTCAACACCATTTCCATCACCTTACTGGTTATATATGGTATCCAACTTTTATATGTATGGAGGCAGTCCATATGCACATAAATCGGCACAGGACCACTGTCATTCTGCAAGTAACAAGCCAACAATCTGAAGTAAAGCCTTTGGGTCACAATTGTCTCCAACCTACGACTTTACCAGTGAGAGATATTTAATGATAATTGATGATGATAATGATATTGATATTATTGATGATTGTGATAATATTGATGATAATGTTGATGAAATATCGGGTAATGTTAACGATGACATTGGTGGTACTGGAGATGGAGATGAGACAGGATCTAATATATTGGAGATGGATATGGACAGGATGGAAGAGATTGGAGATGGAACAACCTGGATAAAGCAAATGATTGTAGGTATAATTGTGTTACTATCTCATACTTTATTTTATTTCATAAAAACTATAGTATTTTCTAAAATTGCCTCCACAATCATTCAATACAATTGTACATGTATCTGTAAATGATAGTTATGATTTATATATAAAATGTTTGAAGTATTTTGTTTACTTTGATGTGATAGAGAAAGTAAATTAATATACAGTAATTTATTGAGTTGAGTTGAACATCATGTACAACACATTACAGGTTATATATGGTATCCAACTTTTATATGTATGGGAGCAGTCCACAAGCACATAAATCGGCACAGGACCACTGTCATTCTGCAAGTAACAAGCCAACAATCTGAAGTAAAACCGTTGGACCACAATTGGCTTGAACCTACAACTTTACCAGTGAGAGATACTTAATGATAATTTATAATGATGATAATGATATTGATATTGATGGTGAATGTGATAATATTGATGATGATAATGTTGATGAAATATCGGGTAATGAAAATGATGGCATTGGTGGTACTTGAGATGGAGATAAGAAAGGATCTTATATACTGGAGATGGATATGGACAGAATGGATGATATTGGAGATCAGTTGGAGATGGAACAACCAGAATAAAGTAAATGATTGTAGGTATAATTGTGTTACTATCTCATACTTTATTTTATTTCAAAAAACTATAATAGTATTTCTACAATTGCGTCCACAGTCATTCAATACAATTGTACATTTATCTGTAAATGATAGTTATGATTTATATATAAAATATTTGAAGTATTTTGTTTTCTTTAATGTGATAGAGAAAGTAAATTAATACACTGTAATTTATTGAGATGAGTTGAACACCATTTCCAACACCTTACTGGTTATATATGGTATCCTATTTTAATGTATGGAGGCAGTCCATATGCACATAAATCGGCACAGGACCACTGTCATTCTGCAAGTAACAAGCCAACAATCTGAAGTAAAGCCTTTGGGTCACAATTGGCTCCAACCTACGACTTTACCAGTGAGAGATATTTAATGATAATTGATGATGATAATGATATTGATATTATTGATGATTGTGATAATATTGATGATAATGTTGATGAAATATCGGGTAATGTTAACGATGACATTGGTGGTACTGGAGATGGAGATGAGACAGGATCTAATATATTGGAGATGGATATGGACAGGATGGAAGAGATTGGAGATGGAACAACCTGGATAAAGCAAATGATTGTAGGTATAATTGTGTTACTATCTCATACTTTATTTTATTTCATAAAAACTATAGTATTTTCTAAAATTGCCTCCACAATCATTCAATACAATTGTACATGTATCTGTAAATGATAGTTATGATTTATATATAAAATGTTTGAAGTATTTTGTTTACTTTGATGTGATAGAGAAAGTAAATTAATATACAGTAATTTATTGAGTTGAGTTGAACATCATGTACAACACATTACAGGTTATATATGGTATCCAACTTTTATATGTATGGGAGCAGTCCACAAGCACATAAATCGGCACAGGACCACTGTCATTCTGCAAGTAACAAGCCAACAATCTGAAGTAAAACCGTTGGACCACAATTGGCTTGAACCTACAACTTTACCAGTGAGAGATACTTAATGATAATTTATAATGATGATAATGATATTGATATTGATGGTGAATGTGATAATATTGATGATGATAATGTTGATGAAATATCGGGTAATGAAAATGATGGCATTGGTGGTACTTGAGATGGAGATAAGAAAGGATCTTATATACTGGAGATGGATATGGACAGAATGGATGATATTGGAGATCAGATGGAGACGGAACAACCAGAATAAAGCAAATGATTGTAGGTATAATTGTGTTACTATCTCATACTTTATTTTATTTCAAAAAACTATAATAGTATTTCTACAATTGCGTCCACAGTCATTCAATACAATTGTACATTTATCTGTAAATGATAGTTATGATTTATATATAAAATATTTGAAGTATTTTGTTTAACTTTGATGTGATAGAGAAAGTAAATTAATACACAGTAATTTATTGAGTTGAGTTGAACATCATGTACAACACATTACAGGTTATATATGGTATCCAACTTTTATATGTATGGGGGCTGTCCCCAAGGACATAAATCAGCACAGGACCACTGTCATTCTGCAAGTAACAAGCGAACAGTCTGAAGTAAAGCTTTTGGAACGCAATTGGCTGGAACCTACGACTTTACCAGTGAGAGATACTTAATGATAATTTATGATGATATTGATATTGATGATGATTGTGATAATATTGATGATGATAATGTTGATGAAATATCGGGTAATGTTAACAATGGCATTGGTGGTACAGGTGATGGAGATGAGACAGGATCTAATATATTGGAGATGGATATGGACAGGATGGAAGAGATTGGAGATGGAACAACCTGGATAAAGCAAATGATTGTAGGTATAATTATGTTACTATCTCATACTTTATTTTATTTTATTTTATAAAAACTATTGTATATTCTTCAATTGCCTCCACAATCATTTAATACAATTGTACATTTATCTGTAAACGATAGTTATGATTTATATATAAAACGTTTGAAGTATTTTGTTTACTTTAATGTGATAGAGAAAGTAAATTAATACACAGTAATTTATTGAGGTGAGTTCAACAACTTTTACAACACATTACTGGTTATATATGGTATCCCACTTTTATGTATGGGGGCAGTCCACAAGCATATAAATCGGCACAGGACCACTGTCATTCTGCAAGTAACAAGCGAACAATCTGAAGTAAAGCCTTTGGACCACAATTGGCTCGAACCTTCAACTTTACCAGTGAGAGATACTTCATGATAATTTATGATGATAATGATATTGATATTGATGATGATTGTGATAATATTGATGATGATAATGTTGATGAAATATCGGGTAATGTTAACAATGGCATTGGTGGTACTGGTGATGGAGATGAGACGGGATCTAATATATTGGAGATGGATATGGACAGGATGGAAGAGATTGGAGATGGAACAACCTGGATAAAGCAAATGATTGTAGGTATAATTATGTTACTATCTCATACTTTATTTTATTTTATTTCATAAAAACTATAGTATTTTCTACAATTGCCTCCACAATCTTTTAATACAATTGTACATTTATCTGTAAACGATAGTTATGATTTATATATAAAACGTTTTAAGTATTTCGTTTACTTTAATGTGATAGAGAAAGTAAATTAATACACAGTAATTTATTGAGATGAGTTCAACACCATTTACAAGACATTACTGGTTATATATAGTATCCCACTTTTATGTATGAAGGCAGCCCACCAGCACATAAATCGGCACAGGACCACTGTCATTCTGCAAGTAACAAGCCAACAATCTGAAGTAAAGCCTTTGGACCACAATTGGCTCGAACCTACGACTTTACCAGTGAGAGATACTCAATGATAATGTATGATGATAATAATATTGATGATGATAATGTTGAGGAAGTATCGGGTAATGTTAACGATGGCATTGGTGGTACTGGAGATGGAGATGAGACAGGATCTAATATATTGGAGATGGATATGGAAAGGATGGATGTGATTGGAGATGGATATCAGATGGAGATGGAACAACCTGGATAAAGCAGATGATTGTAGATATAATTGTGTTACTTTCTCATACTTTATGTTATTTCTTAAAAACTATAGTATATATAGAATTGACTCCACAATCATTGAATACAATTGTAAATTTATCTGTAAATGATAGTTATGATTTATATATATTAAAACGTTTGAAGTATTTTGTTGACTTTGATGTGATAGAGAAAGTAAATTAATTCACAGTAATTTAGTCAGTTGAGTTGCACATCATGTACAACACATTACATGTTATATATGGTATCCCACTTTTATATGTATGGGGGCAATCCCCAAGCACATAAATCAGCACAGGACCACTGTCATTCTGCAAGTAACAAGCCAACAATCTGAAGTAAAGCCTTTGGACCACAATTGGCTCGAACCTACGACTTTATCAGTGAGATATACTAAATGATAATTGATTATGATTATGATATTGATATTGATGATGATTGTGATAATATTGATGACGATAATGTTGATGAAATATCGGGTAATGTCAAGGATGGTATTGGTGGTACTGGAGAAGGAGATGAGACAGGATCTAATATATTGGAGATTGATACGGAAACGATGGATGAGATTGGAGATGGAGATCTGATGGAGATGGAACAACCTGGATAAAGCAAATGATTGTATGTATAATTGTGTTACTATCTCATACTTTTTTTTATTTTATAAAAACTATAATAGTATTTCTATAATTGCGTCCACAGTCATTCAGTACAATTGTACATTTATCTGTAAATGATAGTTATGATTTATATAAAACGTTTGAAGTACTTTGTTTACTTTGATGTGATAGAGAAAGTTAATTAATGCACAGTAATTTATTGAGTTGAGTTGAACATCATGTACAACACATTACAGGTTATATATGGTATCCAACTTTTATATGTATGTGAGCAGTCCCCAAGCACATGAATCAGCACAGGACTGCTGTCATTCTGCAAGTAACAAGCCAACAATCTGAAGTAAAGCCTTTGGGCCACAATTGGCTCGAACCTACGACTTTATCAGTGAGAGATATTTAATGATAATTGATGATGATAATGATATTGATATTATTGATGATTGTGATAATATTGATGATGATAATGTTGATGAAATATCCGGTAATGAAAATGATGTATTTATGGTACTTGAGATGGAGATGAGACAGGATCTAATATTTTGGAGATGGATACGGACAGAATGGATGATATTGGAGATGGAGATCAGATGGAGATGGAACAACCTGGATAAAGCAAATGATTGTAGGTATAATTGTGTTACTATCTCATACTTTTTTTTATTTTATAAAAACTATAATAGTATTTTTACAGTTGCGTCCACAGTCATTCAGTACAATTGTACATTTATCTGTAAATAATAGTTATGATTTATATAAAACGTTTGAAGTACTTTGTTTACTTTGATGTGATAAAGTAAGTCAATTAACACACAATAATTTATTGAGTTGAGTTGAAAATCATGTACAACACATTACTGGTAATATATGGTATCCAACTTTTATATGTATGGGGGCAGTCCCCAAGCACATAAATGGGCACAGGACCACTGTCATTCTGCAAGTAACAAGCCAACAATCTGAAGTAAAGCCTTTGGACCACAATTGGCTCGAACCTACGACTTTACCAGTGAGAGATATTTAATGATAATTGATGATGATAATGATATTGATATTATTGATGATTGTGATAATATTGGTGATGATAATGTTGATGAAATATCCGGTAATAAAAATGATGTATTGATGATACTTGAGATGGAGATGAGACAGGATCTAATATATTGGAGATGGATACGGACAGAATGGATGATATTGGAGATGGAGATCAGATGGAGATGGAACAACCTGGATAAAGCGAATGATTGTAGGTATAATTGTGTTACTATCTCATACTTTTTTTTATTTCATAAAAACTATATTAGTATTTCTACAATTGCGTCCACAGTCATTCAATACAATTGTACATTTATCTGTAAATGATAGTTATGATTTATATAAAACGTTTGAAGTATTTTGTTTACTTTGATGTGATAAAATAAGTCAATTAACACACAATAATTTATTGAGTTGAGTTGAACATCATGTACAACACATTACTGGTAATATATGGTATCCAACTTTTATATGTATGGGGGCAGTTCCCAAGCACATAAATCGGCACAGGACCACTGTCATTCTGCAAGTAACAAGCCAACAATCTGAAGTAAAGCCTTTGGACCACAATTGGCTGGAACCTACGACTTTACCAGTGAGAGATACTTAATGATAATTGATAATGATGATGATTGTGATAATATTGATGATGATAATGTTGATGAAATATCGGGTAATATTAACGATGGCATTGGTGGTACTGGAGAAGCAGATGAGACAGGATTTAATATATTGGAGATGGATATGACCAGGATGGATGAGATTGTACATGGAGATTAGATGGAGATGAAACAACCTGGATATAGCAAATAATTGTAGGTATAATTGTTTTACTATCTCATACTTGATTTTATTTCATAAAAACTAAAGTATTTTCCACAATTGCCTCCACAATCATTCATTTCATTTGTATATTTATCTGTAAATGATAGTTATGATTGATATATAAAAAGTTTGAAGTATTTCGTTTACTTTAATGTGATAAAGAAAGTAGATTAATACACAGTAATTTATTGAGATGAGTTCAACACCATTTACAACACATTACTGGTTATCTATGGTATCCCAATTTTATGTATGTGGGCAGTCCACAAGCACATAAATCGGTACAGGACCACTGTCATTCTGCAAATAACAAGCCAACAATCTGAAGTAAAGCATTTGGACCACAATTGGCTCGAACCTACGACTTTATCAGTGAGATATACTAAATGATAATTGATGATGATATTGATATTAATGATGATTCTGATAATATTGATGATGATAATGTTGATGAAATATCGGGTAATGTTAACGATGGCAGTGGTGGTACTGGAGATGGAGATGGGACACGATCTAATATATTGGAGATGGATATGGACAGGATGGATGAGATTGGAGATGGAGATCAGATGGAGATAGAACAACCTGGATATAGCAATTGATTGTAGGTATAATTGTGTTACTATCTCATACTTTATTTTATTTCATAAAATCTATAGTATTTCTACAATTGTCTCCACAGTCATTCAATATAATTGTACATTTATCTGTAAATGATAGTTATGCTTTATATATAAAACATTTGAAGTATTTTGTTTAACTTTGATGTGATAGAGAAAGTAGATTAATACACAGTAATTTATTGAGGTGAGTTCAACACCATTTACAACACATTACTGGTTACATATGGTATCCACCTTTTACGCATAGGGGCAGTCCACAAGCACATAAAGCAGCATAGGACCACTGTCATTCTGCAAGTAACAAGCGAACAATCTGAAATAAAGCCTTTGGACCACAATTGGCTCGAACCTACGACTTTACCAGTGAGAGATACTAAATGATAATTTATGATGATAATGATATTGATGATGATTGTGATAATATTGATGATGATAATGTTGATGAAATATCGGGTAATGTTAACGATGGCATTTGTGGTACTGGAGATGGAGATGAGACAGGATCTTATATATTGGAGATGGATATGGACAGGATGGAAGAAATTGGAGATGGAACAACCTGGATAAAGCAAATGATTGTAGGTATAATTGTGTTACTATCTCATACTTTATTTTATTTAATTTCATAAAAAACTATAGTATTTTCTACAGTTGCCTCCACAATCATTCAATACAATTGTACATTTATCTGTAAATGATAGTTATGATTCATATATAAAACGTTTGAAGTATTTCGTTTACTTTGATGTGATAGAGAAAGTAAATTAATACACAGTACTTTATTGAGATGAGTTCAATACCATTTACAACACATTACAGGTTATATACGGTATCCCACTTTTATGTATGGAGGCAGTCCACGAGCACATCAATCGGCACAAGACCACTGTCATTCTGCAATAAACAAGCCAATAATCTGAAGTAAAGCATTTGGACCACAATTGGCTCGAACCTACAACTTTACCAGTGAGAGATACTTAATGATAATTTATGATGATAATGATATTGATGTTGATGATGATTGTGGTAATGTTGATGATGGTAATGTTGATGAAATATCGGGTAATGTTAACGATGGCATTGGTGGTACTGGAGAAGGAAATGAGAGAGGATCTAGTATATTGGAGATGGATATGGACAGGATGGATGATATTGGAGATGGAGATCAGATGGAGATGGAACAACCTGGATAAAGCAAATGATTGTAGGTGTATTTGTGTGACTATCTCGTACTTTATTTTATTTTATAAAAACTATAGTTTTTCTTCAATTGCGTCCACAGTCATTGAATACAATTGTACAATTATCTGTAACTGATAGTTATGATTTATATATAAAACGTTTGAAGTATTTTGTTTACTTTGATGTGATATAATAAGTAAATTAATTCACAGTAATTAAATCAGTTGAGTTGCACATCATGAACAACACATTACAGGTTATATATGGTATCCAACTTATATATGTATGGGGGCAATCCCCAAGCACATAAATCGGCACAGGAACACTGTCATTCTGCAAGTAACAAACAAACAATATAAGTAAAGCATTTGGACCACAATTCGCTCGAACCTGCGACTTTACCAGTAAGAGATACTAAATGATAATTTATGATGATGATAATAATATTGATGATGATAATGTTGAGGAAGTATCGGGTAATGTTAACGATGGCAGTGGTGGTTCTAGAGAAGGAGATGAGACAGGATCTAATATATTGGCGATGGATATGGACAGGATGGATGAGATTGGAGATGGAGATCAGATGGAGATGGAACAACCTGGATAAAGCAAATGATTGTAGGTATAATTGTGTTACTACCTCATATTTAATTTTATTTCTTAAAAACTATAGTATTTCTACAATTGCTTCCACAGTCATTCAATACAATTGTACTTTTATCTGTAAATGATAATTATGATTTATATAAAACGTTTGAAGTATTTTGTTTACTTTGATGTGATAAAATAAGTCAATTAACACACAATAATAATTGAGTTCAGTTGAACATCATGTACAACACATTACTGGTTATATATGGTATCCCACTTTTATGTATGGGGGCAGTCCACAAGCACATAAATCGGCACAGGACCACTGTCATTCTGCAAGTAACAAGCCAACAATCTGAAGTAAAGCATTTGGATCACAATTGGCTCGAACCTACGACTTTACCAGTGAGAGATACTTAATGATAGTTTATGATGAAAATGATATTGATATTGATGATGATTGTGATAATATTGATGATGATAATGTTGATGAAATATCGGGTAATGTTAACGATGACATTGGTGGTACTAGTGATGGAGATGAGACAGGATCTAATATATTGGAGATGGATATGGACAGGATGGAAGAGATTGGAGATGGAACAACCTGGATAAAGCAAATGATTGTAGGTATAATTATGTTACTATCTCATACTTTATTTTATTTTATTTCATAAAAACTATAGTATTTTCTACAATTGCCTCCACAATCATTTAATACAATTGTACATTTATCTGTAAACGATAGTTATGATTTATATATAAAACGTTTTAAGTATTTCGTTTACTTTATTGTGATAGAAAAAGTAAATTAATACACAGTAATTTATTGAGGTGAGTTCAACACCATTTACAACACATTACTGGTTATATATGGTATCCAACTTTTATGCATAGGGGCTGTCCACAAGCACATAAATTATCACAGGACCACTGTCATTCTGCAAGTAACAAGCGAACATTCTGAAGTAAAGCCTTTGGACCACAATTGGCTTGAACCTACGACTTTACCAGTGAGAGATACTTAATGATAATTTATGATGATAATGATATTGACATGATGATGATTGTGATAAAATTGATGATGATAATGTTGATGAAATATCGGGTAATGTTAACGATGGCATTGGTGGTACCGGAGATGGAGATGAGACAGGATCTTACATATTGGAGATGGATATGGACAGGATGGAAGAAATTGAAGATGGAACAAACTGGATAAAGCAAATGTTAACGATGTCATTGGTGGTACTGGTGATGGAGATGAGATAGGATCTAATATATTGGAGATGGATATGGACAGGATGGATGAGATAGGAGATGGAGATCAGATGGAGATGGAACAACCTGGTTAATGCAAATGATTGTAGGTATAATTGTGTTACTATCTCATACTTTATTTTATTTCATAAAAACTATAGTATTTTCTACAATTGCCTCTACAATCATTCAATACAATTGTACATTTATCTGTAAATGATAGTTATGATTTATGTATAAAACGTTTGAAGTATTTTCTTTACTTTAATGTTTTAGAGAAAGTATATTAATACACAGTAATTTATTGAGATGAGTTCAACACCATTTACAACTCATTACTGGTTATATATAGTATCCCACTTTTATATATGGAGGCAGTCCACCAGCACATAAAACGGCACAGGACCACTGTCATTCTGCAAGAAACAAGCCATTAATCTGAAGTAAAGCCTTTGGACTACAAGTGGCTCGAACCTACGACTTTACCAGTGAGAGAAAGTCAATGATAATTTATGATGATAATGATATTGATATTAATGGTGATTGTGATAATATTGATGATGGTAATGTTGATGAAATATCGGGTAATGTTAACAATGGCATTGGTGGTACTGGAGATGGAGATGAGACAGGATCTAATATATTGGAGATGGATATGGACAGTATGGATGAGATTGGAGATGGAACAACCTGGATAAACCAAATGATTGTAGGTATAATTGTGTAACTATCTCATACTTTATTTTATTTCTTAAAAACTATAGTATTTCTACAATTGCCTCTACAATTATTCAATACAATTGTACATTTATCTGTTAATGATAGTTAGATTCATATATAAAACGTTTGAAGTATTTTTGTTTACTTTGATGTGACAGAGAAAATAAATTAATACACAGTAATTGAGTAAGTTGAGTTGCACATCATGTACAACACATTACAGGTTATATATGGTATCCACCTTTTATATGTATGGGGGCAGTCTCCATGCACATAAATCGGCACAGGACCACTGTCATTCTGCAAGTAACAAGCCAACAATCTGAAAAAAAGTCTTTGGGTCACAATTGGCTCGAACCTACGACTTTATCCGTGAGAGATATTTAATGATAATTTATGATGATTATGATATTAATATTGATGATGATTGTGATAATATTGATTATGATAATGCTGATGAACTATCTTGTAATTTTAACGATGGCATTGGTGGTACTTGAGATGGAGATGAGACAGGATCTTATATATTGGAGATGGATATGGACAGGATGGAAGAGATTGGAGATGGAACAACCTGGATAAAGCGAATGATTGTATGTATAATTGTGTAACTATCTCGTTTATTTCATAAAAACTATAGTATTTTCTAAAATTGCCTCCACAATCATTCAATACAATTGTACATTTATCTGTAAATGATAGTTATGATTTATATATAAAACGTTTGAAGTATTTTGTTTACTTTGATGTGATAGAGAAAGTTAATTAATACACATTAATTTATTAAGTTAAGTTGAACATCATGTACAACACATTACAGGTTATATATGGCACAAGGTGCTGTGGGTGGAGGCACCATTCACAATACATTACAGGTTATATATGGCACAAGGTGCTGTGGGTGGAGGCACCATTCACAACACATTACAGGTTATATATGGCATCAGGTGCTGTGGGTGGAGGCACCATTCACAACACATTACAGGTTATATATGGCACAAGGTGCTGTGGGTGGATGCACCATTCACAACACATTACAGGTTATATATGGCACAAGGTGCTGTGGGTGGAGGCACCTTCAACAACACATTGCAGGTTATATATGGCACCAGGTGCTGTGGGTGGAGGCACCATTCACAACACATTACAGGTTATATATGGCACCTGGTGCTGTGGGTTCAGGCACCTTCAACAACACATTACAGGTTATATATGGCACAAAGTGCTGTGGGTGGAGGCACCTTCAGCAACACATTACAGGTTATATATGGCACAAGGTGCTGTGGGTGGAGGGTGGAGGCACCATCTACAACACATTACAGGTTATATATGGCACCAGGTGCTGTGGGTGGAGGCACCATTCACAACACATTACAGGTTATATATGGTATCAGGTGCTGTGGTTGGAGGGTGGAGGCACCATCAACAACACATTATAGGTTATATATGGCACAAGGTGCTGTGGGTGGCGGCACCTTTCACAACACATTACAGGTTATATATGACAGAAGGTGCTGTGGGTGCAGGCACCTTCAACAACACATTACAGCTTATATATGGTACCAGGTGCTGTGGATGGAGGCACCATTCACAACACATTACAGGTTATATATGGCACCAGGTGCTGTGGGTGGAGGCACCATTCACAACACATTACAGGTTATATATGGCACAAGGTGCTGTGGGTGGAGGCACCATTCACAACTATTTACAGGTTATATATGGCACAAGGTGCTGTGGGTGGAGGCACCATTCACAACACATTACAGGTTATATATGGCACAAGGTGCTGTGGGTGGAGGCACCATTCACAACACATTACAGGTTATATATGGCACCAGGTGCTGTGGGTGGAGGCACCATTCACAAAACATTACAGGTTATATATGGCACCAGGTGCTGTGGGTGGAGGCACCATTCACAACACATTACAGGTTATATATGGCACAATGTGCTGTGGGTGGAGGCACCATTCACAACACATTACAGGTTATATATGGCATCAGGTGCTGTGGGTGGAGGCACCATTCACAACACATTACAGGTTATATATGGCACCAGGTGCTGTGGGTGGAGTCACCATTCACAACACATTACAGGTTATATATGGCACAAGGTGCTGTGGGTGGAGGCACCATTCACAACACATTACAGGTTATATATGGCACAAGGTGCTGTGGGTGGATGCACCATTCACAACACATTACAGGTTATATATGGCACAAGGTGCTGTGGGTGGAGGCACCTTCAACAACACATTGCAGGTTATATATGGCACCAGGTGCTGTGGGTGGCGGCACCATTCACAACACATTACAGGTTATATATGGCACCTGGTGCTGTGGGTTCAGGCACCTTCAACAACACATTACAGGTTATATATGGCACAAAGTGCTGTGGGTGGAGGCACCTTCAACAACACATTACAGGTTATATATGGCACAAGGTGTTGTGGGTGGAGGGTGGAGGCACCATCCACAACATTTTACAGGTTATATTTGGCACACGGTGCTGTGGGTGGAGGCACCATCAACAACACATTACAGGTTATATATGGTATCAGGTGCTGTGGTTGGAGGGTGGAGGCACCATCAACAACACATTATAGGTTATATATGGCACAAGGTGCTGTGGGTGGCGGCACCTTTCACAACACATTACAGGTCATCTATGGCAGATGGTGCTGTGGGTGGAGGCATCTTCAACAACACATTACAGGTTATATATGGTATCAGGTGCTGTGGTTGGAGGGTGGAGGCACCATCAACAACACATTATAGGTTATATATGGCACCAGGTGCTCTGGGTGGAGGCACCTTCAACAACACATTACAGGTTATATATGGCACAAGGTGCTGTGGATGGAGGCACCATTCACAACACATTACAGGTTATATATGGCACAAGGTGCTGTGGGTGGAAGCACCTTCAACAACACATTGCAGGTTATACATGGCACAAGGTGTTGTGGGTGAAGGCACCTTCAACAACACATTACAAGTTATATATGGCACAAGGTGCTGTGGGTGGAGGCACCATTCACAACACATTACAGGTTATATATGGCACCAGGTGCTGTGGGTGGAGGCACCATTCACAACATATTACAGGTTTTATATGGCACAAGGTGCTGTGGGTGGAGACACCTTCAACAACACATTGCAGGTTATATATGGCACAAGGTGCTGTGGGTGGAGGCACCATTCACAACACATTACAGGTTATATATGGCACAAGGTGCTGTGGGTGGAGGCACCATTCACAACACATTACAGGTTATATATGGCACCAGGTGCTGTGGGTGGAGGCACCATTCACAACACATTACAGGTGATATATGGCACAAGGTGCTGTGGGTGGAGGCACCATTTACAACACATAACAGGTTATATATGGCACCAGGTGCTGTGGGTGGAGGCACCTTGAACAACACATAACAGGTTATATATGGCACCAGGTGCTGTTGGTGGAAGCACCATTCACAACACATTACAGGTTATATATGGCACAAAGTGATGTGGGTTGAGGCACCTTCAACAATACATTACAGGTTATATATGGCACAAGTTGCTGTGGGTGGAGGCAGGAGGCACCTGCAACAACACATAACAGGTTATATATGGCGCCAGGTGCTGTAGGTGGAAGCACCATTCACAACACATTACAGGTTATATATGGCACAAAGTGCTGTGGGTGGAGGCACCTACAACAACACATTACAGGTTATATATGGCTCCAGGTGCTGTTGGTGGAAGACAATGACACCATCCAGAACACATTACAGGTTATATATGACAACAGGTGCTGTGGGTGGTAGTGGAGGCACCATCTATAACACATTACAGGTTATATATGGCTTCAGGTGCTGTGGGTGGAGGTTGGAGGCACCATCAACAACACATAGCATGTTATACATGGTACCAGTTGCTATGGGTGGAGGGTGGAGGCACCATTCATAACACATTACAGGTTATATATGGTATCCAAATTTTATATGTATGGGGGCAGTCCCCAAGCACATAAATCGGCACAGGACCACTGTCATTCTGCAAATAACAAGCCAACAATCTGAAGTAAAGTATTTGGACCACAATTGGCTCGAACCTACGATTTTACCAGGGAGAGATACTTAATGATAATTTATGATGATATTGATGATGGTTGTGATAATATTGATGATGATAATGTTGATGAAATATCGGGTAATGTTAATGATGGCATTAGTGGTACTGGAGATGGAGATGAGACAGGATCTAATATATTGGAGATGGATATGGACAGGATGGATGAGATTGGAGATGGAACAACCTGGATATAGCAAATGATTGTAGGTATAATTGTGTTACTATCTCATACTTTATTTTATTTTATTTCATAAAAACTATAATATTTTCTACAATTGCCTCCACAATCATTCAATACAATTGTACATTTATCTGTAAACGATAATTATGATTTATATATGAAACTTTTGAAGTATTTCGTTTACTTTAATGTGATAGAGAAAGTAAATTAATAAGCAATAATTTATTGATGTGAGTTCAACACAATTTACAACACATTACTGGTTATATATGGTATCCCACTTTTATGTATGAAGGCAGCCCACCAGCACATAAATCGGCACTGGACCACTGTCATTCTGCAAGTAACAAGCCAACAATCTGAAGTAAAGCATTTGGACCACAATTGGCTCTAAGAGATACTTAATGATAATTTATGATGGTTGTGATAATATTGATGATGATAATGTTGATGAAATATCAGGTAATGTTAACGATGGCATTGGTGGTACTGGAGATAGAGATGAGACAGTATCTAATATATTGGAGATGGATATGGACAGGATGGATAAGATAGGAGTTGGAGATCAGTTGGAGATTGAACAACCTGGATATAGCAAATGATTGTAGGTATAATTGTATTACTATCTCATTCTTTATTTTATTTCATAAAAACTATAGTATTTCTCCAATTGCCTCCACAATCATTCAATACAATTGTACATTTATCTGTAAATGATAATTATGATTTATATAAAACGTTTGATGTATTTTGTTTACTTTGATGTGATATAATCAGTAAATTAATACACAATAATTTATTGAGTTGAGTTGAACATCATGTACAACACATTGCATGTTATATATGGTTTCCCACTTTTATGTATGAAGGCAGCCCACCAGCACATAAATCGGCACTGGACCACTGTCATTCTGCAAGTAACAAGCCAACAATCTGAAGTAAAGCATTTGGACCACAATTGGCTCTAAGAGATACTTAATGATAATTTATGATGGTTGTGATAATATTGATGATGATAATGTTGATGAAATATCAGGTAATGTTAACGATGGCATTGGTGGTACTGGAGATGGAGATGAGACAGGATCTAATATATTGGAGATGGATATGGACAGGATGGATGAGATTGGAGATGGAACAACCTGGATATAGCAAATGATTGTAGGTATAATTGTATTACTATCTCATTCTTTATTTTATTTCATAAAAACTATAGTATTTCGACAATTGCCTCCACAATCATTCAATACAATTGTACATTTATCTGTAAATGATAGTTATGATTTATATATAAAACGTTTGAAGCTTTTTGTTTACTTTGATGTGATTTAGAAATTGAATTAATACACAGTAATTTATTGAGTTCAGTTGAACATCATGTACAACACATTACAGGTTATATATTGTATCCAACTTTTATATGCATGGGGGCTGTCCCAAAGCACATAAATGGGCACAGGACCACTGTCATTCTGCAAGTAACAAGCCAACAATCTGAAGTAAAGCCTTTGGACCACAATTGGCTCGAACCTACGACTTAACCAGTGAGAGATATTTAATGATAATTTATGGTGGTAATGATATTGATATTGATGATGATTGTGATAATATTGATGATGATAATGTTGATGAAATATCGGGTAATGTTAACGATGGCATTGGTGGTACTAGAGATGGAGATGAGACAGGATCTAATATATTGGAGATGGATATATACAGGATGGATGAGTTTGGAGATGGAGATCAGATGGAGATGGAACAACCTGGATAAAGCAAATGATTGTAGGTATAATTGTGTTACTATCTCATACTTTATTTTATTTTATTTCATAAAAACTATAGTATTTTCTACTATTGCCTCCACAATCATTCGATAAAATTGTACATTGATCTGTAAATGATAGTTATGATTCATATATAAAACATTTGAAGTATTTCGTTTTCTTTAATGTGATAGAGAAATTAAATTAATACACAGTAATTTATTGAGTTGAGTTGAACATCATGTACAACACATTACAGGTTATATATTGTATCCAACTTTTATATGCATGGGGGCAGTCCAAAAGCACATCAATCGGCACAGGACCACTGTCATTCTGCAAGTAACGAGCCAACAATCTGAAGTAAAGTATTTGGACCACAATTGGCTCGAACCTACGATTTTACCAGGGAGAGATACTTAATGATAATTTATGATGGTTGTGATAATATTGATGATGATAATGTTGATGAAATATCGGTTAATGTTAACGATGGTATTGGTGGTACTGGAGATGGATATGAGACCGGATCTAATATATTGGAGATGGATATGGACAGGATGGATGAGATAGGAGATGGAGATCAGTTGGAGATGGAACAACCTGGATATAGCAAATGATTGTAGGTATAATTGTGTTACTATCTCATTCTTTATTTTATTTCATAAAAACTATAGTATTTCGACAATTGCCTCCACAATCATTCAATACAATTGTACATTTATCTGTAAATGATAGTTATGATTTATATATAAAACGTTTGAAGCTTTTTGTTTACTTTGATGTGATTTAGAAATTGAATTAATACACAGTAATTTATTGAGTTCAGTTGAACATCATGTACAACACATTACAGGTTATATATTGTATCCAACTTTTATATGCATGGGGGCTGTCCCAAAGCACATAAATGGGCACAGGACCACTGTCATTCTGCAAGTAACAAGCCAACAATCTGAAGTAAAGCCTTTGGACCACAATTGGCTCGAACCTACGACTTAACCAGTGAGAGATATTTAATGATAATTTATGGTGGTAATGATATTGATATTGATGATGATTGTGATAATATTGATGATGATAATGTTGATGAAATATCGGGTAATGTTAACGATGGCATTGGTGGTACTAGAGATTGAGATGAGACAGGATCTAATATATTGGAGATGGATATATACAGGATGGATGAGTTTGGAGATGGAGATCAGATGGAGATGGAACAACCTGGATAAAGCAAATGATTGTAGGTATAATTGTGTTACTATCTCATACTTTATTTTATTTTATTTCATAAAAACTATAGTATTTTCTACTATTGCCTCCACAATCATTCGATAAAATTGTACATTTATCTGTAAATGATAGTTATGATTCATATATAAAACATTTGAAGTATTTCGTTTTCTTTAATGTGATAGAGAAATTAAATTAATACACAGTAATTTATTGAGATGAGTTCAACACCATTTACAACACATAACTGGTTATATATGGTATCCCACTTTTATGTATGGGGGCAGTCCAAAAGCACATCAATCGGCACAGGACCACTGTCATTCTGCAAGTAACGAGCCAACAATCTGAAGTAAAACCTTTGGACCACAATTGGCTCGAACCTACGACTTTACCAGTGAGAGATACGTAATGATAATTTATGATGATAATGATATTGATGATAATTGTGATAGTATTGATGATAATAATGTTGATGAAATATCGGGTAATGTTAATGATGGCATTGGTGGTACTGGAGATGGAGATGAGACAGGATCTAATACATTAGAGATGGATATGGACGGGATGGATGAGATTGGAGATGGAGAACAGATGGAGATGGAACAACCTGAATAAAGCAAATGATTGTAGGTATAATTGCGTTACTATCTCATACTTTATTTTATTTTATTTCATAAAAACTATAATATTTTCTACAATTGCCTCCACAATCATTCAATACAATTGTACATTTATCTGTAAACGATAATTATGATTTATATATAAAACGGTTGAAGTATTTCGTTTACTTTAATGTGATAGAGAAAGTAAATTAATACACAGTAATTGATTGATATGAGTTCAACACCATTTACAACACATTACTGGTTATATATGGTATCCCACTTTTATGTATGGGGGCAGTCCAAAAGCACATCAATCGGCACAGGACCACAGTCATTCTGCAAGTAACAAGTCAACAATCTAAAGTAAAGCCTTTGGACCACAATTGGCTCGAACCTACAACTTTACCAGTGATAGATACTTAATGATAATTTATGATGATATTGATATTGATGATGATTGTGATAATATTGATGATGATAATGTTGATGAAATATCGGGTAATGTTAACGATGGTATTGGTGGTACTGGAGATGGAGATGAGACAGGATCTAATATATTGGAGATGGATATGGACAGGATGGTTGAGATTGGAGATGGAGAACAGATGGAGATGGAACAACCTGAATAAAGCAAATGATTGTAGGTATAATTGCGTTACTATCTCATACTTTATTTTATTTTATTTCATAAAAACTGTAGTATTTTCTACGATTGCGTCCACAATCATTCAATACAATTGTACATTTATCTGTAAATGATAGTTATGATTTATATAGAAAAACGTTTAAAGTATTTTGTTTACTTTGATGTGATAGAGAAATTAAATTAATACACAGTAATTTATTGAGTTGAGTTGCACGTCATGTACAACACATTACAGGTTATATATGGTATCCAACTTTTATATGTATGTGGGCAGTCCACAAGCCCACAAGTTGGCACAGGACCACTGTCATTCTGCAAGTAACAAGCCAACAATCTGAAGTAAAGCCTTTGGAACACAATTGGCTCGAACCTACGACTTTACCAGTTAGAGATACTTAATGATAATTTATGATGATAATGATATTGATATTATTGATGATTGTGATAATATTGATGATAATGTTGGTGAAATATCGGGTAATGTTAACGATGGTATTGGTGGTACTGGAGATGGAGATGAAACAGGATCTAATATATTGGAGATGGATATGGACAGGATGGATGAGATTGGAGATGGAGATCAGATGGAGATGAAACAACCTGGATAAAGCAAATGATTGTAAGTATAATTGTGTGACTTTCTCATACTTTATTTTATTTTATTTCATAAAAACTATAGTATTTTCTACACTTACCTCCACAATCATTCAATACAATTGATACATTGATTTGTAAATGATAGTTATGATTTATATATAAAACGTTTGAAGTACTTTGTTTTCTTTAATGTGATAGAGAAAGTAAATTAATACACTGTAATTTATTGAGATGAGTTCAACACCATTTCCAACACATTACTGGTTATATATGGTATCCTATTTTTATGTATGGAGGCAGTCCAAATGCACATAAATCGGCACAGGACCACTGTCATTCTGCAAGTAACAAGCCAACAATCTGAAGTAAAGCCTTTGGACCACAATTGGCTCGAACCTACGACTTTACCAGTTAGAGATATTTAATGATAATTGATGATGATAATGATATTGATATCATTGATGATTGTGATAATATTGATGATAATGTTGATGAAATATCGGGTAATGTTAACGATGACATTGGTGGTACTGGAGATGGAGATGAGACAGGATCTAATATATTGGAGATGGATATGGACAGGATGGAAGAGATTGGAGATGGAACAACCTGGATAAAGCAAATGATTGTAGGTATAATTGTGTTAATATCTCATACTTTTTTTTATTTCATAAAAACTATAATAGTATTTCTACAATTGCGTCCACAGTCATTCAATACAATTGTACATTTATCTGGAAATGATAGTTATGATTTATATAAAACGTTTGAAGTATTTTGTTTACTTTGATGTGATAAAATAAGTCAATTAACACAATAATTATTGAGTTGAGTTGAACATCATGTACAACACATTACTGGTTATATATGGTATCCCACTTTTATTGATGGGGGCAGTCCACAAGCACATAAATCGGCACAGGACCACTGTCATTCTGCAAGTAACAAGCCAACAATCTGAAGTAAAGCATTTGGATCACAATTGGCTCGAACCTACGACTTTACCAGTGAGAGATACTTAATGATAATTGATGATGATATTGATATTGATGATGATTGTGATAATATTGATGATGATAATGTTGATGAAATATCGGGTAATGTTAATGATGGCATTGGTGGTACTGGTGATGGAGATGAGACAGGATCTAATATATTGGAGATGGATATGGACAGGATGGAAGAGATTGGAGATGGAACAACCTGGATAAAGCAAATGATTGTAGGTATAATTGTGTTACTTTCTCATACTTTATTTTATTTTATTTCATAAAAACTATAGTATTTTCTACAATTGCCTCCACAATCATTTAATACAATTGTACATTTATCTGTTAATGATAGTTATGATTTATATATAAAACGTTTTAAGTATTTCGCTTACTTTAATGTGATAGAGAAAGTAAATTAATACACAGTAATGTATTGAGGTGAGTTCAACACCATTTACAACACATTACTGGTTATATATGGTATCCAACTTTTATGCATAGGGGCGGTCCACAAGCACATAAATTAGCACAGGACCACTGTCATTCTGCAAGTAACAAGCGAACATTCTGAAGTAAAGCCTTTGAACCACAATTGGCTCGAACCTACGACTTTACCAGTGAGAGATACTTAATGATAATTTATGATGATAATGATATTGACATGATGATGATTCTGATAAAATTGATGATGATAATGTTGATGAAATATCGGGTAATGTTAACGATGGCATTGGTGGTACCGGAGATGGAGATGAGACAGGATCTAATATATTGGAGATGGATATGGACAGGATGGAAGAAATTGAAGATGGAACAACCTGGATAAAGCAAATGTTAACGATGGCATTGGTGGTACTGGTGATGGAGATGAGACAGGATCTAATATATTGGAGATGAATATGGACAGGATGGATGAGATTGGAGATGGAAATCAGATGGAGATGCAACAACCTGGATAAAGCAAATGATTGTAGGTATAATTGTGTTACTATCTCATACTTTATTTTATTTTATTTCATAAAAACTATATTTTTTTCTAAAATTGCCTCCACAGTCATTCAATACATTTGTACATTTATCTGTAAATGATAGTTATGATTTATATATGAAACGTTTGAAGTGTTTCATTTATTTTAATGTGATAGAGAAAGTAAATTAATAAACAGTAATTTATTGAGGTGAGTTCAACACCATTTACAACACATTACTGGTTATATATGGTATCCCACTTTTATGTATGGAGGCAGTCCACAAGCACATCAATCGGCACAGGACCACTGTCATTCTGCAAGTAACAAGCCAACAATCTGAAGTAAAGCCTTTGGGCCACAATTGGCTCGAACCTACGACTTTACCAGTGAGAGATACTTAATGATAATTGATAATGATGATGATTGTGATATTATTGATGATGATAATGTTGATGAAATATCGGGTAATATTAACGATGGCATTGGTGGTACTGGAGAAGCAGATGAGACAGGATTTAATATATTGGAGATGGATATGACCAACATGGATGAAATTGTACATGGAGATTAGATGGAGATGAAACAACCTGGATATAGCAAATAATTGTAGGTATAATTGTGTTACTATCTCATACTTGATTTTATTTCATAAAAACTAAAGTATTTTCCACAATTGCCTCCACAATCATTCATTTCATTTGTACATTTATCTGTAAATGATAGTTATGATTGATATATAAAACGTTTTAAGTATTTCGTTTACTTTAATGTGATAGAGAAAGTAGATTAATACACAGTAATTTATTGAGATGAGTTCAACACCATTCACAACACATTACTTGTTATATATGGTATCCCACTTTTATGTATGTGGGCAGTCCACAAGCACATAAATCGGCACAGAACCACTGTCATTCTGCAAATAACAAACCAACAATCTGAAGTAAAGCATTTGGACCACAATTGGCTCGAACCTACGACTTTACCAGTGAGAGATACTTAATGATAATTGATGATGATAATGATATTAATGATGATTCTGATAATATTGATGATGATAATGTTGATGAAATATCGGGTAATGTTAACGATGGCAGTGGTGGTACTGGAGATGAGACAGGATCTAATATATTGGAGATGGATATGGACAGGATGGATGAGATTGGAGATGGAGATCAGATGGAGATAGAACAACCTGGATATAGCAATTGATTGTAGGTATAGTTGTGTTACTATCTCATACTTTATTTTATTTCATAAAATCTATAGTATTTCTACAATTGTCTCCACAATCATTCAATATAATTGTACATTTATCTGTAAATGATAGTTATGATTTATATATAAAATATTTGAAGTATTTTGTTTATCTTTGATGTGATAGAGAAAGTAAATTAATACACAGTAATTTATTGAGTTGAGTTGAACATCATGTACAACACATTACAGGTTATATATGGTATCCAACTTTTATATGTATGGGGGCTGTCCCAAAGGACATAAATCAGCACAAGACCGCTGTCATTCTGCAAGTAACAAGCGAACAATCTGAAGTAAAGCTATTGGACCACAATTGGCTTGAACCTACGACTTTACCAGTGAGAGATACTTAATGATAATTGATGATGATATTGATATTGATGATGATTGTGATAATATTGATGATGATAATGTTGATGAAATATCGGGTAATGTTAACGATGGCATTGGTGGTACTTGAGATGGAGATGAGACAGGATCTAATATATTGGAGATGGATATGGACAGGATGGAAGAAATTGGAGATGGAACAACCTGGATAAAGCAAATGATTGTAGGTATAATTGTGTTACTATCTCATACTTTATTTTATTTAATTTCATAAAAACTATAGTATTTTCTACAATTGCCTCCACAATCATTCAATACATTTGTACATTTATCTGTAAATGATAGCTATGACTTATATATAAAACGGTTGAAGTATTATGTTTACTTTAATGTGACAGAGAAATTAAATTAATACACAGTAATTTATTGAGATGAGTTCTACACCATTTACAATACATTACAGGTTATATATGGTATCCCTATTTTATGTATGGGGGCAGTCCACAAGGACATGAATCGGCACAGGACCACTGTCATTCTGCAAGTAACAAGCCAACAATCTGAAGTAAAGCCTTTGGACCACAATTGGCTCGAACCTACGACTTTATCAGTGAGAGATACTAAATGATAATTTATGATGATTATGATATTAATATTGATGATGATTGTGATAATATTGATGATGATAATGTTGATGAAATATCGGGTAATGTTAACGATGGCATTGGTGGTACTAGAGAAGGAGATGAGACAGGATCTAATATATTGGCGATGGATATGGACTGGATGGGTGAGATTGGAGATGGAGATCAGATGGAGATGGAACAACCTGGATAAAGCAAATGATTGTAGGTATAATAGTGTTACTATCTCATATTTAATTTTATTTCTTAAAAACTATAGTATTTCTACAATTGCGTCCACAGTCATTCAATACAATTGTACATTTATCTGTAAATGATAGTTATGATTTATATAAAACGTTTGAAGTATTTTGTTTACTTTGATGTGATAAAATAAGTCAATTAACACACAATAATTATTGAGTTAAGTTGAACATCATGTACAACACATTACTGGTTATATATGGTATCCCACTTTTATTAATGGGGGCAGTCCACAAGCACATAAATCGGCACAGGACCACTGTCATTCTGCAAGTAACAAGCCAACAATCTGAAGTAAAGCATTTGGATCACAATTGGCTCGAACCTACGACTTTACCGGTGAGAGATACTTAATGATAATTGATGATGATATTGATATTGATGATAATGTTGATGAAATATCGGGTAATGTTAACGATGGCACTGGTGGTACTGGAGATGGAGATGAGACAGGATCTAATATATTAGATATGGATATGGACAGGATGGATGAGATTGGAGATGGAGATCAGATGGAGATAGAACAACCTGGATATAGCAAATGATTGTAGGTATAATTGTGTTACTATCTCATACTTTATTTTATTTTATTTCATAAAAACTATAGTATTTTCTACAATTGCCTCCACAATCATTTAATACAATTGTACATTTATCTGTAAATGATAGTTATGATTTATATAAAACGTTTGAAGTATTTTGTTTACTTTGATGTGATAAAATAAGTCAATTAACACACAATAATTATTGAGTTCAGTTGAACATCATGTACAACACATTACTGGTTATATATGGTATCCCACTTTTATTTATGGGGGCAGTCCACAAGCACATAAATCGGCACAGGACCACGGTCATTCTGCAAGTAACAAGCCAACAATCTGAAGTAAAGCATTTAGATCACAATTGGCTCGAACCTACAACTTTACCAGTG
This sequence comes from Panopea generosa, assembly GCA_029582155.1. Lineage (NCBI taxonomy): Eukaryota > Metazoa > Mollusca > Bivalvia > Adapedonta > Hiatellidae > Panopea > Panopea generosa. Next base: position 53,377,177 of record CM055899.1, on the reverse strand, counting down.
AGAGATACTTAATGATAATTGATGATGATATTGATATTGATGATGATTGTGATAATATTGATGATGATAATGTTGATGAAATATCGGGTAATGTTAACGATGGCACTGGTGGTACTGGAGATGGAGATGAGACAGGATCTAATATATTGGAGATGGATATGGACAGGATGGATGAGATTGGAGATGGAGATCAGATGGAGATAGAACAACCTGGATATAGCAAATGATTGTAGGTATAATTGTGTTACTATCTCATACTTTATTTTATTTTATTTCATCAAAACTATAGTATTTTCTACAATTACCTCCACAATCATTTAATACAATTGTACATTTATCTGTAAACGATAGTTATGATTTATATATAAAACGTTTTAAGTATTTCGTTTACTTTAATGTGATAGAAAAAGTAAATTAATACACAATAATTTATTGAGATGAGTTCAACACCATTTACAACACATTACTGGTTATATATAGTATCCCACTTTTATGTATAGAGGCAGTCCACAAGCATATAAATCGGCACTGGACCACTGTCATTCTGCAAGAAACAAGCCCATAATCTGAAGTAAAGCCTTTGGACCACAATTGGCTCGAACCTACAACTTTACCAGTGAGAGATACTTAATGATAGTTTATGATGAAAATGATATTGATATTGATGATGATTGTGATAATATTGATGATGATAATGTTGATGAAATATCGGGTAATGTTAACGATGACATTGGTGGTACTAGTGATGGAGATGAGACAGGATCTAATATATTGGAGATGGATATGGACAGGATGGAAGAGATTGGAGATGGAATAACCTTGATAAAGCAAATGATTGTAGGTATAATTGTGTTACTAACTCATACTTTATTTTATTTTATTTCATAAAAACTATAGTATTTTCTACAATTGCCTCCACAATCATTTAATACAATTGTACATTTATCTGTAAACGATAGTTATGATTTATATATAAAACGTTTTAAGTATTTCGTTTACTTTATTGTGATAGAAAAAGTAAATTAATACACAGTAATTTATTGAGATGAGTTCAACACCATTTACAACACATTACTGGTTATATATAGTATCCTACTTTTATGTATGGAGACAGCCCACCAGCACATAAATCGGCACAGGACCACTGTCATTCTCCAAGTAACAAGCCAACAATCTGAAGTAAAGCCTTTGGGCCACAATTGGCTCGAACCTACGACTTTACCAGTGAGAGATATTTAATGATAATTGATGATGATAATGATATTGATATTATTGATGATTGTGATAATGTTGATGATGATAATGTTGATGAAATATCGGGTAATGTTAATGATGGCATTGGTGGTACTGGTGATGGAGATGAGACAGGATCTAATATATTGGAGATGGATATGGACAGGATGGAAGAGATTGGAGATGGAACAACCTGGATAAAGCAAATGATTGTAGGTATAATTGTGTTACTATCTCATACTTTATTTTATTTTATTTCATAAAAACTATAGTATTTTCTACAATTGCCTCCACAATCATTTAATACAATTGTACATTTATCTGTAAACGATAGTTATGATTTATATATAAAACGTTTTAAGTATTTCGCTTACTTTAATGTGATAGAGAAAGTAAATTAATACACAGTAATTTATTGAGATGAGTTCAACACCATTTACAACACATTACTTGTTATATATGGTATCCAACTTTTATGCATAGGGGCGGTCCACAAGCACATAAATTAGCACAGGACCACTGTCATTCTGCAAGTAACAAGGGAACATTCAGAAGTAAAGCCTTTGGACCACAATTGGCTCGAACCTACGACTTTACCAGTGAGAGATACTTAATGATAATTTATGATGATAATGATATTGACATGATGATGATTGTGATAAAATTGATGATGGTAATGTTGATGAAATATCGGGTAATGTTAACGATGGCATTGGTGGTACAGGTGATGGAGATGAGACAGGATCTAATATATTGGAGATGGATATGGACAGGATGGAAGAAATTGAAGATGGAACAACCTGGATAAAGCAAATGTTAACGATGGCATTGGTGGTACTGGAGATGGAGATGAGACAGGATCTAATATATTGGAGATGAATATGGACAGGATGGATGAGATTGGAGATGGAAATCAGATGGAGATGGAACAACCTGGATAAAGCAAATGATTGTAGGTATAATTGTGTTACTATCTCATACTTTATTTTATTTTATTAAAACTATATTTTTTTCTAAAATTGCCTCCACAGTCATTCAATACATTTGTACATTTATCTGTAAATGATAGTTATGATTTATATATGAAACGTTTGAAGTATTTCATTTATTTTAATGTGATAGAGAAAGTAAATTAATACACAGTAATTTATTGAGGTGAGTTCAACACCATTTACAACACATTACCGGTTATATATGGTATCCCACTTTTATGTATGGGGGCAGTCCACAAGCATATAAATCAGCACAGGACCGCTGTCATTCTGCAAGTAACAAGCCAACAATCTGAAGTAAAGCCTTTGGACCACAATTGGCTCGAACCTACGACTTTACCAATGAGAGATTCTTAATTATAATTTATGATATTGATATTGATGATGATTGTGATAATATTGATGATGATAATGTTGATGAAATATCGGGTAATGTTAACGATGGCATTGGTGGTAATTGTGATGGAGATGAGACAGGATCTAATATATTGGAGATGGATATGGACAGGATGGATGAGATAGGAGATGGAGATCAGATGGAGATGGAACAACCTGGTTAATGCAAATGATTGTAAGTATAATTGTGTTACTATCTCATACTTTATTTTATTTCATAAAAACTATAGTATTTCTACAATTGCCTCCACAATCATTCAATACAATTGTACATTTATCTGTAAATGATAGTGTTGATTTATGTATAAAAGGTTTGAAGTATTTTCTTTACTTTAATGTGATAGAGAAAGTATATTAATACACAGTAATTTATTGAGATGAGTTCAACACCATTGACAACTCATTACTGGTTATATATAGTATCCCACTTTTATGTATGGAGGCAGTCCACCAGCACATAAATCGGCACAGGACCACTGTCATTCTGCAAGAAACAAGCCAATAATCTGAAGTAAAGCCTTTGGACCACAAGTGGCTCGAACCTACGACTTTACCAATGAGAGAAAGTCAATGATAATTTATGATGATAATGATATTGATATTAATGGTGATTGTGATAATATTGATGATGGTAATGTTGATGAAATATCGGATAATGTTAACAATGGCATTGGTGGTACTGGAGATGGAGATGAGACAGGATCTAATATATTGGAGATGGATATGGACAGTATGGATGAGATTGGAGATGGAGATCAGATGGAGATGGAACAACCTGGATAAAGCAAATGATTGTAGGTATAATTGTGTAACTATCTCATACTTTATTTTATTTCTTAAAAACTATAGTATTTCTACAATTGCCTCTACAATTATTTAATACAATTGTACATTTATCTGTTAATGATAGTTAGATTCATATATAAAACGTTTGAAGTATTTTGTTAACTTTGATGTGACAGAGAAAATAAATTAATACACAGTAATTGAGTAAGTTGAGTTGCACATCATGTACAACACATTACAGGTTATATATGGTATCCACCTTTTATATGTATGGGGGCAGTCTCCAAGCACATAAATCGGCACAGGACCACTGTCATTCTGCAAGTAACAAGCCAACAATCTGAAAAAAAGTCTTTGGGTCACAATTGGCTCGAACCTACGACTTTATCCGTGAGAGATATTTAATGATAATTTATGATGATTATGATATTGATATTGATGATGATTGTGATAATATTGATTATGATAATGTTGATGAACTATCGTGTAATTTTAACGATGGCATTGGTGGTACTTGAGATGGAGATGAAACAGGATCTTATATATTGGAGATTGATATGGGTAGGATGGAAGAGATTGGAGATGGAACAACCTGGATAAAGCAAATTATTGTATGTATAATTGTGTTACTATCTCGTACTCTATTTTATTTTATTTCATAAAAACTAAAGTATTTTCTAAAATTGCCTCCACAATCATTCAATACAATTGTACATTTATCTGTAAATGATAGTTATGATTTATATATAAAACGTTTGAAGTATTTTGTTTACTTTGATGTGATAGAGAAAGTTAATTAATACACATTAATTTATTGAGTTAAGTTGAACATCATGTACAACACATTACAGGTTATATATGGCACAAGGTGCTGTGGGTGGAGGCACCATTCACAACACATTACAGGTTATATATGGCACAAGGTGCTGTGGGTGGAGGCACCATTCACAACACATTACAGGTTATATATGGCACCAGGTGCTGTGGGTGGAGGCACCATTCACAACACATTACAGGTTATATATGGCACAAGGTGCTGTGGGTGGAGGCACCATTCACAACACATTACAGGTTATATATGGCACAAGGTGCTGTGGGTGGAGGCACCTTCAACAACACATTGCAGGTTATATATGGCACAAGGTGCTGTGGGTGGAGGCACCATTCACAACACATTACAGGTTATATATGGCACAAGGTGCTGTGGGTGGAGGCACTTTCAACAACACATTACAGGTTATATATGGCACAAGGTGCTGTGGGTGGAGGGTGGAGGCACCATCCACAACACATTACAGGTTATATATGGCATCAGGTGCTGTGGTTGGAGGGTGGAGGCACCATCAACAATAAATTATAGGTTATATATGGCACAAGGTGCTGTGGGTGGAGCACCTTCAACAACACATTACAGGTTATATATGGCACAAGGTGCTGTGGGTGGAGGGTGGAGGCACCATCCACAACATTTTACAGGTTATATATGGCCCCAGGTGCTGTGGGTGGAGGGTGGAGGCACCATCCACAACATTTTACAGGTTATATATGGCACAAGGTGCTGTGGGTGGAGGCACCATTCACAACACATTACAGGTTATATATGGCACAAGGTTCTGTGGGTGGAGGCACCATTCACAACACATTACAGGTTATATATGGCACAAGGTTCTGTGGGTGGAGGCACCATTCACAACACATTACAGGTTATATATGGCACAAGGTGCTGTGGGTGGAGGCACCATTCACAACACATTACAGGTTATATATGGCACAAGGTTCTGTGGGTGGAGGCACCTTCAACAACACATTACAGGTTATATATGGCACAAGGTGCTGTGGGTGGAGGGTGCAGGCACCATCCACAACATTTTACAGGTTATATATGGCCCAGGTGCTGTGGGTGGAGGGTGGAGGCACCATCAACAACACATTACAGGTTATATATGGCCCAGGTGCTGTGGGTGGAGGGTGGAGGCACCATCAACAACACATTACAGGTTATATATGGCACAAGGTGCTGTGGGTGGAGGGTGGAGGCACCATCCACAACATTTTACAGGTTATATATGGCACAAGGTGCTGTGGTTGGAGGGTGGAGGCACCATCCACAACACATTACAGGTTATATATGGCACCAGTTGCTGTGGGTGGAGGGTGGAGGCACCATTCACAACACATTACAGGTTATATATGGCACAAGGTGCTGTGGGTGGAGGCACCATTCACAACACATTACAGGTTATATATGGTATCAGGTGCTGTGGTTGGAGGGTGGAGGCACCATCAACAACACATTATAGGTTATATATGGCACAAGGTGCTGTGGGTGGCGGCACCTTTCACAACACATTACAGGTTATATATGGCACAAGGTGCTGTTGGTGGAGCACCTTCAACAACACATTACAGGTTATATATGGCACAAGGTGCTGTGGGTGGCGGCACCTTTCACAACACATTACAGGTTATATATGGCACAAGGTGCTGTGGGTGGAGCACCTTCAACAACACATTACAGGTTATATATGGCACAAGGTGCTGTGGGTGGAGGGTGGAGGCACCATCCACAACATTTTACAGGTTATATATGGCACAAGGTGCTGTGGGTGGCGGCTCCTTTCACAACACATTACAGGTTATATATGGAAGAAGGTGCTGTGGGTGGATGCACCTTCAACAACACATTACAGCTTATATATGGTACCAGGTGCTGTGGGTGGAGGCACCATTCACAACACATTAGAGGTTATATATGGCACCAGGTGCTCATTACAGGTTATATATGGCACAAGGTGCTGTGGGTGGAGGCATCATTCACAACACATTACAGGTTATATATGGCACAAGGTTCTGTGGGTGGAGGCACCATTCACAACACATTACAGGTTATATATGGCACAAGGTGCTGTGGGTGGAGGCACCATTCACAACCCATTACAGGTTATATATGGCACAAGGTGCTGTGGTTGGAGGCACCATTCACAACACATTACAGGTTATATATGGCACCAGGTGCTGTGGGTGGAAGCACCATTCACATCACATTACAGGTTATATATGGCACAAGGTGCTGTGGGTGGAGGCACCATTCACAACACATTACAGGTTATATATGGCACCAGGTGCTGTGGGTGGATGCACCATTCACAACACATTACAGGTTATATATTGCACAATGTGCTGTGGGTGGAGGCACCATTCACAACACATTATAGGTTATATATGGCACCAGGTGCTGTGGGTGGAGACCCATTCACAACACATTACAGGTTATATATGGCACCAGGTGCTGTGGGTGGAGGCACCATTCACAACACATTACAGGTTAGATATGGCACAAGGTGCTGTGGGTGGAGGCACCATTCACAACACATTACAGGTTATATATGGCACAAGGTGCTGTGGGTGGAGGCACCTTCAACAACACATTGCAGGTTATATATGGCACCAGGTGCTGTGGGTGGCGGCACCATTCACAACACATTACAGGTTATATATGGCACATGGTGCTGTGGGTTCAGGCACCTTCAATAACACATTACAGGTTATATATGGCACAAGGTGCTGTGGGTGGAGGCACCTTCAACAACACATTACAGGTTATATATGGCACAAGGTGCTGTGGGTGGAGGCACCTTCAACATCACATTACAGGTTATATATGGCACAAGGTGCTGTGGGTGGAGGCACCATTCACAACACATTACAGGTTATATATGGGACAAGGTGCTGTGGGTGGAGGCACTATTCACAACACATTACAGGTTATATATGGCACAAGGTGCTGTGGGTGGAGGCACCTTCAACAACACATTACAGGTTATATATGGCACAAGGTGCTGTGGGTGGACGCACCATTCACAACACATTACAGGTTATATATGGCACAAGGTGCTGTGGGTGGAGGCACCTTCAACAACACATTACAGGTTATATATGGCACAAGGTGTTTTGGGTGGAGGCACCTTCAACAACACATTACAGGTTATATATGGCACCAGGTGCTGTGGGTGGAGGCACCATTCACAACACATTACAGGTTATATATGGCACCAGGTGCTGTGGGTGGAGACACCATTCACAACATATTACAGGTTTTATATGGCACCAGGTGCTGTGGGTGGAGGCACCTTCAACAACACATTGCAGGTTATATATGGCACCAGGTGCTGTGGGTGGAGGCACCATTCACAACACATTACAGGTTATATATGGCACAAGGTGCTTTGGGTGGTTTCACCTTCAACAACACATTACAGGTTATATATGGCACAAGGTGCTGTGGGTGGAGGCACCATTCACAACACATTACAGGTTATATATGGCACAAGGTGCTGTGGGTGGAGGCACCATTCACAACACATTACAGGTTATATATGGCACCAGGTGCTGTGGGTGGAGGCACCATTCACAACACATTACAGGTGATATATGGCACAAGGTGCTGTGGTTGGAGGCACCATTTACAACACATAACAGGTTATATATGGCACCAGGTGCTGTGGGTGGAGGATGGAGGCACCTTCAACAACACATAACAGGTTATATATGGCACCAGGTGCTGTGGGTGGAAGCACCATTCACAACACGTTGCAGGTTATATATGGCACAAAGTGATGTGGGTGGAGGCACCTTCAACAACACATTACAGGTTATATATGGCACAAGTTGCTGTGGGTGGAGGCAGGAGTCGCCTGCAACAACACATAACAGGTTATATATGGCGCCAGGTGCTGTAGGTGGAAGCACCATTCACAACACATTACAGGTTATATATGGCACAAGTTGCTGTGGGTGGAGGCAGGAGTCACCTGCAACAACACATAACAGGTTATATATGGTGCCAGGTGCTGTAGGTGGAAGCACCATTCACAACACATTACAGGTTATATATGGCACAAAGTGCTGTAGGTGGAGGCACCTACAACAACACATTACAGGTTATATATGGCTCCAGGTGCTGTTGGTGGAAGACAATGACACCATCACAACACATTACAGGTTATATATGACAACAGGTGCTGTGGGTGGTAGTGGAGGCACCATCCACAACACATTACAGGTTATATATGGCTTCAGGTGCTGTGGGTGGAGGTTGGAGGCACCATCAACAACACATAGCATGTTATACATGGTACCACTTGCTGTGGGTGGATGGTGGAGGCACCATTCATAACACATGACAGGTTATATATGGTATCCAACTTTTATATGTATGGGGGCAGTCCCCAAGCACATAAATCGGCACAGGACCACTGTCATTCTGCAAATAACAAGCCAACAATCTGAAGTAAAGCATTTGGACCACAATTGGCTCAAACCTACGATTTTACCAGTGAGAGATACTTAATGATAATTTATGATGATATTGATGATGGTTTTGATAATATTGATGATGATAATGTTGATGAAATATCGGGTAATGTTAATGATGGCATTGGTGGTACTGGAGATGGAGATGAGACAGGATCTAATATATTGGAGAAGGATATGGACAGGATGGATGAGATTGGAGATGGAACAACCTGGATATAGCAAATGATTGTAGGTATAATTGTGTTATTATCTCATACTTTATTTTATTTTATTTCATAAAAATTATATTTTCTACAATTGCCTCCGCAATCATTCAATACAATTGTACATTTATCTGTAAACGATAATTATGATTTATATATCAAACGTTTGAAGTATTTCGTTTACTTTAATGTGATAGAGAAAGTAAATAAATAAGCAATAATTTATTGATGTGAGTTCAACACCATTTACAACACATTACTGGTTATATATGGTATCCCACTATTATGTATGGGGGCAGTCCACAAGCACATCAATCGGCACAGGACCACTGTCATTCTGCAAGTAACAAGCCAACAATCTGAAGTAAAGCATTTGGACCACAATTGGCTCGAACCTACGCTTTTGCCAGTGAGAGATACTTAATGATAATTTATGATGGTTGTGATAATATTGATGATGATAATGTTGATGAAATATCGGGTAATGTTAACGATGGCATTGGTGGTACTGGAGATAGAGATGAGACAGGATCTAATATATTGGAGATGGATATGGACAGGATGGATGAGATAGGAGATGGAGATCAGATGGAGATGGAACAACCTGGATAAAGCAAATGATTGTAGGTATAATTGTATTACTATCTCATTCTTTATTTTATTTCATAAACACTATAGTATTTCGACAATTGCCTCCACAATGATACAATACAATTGTACATTTATCTGTAAATGATAGTTATGATTTATATAAAACGTTTGATGTATTTTGTTTACTTTGATGTGATATAATCAGTAAATTAATACACAATAATTTATTGAGTTGAGTTGAACATCATGTACAACACATTGCAGGTTATATATGGTTTCCAACTTTTATATGTATGGGGGCAGTCCCCAAGCCCACAAGTTGGCACAGGACCACTGTCATTCTGCAAGTAACAAGCCAACAATCTGAAGTAAAGCATTTGGACCACAATTGGCTCGAACCTACGATTTTACCAGTGAGAGATACTTAATGATAATTTATGATGGTTGTGATAATATTGATGATGATAATGTTGATGAAATATCGGTTAATGTTAACGATGGCATTGGTGGTACTTGAGATGGAGATGAGACAGGATCTAATATATTGGAGATGGATATGGACAGGATGGATGAGATAGGAGATGGAGATCAGTTGAAGATGGAACAACCTGGATATAGCAAATGATTGTAGGTATAATTGTGTTACTATCTCATTCTTTATTTTATTTCATAAAAACTATAGTATTTCTACAATTGTCTCCACAATCATTCAATACAATTGTACATTTATCTGTAAATGATAGTTATGATTTATATATAAAACATTTGAAGTATTTTGTTTAACTTTGATTTGATAGAGAAAGTTAATTAATACACAGTAATTTATTGAGTTGAGTTGAACATCATGTACAACACATTACAGGTTATATATGGTATCCAACTTTTATATGTATGGGGGCTGTCCCCAAGGACATAAATCAGCACAGGACCACTGTCATTCTGCAAGTAACAAGCGAACAGTCTGAAGTAAAGCTTTTGGAACGCAATTGGCTGGAACCTACGACTTTACCAGTGAGAGATACTTAATGATAATTGATGATGGTTGTGATAATATTGATGATGATAATGTTGATGAAATATCAGGTAATGTTAACGATGGCATTGGTGGTACTGGAGATGGATATGAGACAGGATCTAATATATTGGAGATGGATATGGACAGGATGGATGAGATAGGAGATGGAGATCAGTTGGAGATGGAACAACCTGGATATAGCAAATGATTGTAGGTATAATTGTGTTACTATCTCATTCTTTATTTTATTTCATAAAAACTATAGTATTTCGACAATTGCCTCCACAATCATTCAATACAATTGTACATTTATCTGTAAATGATAGTTATGATTTATATATAAAACGTTTGAAGTTTTTTGTTTACTTTGATGTGATAGAGAAATTGAATTAATACACAGTAATTTATTGAGTTGAGTTGAACATCATGTACAACACATTACAGGTTATATATTGTATCCAACTTTTATATGCATGGGGGCTGTCCCAAAGCACATAAATGGGCACAGGACCACTGTCATTCTGCAAGTAACAAGCCAACAATCTGAAGTAAAGCCTTTGGACCACAACTGGCTCGAACCTACGGCTTAACCAGTGAGAGATACTTAATGATAATTTATGATGATAATGATATTGATATTGATGATGATTGTGATAATATTGATGATGATAATGTTGATGAAATATCGGGTAATGTTAACGATGGCATTGGTGGTACTAGAGATGGAGATGAGACAGGATCTAATATATTGGAGATGGATATATACAGGATGGATGAGTTTGGAGATGGAGATCAGATGGAGATGGAACAACCTGGATAAAGCAAATGATTGTAGGTATAATTGTGTTACTATCTCATACTTTATTTTATTTTATTTCATAAAAACTATAGTATTTTCTACTATTGCTGCACAATCATTCAATACAATTGTACATTTATCTGTAAATGATAGTTATGATTCATATATAAAACATTTGAAGTATTTCGTTTTCTTTAATGTGATAGAGAAATTAAATTAATACACAGTAATTTATTGAGATGAGTTAAACACCATTTACAACACATAACTGGTTATATATGGTATCCCACTTTTATGTATGGGGGCAGTCCACAAGCACATAAATCGGCACAGGACCACTGTCATTCTGCAAGTAACAAGCCAACAATCTGAAGTAAAGCCTTTGGACCACAATTGGCTCGAACCTACAACTTTACCAGTGATAGATACTTAATGATAATTTATGATGATATTGATATTGATGATGATTGTGATAATATTGATGATGATAATGTTGATGAAATATCGGGTAATGTTAACGATGGTATTGGTGGTACTGGAGATGGAGATGAGACAGGATCTAATATATTGGAGATGGATATGGACAGGATGGTTGAGATTGGAGATGGAGAACAGATGGAGATGGAACAACCTGAATAAAGCAAATGATTGTAGGTATAATTGCGTTACTATCTCATACTTTATTTTATTTTATTTCATAAAAACTGTAGTATTTTCTACAATTGCGTCCACAATCATTCAATACAATTGTACATTTATCTGTAAATGATAGTTATGATTTATATAGAAAAACGTTTAAAGTATTTTGTTTACTTTGATGTGATAGAGAAAGTAAATTAATACACAGTAATTTATTGAGTTGAGTTGCACGTCATGTACAACACATTACTGGTTATATATGGTATCCAACTTTTATATGTATGTGGGCAGTCCACAAGCCCACAAGTTGGCACAGGACCACTGTCATTCTGCAAGTAACAAGCCAACAATCTGAAGTAAAGCCTTTGGAACACAATTGGCTCGAACCTACGACTTTACCAGTGAGAGATACTTAATGATAATTCATGATGGTAATGATATTGATATTATTGATGATTGTGATAATATTGATGATAATGTTGGTGAAATATCAGGTAATGTTAACGATGGTATTGGTGGTACTGGAGATGGAGATGAAACAGGATCTAATATATTGGAGATGGATATGGACAGGATGGATGAGATTGGAGATGGAGATCAGATGGAGATGAAACAACCTGGATAAAGCAAATGATTGAAGTATAATTGTGTGACTTTCTCATACTTTATTTTATTTTATTTCATAAAAACTATAGTATTTTCTACAGTTACCTCCACAATCATTCAATACAATTTATACATTGATTTGTAACTGATAGTTATGATTTATATATAAAACGTTTGAAGTACTTTGTTTTCTTTAATGTGATAGAGAAAGTAAATTAATACACTGTAATTTATTGAGATGAGTTCTACACCATTTCCAACACATTACTGGTTATATATGGTATCCTATTTTTATGTATGGAGGCAGTCCAAATGCACATAAATCGGCACAGGACCACTGTCATTCTGCAAGTAACAAGCCAACAATCTGAAGTAAAGCCTTTGGGCCACAATTGGCTCGAACCTACGACTTTACCAGTGAGAGATATTTAATGATAATTATTGATGATTGTGATAATATTGATGATAATGTTGATGACATATCGGGTAATGTTAACGATGACATTGGTGGTACTGGAGATGGAGATGAGACAGGATCTAATATATTGGAGATGGATATGGACAGGATGGAAGAGATTGGAGATGGAACAACCTGGATAAAGCAAATGATTGTAGATATAATTGTGTTACTATCTCATACTTTATGTTATTTCTTAAAAACTATAGTATATATAGAATTGACTCCACAATCATTGAATACAATTGTAAATTTATCTGTAAATGATAGTTATGATTTATATAGAAAAACGTTTAAAGTATTTTGTTTACTTTGATGTGATAGAGAAAGTAAATTAATACACAGTAATTTATTGAGTTGAGTTGCACGTCATGTACAACACATTACTGGTTATATATGGTATCCAACTTTTATATGTATGTGGGCAGTCCACAAGCCCACAAGTTGGCACAGGACCACTGTCATTCTGCAAGTAACAAGCCAACAATCTGAAGTAAAGCCTTTGGAACACAATTGGCTCGAACCTACGACTTTACCAGTGAGAGATACTTAATGATAATTCATGATGGTAATGATATTGATATTATTGATGATTGTGATAATATTGATGATAATGTTGGTGAAATATCAGGTAATGTTAACGATGGTATTGGTGGTACTGGAGATGGAGATGAAACAGGATCTAATATATTGGAGATGGATATGGACAGGATGGATGAGATTGGAGATGGAGATCAGATGGAGATGAAACAACCTGGATAAAGCAAATGATTGAAGTATAATTGTGTGACTTTCTCATACTTTATTTTATTTTATTTCATAAAAACTATAGTATTTTCTACAGTTACCTCCACAATCATTCAATACAATTTATACATTGATTTGTAAATGATAGTTATGATTTATATATAAAACGTTTGAAGTACTTTGTTTTCTTTAATGTGATAGAGAAAGTAAATTAATACACTGTAATTTATTGAGATGAGTTCTACACCATTTCCAACACATTACTGGTTATATATGGTATCCTATTTTTATGTATGGAGGCAGTCCAAATGCACATAAATCGGCACAGGACCACTGTCATTCTGCAAGTAACAAGCCAACAATCTGAAGTAAAGCCTTTGGGCCACAATTGGCTCGAACCTACGACTTTACCAGTGAGAGATATTTAATGATAATTATTGATGATTGTGATAATATTGATGATAATGTTGATGACATATCGGGTAATGTTAACGATGACATTGGTGGTACTGGAGATGGAGATGAGACAGGATCTAATATATTGGAGATGGATATGGACAGGATGGAAGAGATTGGAGATGGAACAACCTGGATAAAGAAAATGATTGTAGATATAATTGTGTTACTATCTCATACTTTATGTTATTTCTTAAAAACTATAGTATATATAGAATTGACTCCACAATCATTGAATACAATTGTAAATTTATCTGTAAATGATAGTTATGATTTATATATATTAAAACGTTTGAAGTATTTTGTTTACTTTAATGTGATAGAGAAAGTAAATTAATACACAATAATTTATTGAATTGAGTTGAACATCATTTACAACACATTACATGTTATATATGGTATCCAACCTTTATATGTATGGAGGCAGTCACCAAGGACATAAATTAGCACAGGACCACTGTCATTCTGCAAGTAACAAGCGAAGAATCTGAAGTAAAGCCTTTGGACCACAATTGGCTCGAACCTACGACTTTACCAGTGAGAGAAACTTAATGATAATTTAGTATGATAATGATATTGATATTGATGATGATTGTGATAATATTGATGATGATAATGTTGATGAAATATCGGGTAATGTTAACAATGGCATTGGTGGTACTGGTGATGGAGATGAGACAGGATCTAATATATTGGAGATGGATATGGACAGGATGGAAGAGATTGGAGATGGAACAACCTGGATAAAGCAAATGATTGTAGGTATAATTGTGTAACTATCTCATACTTTATTTTAATTCATAAAAACTATAGTATTTCTACAATTGCCTCCACAATCATTCAATACAATTGTACATTTATCTGTAAATGATAGTTGTGATTCATATATAAAACGTTTGAAGTATTTTGTTTACTTTGATGTGATAGAGAAAGTAAATTAATTCACAGTAATTTAATCAGTTGAGTTGCACATCATGTACAACACATTACTGGTTATATATGGTATCCAACTTTTATATGTATGGGGGCAATCCCCAAGCACATAAATCAGCACAGGACCACTGTCATTCTGCAAGTAACAAGCCAACAATCTGAAGTAAAGCCTTTGGACCACAATTGGCTCGAACCTACGACTTTACCAGTGAGAGATACTTAATGATAATTGATAATGATGATGATTGTGATAATATTGATGATGATAATGTTGATGAAATATCGGGTAATATTAAAGATGGCATTGGTGGTACTGGAGAAGCAGATGAGACAGGATTTATTATATTGGAGATGGATATGACCAGGATGGATGAGATTGTACATGGAGATTAGATGGAGATGAAACAACCTGGATATAGCAAATAATTGTAGGTATAATTGTGTTACTATCTCATACTTGATTTTATTTCATAAAAACTAAAGTATTTTCCACAATTGCCTCCACAATCATTCATTTCATTTGTACATTTATCTGTAAATGATAGTTATGATTGATATATAAAACGTTTGAAGTATTTCGTTTACTTTAATGTGATAGAGAAAGTAGATTAATACACAGTAATTTATTGAGATGAGTTCAACACCATTTACAACACATTACTGGTTATATATGGTATCCCACTTTTATGTATGGGGGCAGTCCACAAGCACATCAATCGGCACAGGACCACTGTCATTCTGCAAATAACAAGCAAACAATCTGAAGTAAAGCATTTGGACCACAATTGGCTCGATCCTACGACTTTACCAGTGAGAGATACTTAATGATAATTGATGATGATATTGATATTAATGATGATTGTGATAATATTGATGATGATAATGTTGATGAAATATCGGGTAATGTTAACGATGGCATTGGTGGTACTTGAGATGGAGATGAGACAGGATCTAATATATTGGAGATGGATATGGACAGGATGGATGATATTGGAGATGGAGATCAGATGGAGATAGAACAACCTGGATATAGCAATTGATTGTAGGTATAATTGTGTTACTATCTCATACTTTATTTTATTTCATAAAAACTATAGTGTTTCGACAATTGCCTCCACAATCATTCAATACAATTGTACATTTATTTGTAAATGATAGTCATGATTTATATATAAAACATTTGAAGTATTTTGTTTAACTTTGATGTGATAGAGAAAGTAAATTAATACACAGTAATTTATTGAGTTGAGTTGAACATCATGTACAACACATTACAGGTTATATATGGTATCCAACTTTTATATGTATGGGGGCTATCCCAAAGGACATAAATCAGCACAGGACCGCTGTCATTCTGCAAGTAACAGGCGAACAATCTGAAGTAAAGCTTTTGGACCGCAATTGGCTCGAACCTAAGACTTTACCAGTAAGAGATACTTAATGATAATTAATGATGATAATGATATTGATATTGATGATGATTGTGATAATATTGATGATGATAATGTTGATTAAATATTGGGAAATGTTAACGATGGTATTGGTCGTACTAGAGAAGGAGATGAGACAGGATCTAATATATTGGAGATGGATATGGACAGGATGGAAGAGATTGGAGATGGAGATCAGATGGAGATGGAACAACCTGGATCAAGCAAATGATTGTAGGTGTAATTGTGTGACTATCTCGTACTTTATTTTATTTCATAAAAACTATAGTTTTTCTACAATTGCGTCCACAATCATTCAATACAATTGTACAATTATCTGTAACTGATAGTTATGGTTTATATAAAACGTTTGAAGTATTTTGTTTACTTTGATGTGATAAAATAAGTCAATTAAATTACAGTAATTAAATCAGTTGAGTTGCACATCATGAACAACACATTACAGGTTATATATGGTATCCAACTTTTATATGTATGGGGGCAGTCCCCAAGCACATAAATCGGCACAGGACCACTGTCATTCTGCAAGTAACAAACAATATAAGTAAAGCCTTTGGACCACAATTCGCTCGAACCTGCGACTTTACCAGTGAGAGATACTAAATGATAATTTGTGATGATAATAATATTGATGATGATAATGTTGAGGAAGTATCGGGTAATGTTAACGATGGCATTGGTGGTACTGGAAATGGAAATGAGACAGGATCTAATATATTGGAGATGGATATGAAGAGGATGGAAGAGATTGGAGATGGAACAACCTGGATAAAGCAAATGATTGTAGGTATAATTGTGTTATTATCTCATACTTTATTTTATTTTATTTCATAAAATCTGAAGTAAAGCCTTTGGGCCACAATTGGCTCGAACCTACGATTTTACCAGTGAGAGATACTTAATGATAATTTATGATGATATTGATGATGGTTGTGATAATATTGATGATGATAATGTTGATGAAATATCGGGTAATGTTAATGATGGCATTGGTGGTACTGGAGATGGAGATGAGACAGGATCTAATATATTGGAGATGGATATGGACAGGATGGATGAGATTGGAGATGGAACAACCTGGATATAGCAAATGATTGTAGGTATAATTGTGTTATTATCTCATACTTTATTTTATTTTATTTCATAAAAACCATATTTTCTACAATTGCCTCCGCAATCATTCAATACAATTGTACATTTATCTGTAAACGATAATTATGATTTATATATCAAACGTTTGAAGTATTTCGTTTACTTTAATGTGATAGAGAAAGTAAATTAATACGCAATAATTTATTGATGTGAGTTCAACACCATTTACAACACATTACTGGTTATATATGGTATCCCACTTTTATGTATAGGGGCAGTCCACAAGCACATCAATCGGCACAGGACCACTGTCATTCTGCAAGTAACAAGCCAACAATCTGAAGTAAAGCCTTTGGAACACAATTGGCTCGAACCTACGACTTTACCAGTGAGAGATACTTAATGATAATTGATGATGGTAATGATATTGATATTATTGATGATTGTGATAATATTGATGATAATGTTGGTGAAATATCGGGTAATGTTAACGATGGTATTGGTGGTACTGGAGATGGAGATGAAACAGGATCTAATATATTGGAGATGGATATGGACAGGATGGATGAGATTGGAGATGGAGATCAGATGGAGATGAAATAACCTGGATAAAGCAAATGATTGTAAGTATAATTGTGTGACTTTCTCATACTTTACTTTATTTTATTTCATAAAAACTATAGTATTTTCTACAGTTACCTCCACAATCATTCAATACAATTTATACATAGATCTGTAAATGATAGTTATGATTTATATATAACACGTTTGAAGTACTTTGTTTTCTTTAATGTGATAGAGAAAGTAAATTAATACACTGTAATTTATTGAGATGAGTTCAACACCATTTCCAACACATTACTGGTTATATATGGTATCCTATTTTTATGTATAGAGGCAGTCCAAATGCACATCAATCGGCACAGGACCACTGTCATTCTGCAAGTAACAAGCCAACAATCTGAAGTAAAGCCTTTGGGCCACAATTGGCTCGAACCTACGACTTTACCAGTGAGAGATATTTAATGATAATTGATGATGATAATGATATTGATATTATTGATGATTGTGATAATATTGATGATAATGTTGATGAAATATCGGGTAATGTTAACGATGACATTGGTGGTACCGGAGATGGAGATGAGACAGGATCTAATATATTTGAGATGGATATGGACAGGATGGAAGAGATTGGAGATGGAACAACCTGGATAAAGCAAATGATTGTAGGTATAACTGTGTTACTACCTCATACTTTATTTTATTTCATAAAAACTATAGTATTTTCTAAAATTGCCTCCACAATCATTCAATACAATTGTACATTTATCTGTAAATGATAGTTATGATAGATATATAAAACGTTTGAAGTATTTTGTTTACTTTGATGTGATAGAGAAAGTAAATTAATATACAGTAATTTATTGAGTTGAGTTGAACATCATGTACAACACATTACTGGTTATATATGGTATCCCACTTTTATGCATTGGGGCAGTCCACAAGCACATAAATCAGCACAGGACCACTGTCATTCTGCAAGTAACAAGCCAACAATCTGAAGTAAAACCGTTGGACCACAATTGGCTCGAACCTACAACTTTACCAGTGAGAGATACTTAATGATAATTTATAATGATGATAATGATATTGATATTGATGATGAATGTGATAATATTGATGAAATATCGGGTAATGAAAATGATCGCATTGGTGGTACTTGAGATGGAGATGAGAAAGGATCTAATATATTGGAGATGGATATGGACAGAATGGATGATATTGGAGATCAGATGGAGATGGAACAACCTGAATAAAGCAAATGATTGTAGGTATAATTGTGTTACTATCTCATACTTTATTTTATTTCATAAAAACTATAATAGTATTTCTACAATTGCGTCCACAGTCATTCAATACAATTGTACATTTATCTGTAAATGATAGTTATGATGTATATAAAACGTTTGAAGTATTTTGTTTACTTTGATGTGATAAAATAAGTCAGTTAACACCCAATAATTTATTGAGTTGAGTTGAACATCATGTACAACACATTGCATGTTATATATGGTATCCAACTTTTATATGTATGGAGGCAGTCCCCAAGCACATAAATCGGCACAGGACCACTGTCATTCTGCAAGTAACAAGCCAACAATCTGAAGTAAAGCCTTTGGACCACAATTGGCTCGAACCTACTATTTTATCAATGAAGATACTAAATGATAATTTATGATGAATATGATATTGATATTGATGATGATTGTGATAATATTGATGATGATTATAATGTTGATGAAATATCGGGTAATGTCAACGATGGTATTGGTGGTACTGGAGAAGGAGATGAGACAGGATCTTATATATTGGAGATGGATATGGAAAGGATGGATGAGATTGGAGATGGAGATGTAACAACCTGGATAAAGCAAATGATTGTAGGTATAATTGTGTTACTATCTCGTACTTTATTTTATTTTATTTCATAAAAACTATAGTATTTTCTACAGTTACCTCCACAATCATTCAATACAATTGTACATTGATCTGTAAATGATAGTTATGATTTATATATAAAACGTTTGAAGTCTTTTGTTTTCTTTAATGTGATAGAGAAAGTAAATTAATACACAGTTATTTATTAAGATGAGTTCAACACCATTTCCAACACATTACTGGTTATATATGGTATCGCACTTTTATGTATGTGGGCAGTCCACAAGCACATAAATCGGCACAGGACCACTGTCATTCGTCAAGTAACAAGCCAACAATCTGAAGTAAAGCATTTGGACCACAATTGGCTCGAACCTACGACTTTACCAGTGAGAGATACTTAATGATAATTGATGATGATATTGATATTGATGATGATTGTGATAATATTGATGATGATAATGTTGATGAAATATCGGGTAATGTTAACGATGGCATTGGTGGTACTGGAGATGGAGATGAGACAGGATCTAATATATTGGAGATGGATATGGACAGGATGGATGAGATTGGAGATGGAGATCAGATGGAGATAGAACAACCTGGATATAGCAATTGATTGTAGGTATAATTTTGTTACTATCTCATTCTTTATTTTATTTCATAAAAACTATAGTATTTCTACAATTGTCTTCACAATCATTCAATACAATTGTACATTTATCTGTAAATGATAGTTATGATTTATATATAAAACATTTGAAGTATTTTGTTTAACTTTGATGTGATAGAGAAAGTAAATTAATACACAGTAATTTATTGAGTTGAGTTGAACATCATGTACAACACATTACAGGTTATATATGGTATCCAACTTTTATATGTATGGGGGCTGTCCCCAAGGACATAAATCAGCACAGGACCACTGTCATGCTGCAAGTAACAAGCGAACAGTCTGAAGTAAAGATTTTGGAACGCATTTGGCTGGAACCTACGGCTTTACCAGTGAGAGATACTTAATGATAATTTATGATGATATTGATATTGATGATGATTGTGATAATATTGATGATGATAATGTTGATGAAATATCGGGTAATGTTAACAATGGCATTGGTGGTACTGGTGATGGAGATGAGATAGGATCTAATATATTGGAGATGGATATGGACAGGATGGAAGAGATTGGAGATGGAACAACCTGGATAAAGCAAATGATTGTAGGTATAATTATGTTACTATTTCATACTTTATTTTATTTTATTTCATTAAAACTATTGTATTTTCTTCAATTGCGTCCACAATCATTTAATACAATTGTACATTTATCTGTAAATGATTGTTATGATTTATATATAAAACGTTTGAAGTATTTCGTTTACTTTAATGTAATAGAGAAAGTAAATTAATACACAGTAATTTATTGAGGTGAGTTCAACACCATTTACAACACATTACTGGTTATATACGGTATCCCACTTTTATGTATGGAGGCAGTCCACGAGCACATCAATCGGCACAAGACCACTGTCATTCTGCAAGTAACAAGCAAACAATCTGAAGTAAAGCATTTGGACCACAATTGGCTCGAACCTACAACTTTACCAGTGAGAGATACTTTATGATAATTGATGATGATAATGATATTGATGTTGATGATGATTGTGGTAATGTTGATGATGGTAATGTTGATGAAATATCGGGTAATGTTAACGATGGCATTGGTGGTACTGGAGATGGAGATGAGACAGTATCTAATATATTGGAGATGGATATGGACAGGATGGAAGAGATTGGAGATGGAATAACCTTGATAAAGCAAATGATTGTAGGTATAATTGTGTTACTAACTCATACTTTATTTTATTTTATTTCATAAAAACTATAGTATTTTCTACCATTGCCTCCACAATCATTTAATACAATTGTACATTGATCTGTAAATGATAGTTATGATTTATATATAAAACGTTTGAAGTATTTTCTTTTCTTAAATGTGATAGAGAAATAAATTAATACACAGTAATTTATTGAGATGAGTTCAACACCATTTCCAACACATTACTGGTTATATATGGTATCGCACTTTTATGTATGTGGGCAGTCCACAAGCACATAAATCGGCACAGGACCACTGTCATTCTGCAAGTAACAAGCCAACAATCTGAAGTAAAGCATTTGGACCACAATTGGCTCGAACCTACGACTTTACCAGTAAGAGATACTTAATGATAATTGATGATGATATTGATATTGATGATGATTGTGATAATATTGATGATGATAATGTTGATGAAATATAGGGTAATGTTAACGATGGCATTGGTGGTACTGGAGATGGAGATGAGACAGGATCTAATATATTGGAGATGAATATGGACAGGATGGATGAGATTGGAGATGGAAATCAGATGGAGATGGAACAACCTGGATAAAGCAAATGATTGTAGGTATAATTGTGTTACTATCTCATATTTTATTTTATTTTATTTCATAAAAACTATATTTTGTTCTAAAATTGCCTCCACAGTCATTCAATACATTTGTAAATTTATCTGTAAATGATAGTTATGATTTATATATGAAACGTTTGAAGTGTTTCATTTACTTTAATGTGATAGAGAAAGTAAATTAATACACAGTAATTTATTGAGATGAGTTCAACACCATTTACAACACATTACCGGTTATATATGGTATCCCACTTTTATGTATGGGGGCAGTCAACAAGCACATAAATCAGCACAGGACCGCTGTCATTCTGCAAGTAACAAGCCAACAATCTGAAGTAAAGCCTTTGGACCACAGTTGGCTCGAACCTACGACTTTACCATTGAGAGATTCTTAAATATAATTTATGATGATATTGATATTGATGATGATTGTGATAATATTGATGATGATAATGTTGATGAAATATCGGGTAATGTTAACGATGGCATTGGTGGTACTGGAGATGGAGATGAGACAGGATCTGATATATTGGAGATGGATATGGACAGGATGGATGAGATAGGAGATGGAGATCAGATGGAGATGGAACAACCTGGTTAATGCAAATAATTGTAGGTATAATTGTGTTAATATGTCATACTTTCTTTTATTTCATAAAAACTATAGTATTTTCTACAATTGCCTCTACAATCATTCAATACAATTGTACATTTATCTGTAAATGATAGTTATGCTTTATATATAAAACGTTTGAAGTATTTTCTTTACTTTAATGTGATAGAGAAAGTATATTAATACACAGTAATTTATTGAGATGAGTTCAACACCATTTACAACTCATTACTGGTTATATATAGTATCCCACTTTTATGTATGGAGGCAGTCCACCAGCACATAAATCAGCACAGGACCACTGTCATTCTGCAAGAAACAAGCCAATAATCTGAAGTAAAGCCTTTGGACCACAAGTGGCTCGAAACTACGACTTTACCAGTGAGAGAAAGTCAATGATAATTTATGATGATAATGATATTGATATTAATGGTGATTGTGATAATATTGATGATGGTAATGTTGATGAAATATCGGGTAATGTTAACAATGGCATTGGTGGTACTGGAGATGGAGATGAGACAGGATCTAATATATTGGAGATGGATATGGACAGTATGGATGAGAATGGAGATGGAGATGGAACAACCTGGATAAAGCAAATGATTGTAGGTATAATTGTGTAACTATCTCATACTTTATTTTATTTCTTAAAAACTATAGTATTTCTACAATTGCCTCTACATTTATTCAATACAATTGTACATTTATCTGTTAATGATAGTTAGATTCATATATAAAACGTCTGAAGTATTTTGTTAACTTTGATGTGATAGAGAAAATAAATTAATACACAGTAATTGAGTAAGATGAGTTGCACATCATGTACAACACATTACAGGTTATATATGGTATCCACCTTTTATATGTATGGGGGCAGTCTCCAAGCACATAAATCGGCACAGGACCACTGTCATTCTGCAAGTAACAAGCCAACAATCTGAAAAAAAGTCTTTGGGTCACAATTGGCTCGAACCTACAACTTTATCCGTGAGATATTTAATGATAATTTATGATGATTATGATATTGATATTGATGATGATTGTGATAATATTGATTATGATAATGTTGATGAACTATCGTGTAATTTTAACGATGGCATTGGTGGTACTTGAGATGGAGATGAGACAGGATCTAATAGATTGGAGATGGATATGGAC
Organism: Panopea generosa; assembly: GCA_029582155.1. NCBI lineage: Eukaryota > Metazoa > Mollusca > Bivalvia > Adapedonta > Hiatellidae > Panopea > Panopea generosa. Next base: position 53,352,796 of record CM055899.1, on the reverse strand, counting down.
AGTATGGATGAGAATGGAGATGGAGATGGAACAACCTGGATAAAGCAAATGATTGTAGGTATAATTGTGTAACTATCTCATACTTTATTTTATTTCTTAAAAACTATAGTATTTCTACAATTGCCTCTACATTTATTCAATACAATTGTACATTTATCTGTTAATGATAGTTAGATTCATATATAAAACGTTTGAAGTATTTTGTTAACTTTGATGTGATAGAGAAAATAAATTAATACACAGTAATTGAGTAAGATGAGTTGCACATCATGTACAACACATTACAGGTTATATATGGTATCCACCTTTTATATGTATGGGGGCAGTCTCCAAGCACATAAATCGGCACAGGACCACTGTCATTCTGCAAGTAACAAGCCAACAATCTGAAAAAAAGTCTTTGGGTCACAATTGGCTCGAACCTACAACTTTATCCGTGAGAGATATTTAATGATAATTTATGATGATTATGATATTGATATTGATGATGATTGTGATAATATTGATTATGATAATGTTGATGAACTATCGTGTAATTTTAACGATGGCATTGGTGGTACTTGAGATGGAGATGAGACAGGATCTTATATATTGGAGATTGATATGGGCAGGATGGAAGAGATTGGAGATGGAACAACCTGGATAAAGCAAATTATTGTAGGTATAATTGTGTTACTATCTCGTACTCTATTTTATTTTATTTCATAAAAACTAAAGTATTTTCTAAAATTGCCACCACAATCATTCAATACAATTGTACATTTATCTGTAAATGATAGTTATGATTTATATATAAAACGTTTGAAGTATTTTATTTACTTTGATGTGATAGAGAAAGTTAATTAATACACATTAATTTATTGAGTTAAGTTGAACATCATGCACAACACATTACAGGTTATATATGGCACAAGGTGCTGTGGGTAGAGGCACCATTCACAACACATTACAGGTTATATATGGCACCAGGTGCTGTGGGTGGAGGCACCATTCACAACACATTACAGGTTATATATGGCACCAGGTGCTGTGGGTGGAGGCACCATTCACAACACATTACAGGTTATATATGGCACAAGGTGCTGTGGGTGGAGGCACCTTCAACAACACATTGCAGGTTATATATGGCATCAGGTGCTGTGGGTGGAGGCACCATTCACAACACATTACAGGTTATATATGGCACCAGGTGCTGTGGGTTCAGGCACCTTCAACAACACATTACAGGTTATATATGGCACAAGTTGCTGTGGGTGGAGCACCTTCATCAACACATTATAGGTTATATATGGCACAAGGTGCTGTGGGTGGAGGGTGGATGCACCATCCACAATATTTTACAGGTTATATATGGCACAAGGTGCTGTGGGTGGAGGGTGGAGGCACCATCAACAACACATTACAGGTTATAAATGGCTCAAGGTGCTGTGTGTGGCGGCACCTTTCACAACACATTACAGGTTATATATGGCACCAGGTGCTGTGGGTGGAGGCACCTTCAACAACACATTACAGCTTATATATGGTACCAGGTGCTGTGGGTGGAGGCACCATTCACAACACATTACAGGTTATATATGGCACAAGGTGCTGTGGGTGGAGGCACCATTCACAACACATTACAGGTTATATATGGCACAAGGTGCTGTAGGTGGATGCACCATTCACAACACATTACAGGTTATATATGGCAGAATGTGCTGTGGGTGGAGGCACCATTCACAACACATTCCAGGTTATATATGGCACCAGGTGCTGTGGGTGGAGGCACCATTCACAACACATTACAGGTTATATATGGCACCAGGTGCTGTGGGTGGAGGCACCATTCACAACACATTACAGGTTAGATATGGCACAAGGTGCTGTGGGTGGAGGCACCATTCACAACACATTACAGGTTATATATGGCACAAGGTGCTGTGGGTGGAGGTACCTTCAACAACACATTGCAGGTTATATATGGCACCAGCTGCTGTGGGTAGAGGCACCATTCACAACACATTACAGGTTATATAGGCCACAAGGTGCTGTGGGTTCAGGCACCTTCAACAACACATTACAGGTTATATATGGCACAAGGTGGTGTGGGTGGAGGCACCTTCAACAACACATTACAGGTTATATATGGCACAAGGTGCTGTGGGTGGAGGCACCTTCAACATCACATTACAGGTTATATATGGCACAAGGTGCTGTGGGTGGAGGCACCATTCACAACACATTACAGGTTATAGATGGCACAAGGTGCTGTGGGTGGAGGCACTATTCACAACACATTACAGGTTATATATGGCACAAGGTTCTGTGGGTGGAGGCACCTTCAACAACACATTACAGGTTATATATGGCACAAGGTGCTGTGGGTGGAGGCACCATTCACAACACATTACAGGTTATATATGGCACAAGGTGCTGTGGGTGGAGGCACCTTCAACAACACATTACAGGTTATATATGGCACAAGGTGCTGTGGGTGGAGGCACCTTCAACAACACATTACAGGTTATATATGGCACAAGATGCTGTGGGTGGAGGCACCATTCACAACACATTACAGGTTATAAATGGCACAAGGTGCTGTGTGTGGAGGCACCTTCAACAACACATTACAGGTTATATATGGCACAAGGTGCTGTGGGTGGAGGCACCATTCACAACACATTACAGGTTATATATGGCACAAGGTGCTGTGGGTGGAAACACCTTCAACAACACATTACAGGTTATATATGGCACAAGGTGTTGTGGGTGGAGGCACCTTCAACAACACATTACAGGTTATATATGGCACAAGGTGCTGTGGGTGGAGGCACCATTCACAACACATTACAGGTTATATATGTCACCAGGTGCTGTGGGTGGAGGCACCATTCACAACATATTACAGGTTTTATATGGCACAAGGTGCTGTGGGTGGAGGCACCTTCAACAACACATTGCAGGTTATATATGGCACCATGTGCTGTGGGTGGAGGCACCATTCACAACATATTACAGGTTTTATATGGCACAAGGTGCTGTGGGTGGAGGCACCTTCAACAACACATTGCAGGTTATATATGGCACCAGGTGCTGTGGGTGGAGGCACCATTCACAACACATTACAGGTTATATATGGCACAAGGTGCTGTGGGTGGAGGCACCTTCAACAACACATTACAGGTTATATATGGCACAAGGTGCTGTGGGTGGAGGCACCATTCACAACACATTACAGGTTATATATGGCACAAGGTGCTGTGGGTGGAGGCACCATTCACAACACATTACTGGTTATATATGGCACCAGGTGCTGTGGGTGGAGGCACCATTCACAACACAGTTACAGGTGATATATGGCACAAGGTGCTGTGGGTGGAGGCACCATTTACAACACATAACAGGTTATATATGGCACCAGGTGCTGTGGGTGGAGGGTGGAGGCACCTTGATCAACACATAACAGGTTATATATGGCACCAGGTGCTGTGGGTGGAAGCACCATTCACAACACATTACAGGTTATATATGGCACAAAGTGATGTGGGTGGAGGCACCTTCAACAACACATTACAGGTTATATATGGCACAAGTTGCTGTGGGTGGAGGCAGGAGTCGCCTGCAACAACACATAACAGGTTATATATGGCGCCAGGTGCTGTAGGTGGAAGCACCATTCACGACACATTACAGGTTATATATGGCACAAAGTGCTGTGGGTGGAGGCACCTACAACAACACATTACAGGTTATATATGGCTCCAGGTGCTGTTGGTGGAAGACAATGACACCATCACAACACATTACAGGTTATATATGACAACAGGTGCTGTGGGTGGTAGTGGAGGCACCATCCACAACACATTACAGGTTATATATGGCTTCAGGTGCTGTGGGTGGAGGTTGGAGGCACCATCAACAACACATAGCATGTTATACATGGTACCAGTTGCTGTGGGTGGAGGGTGGAGGCACCATTCATAACACATTACAGGTTATATATGGTATCCAACTTTTATATGTATGGGGGCAGTCCCCAAGCACATAAATCGGCACAGGACCACTGTCATTCTGCAAATAACAAGCCAACAATCTCAAGTAAAGCATTTGGACCACAATTGGCTCGAACCTACGATTTTATCAGTGAGAGATACTTAATGATAATTTATGATGATATTAATGATGATTGTGATAATATTGATGATGATAATGTTGATGAAATATCGGTGTAATGTTAACGATGGCATTGGTGGTACTGGAGATGGAGATGAGACAGGATCTTATATATTGGAGATGGATATGGACAGGATGGAAGAAATTGGAGATGGAACAACCTGGATAAAGCAAATGATTGTAGGTATAATTGTGTTACTATCTCATACTTTATTTTATTTAATTTCATAAAAACTATAGTATTTTCTACAATTGCCTCCACAATCATTCAATACAATTGTACATGTATCTGTAAATGATAGTTATGATTTATATATAAAACGTTTGAAGTATTTCGTTTACTTTGATGTGATAGAGAAAGTAAATTAATACACAGTAATTTATTCAGATGAGTTCAACACCATTTACAACACATTACTGGTTATATACGGTATCCCACTTTTATGTATGGAGGCAGTCCACGAGCACATCAATCGGCACAAGACCACTGTCATTCTGCAAGTAACAAGCGAACAATCTGAAGTAAAGCATTTGGACCACAATTGGCTCGAACCTACAACTTTACCAGTGAGAGATAATTAATGATAATTTATGATGATAATGATATTGATGTTGATGATGATTGTGGTAATGTTGATCATGGTAATGTTGATGAAATATCGGGTAATGTTAACGATGGCATTGGTGGTACTGGAGATGGAGATGAGACAGTATCTAATATATTGGAGATGGATATGGACAGGATGGAAGAGATTGGAGATGGAATAACCTTGATAAAGCAAATGATTGTAGGTTTAATTGTGTTACTTACTCATACTTTATTTTGTTTCATAAAAACTATAGTATTTTCTACAATTGCCTCCACAATCATTTAATACAAGTGTACATTTATCTGTAAACGAAAGTTATGATTTATATATAAAACGTTTTAAGTATTTCGTTTACTTTGATGTGATAGAAAAAGTAAATTAATACACAGTAATTTATTGAGATGAGTTCAACACCATTTACAACACATTACTGGTTATATATGGTATCCCACTTTTATGTATGGAGGCTGCCCACCAGCACATAAATCGGCACAGGACCACTGTCATTCTGCAAGTAATTAGCCAACAATCTGAAGTAAAGCCTTTGGGCCACAATTGGCTCGAACCTACGACTTTACCAGTGAGAGATATTTAATGATAATTGATGATGATAATGATATTGATATTATTGATGATTGTGATAATATTGATGATGATAATGTTGATGAAATATCGGGTAATGTTAATGATGGCATTGGTGGTACTGGTGATGGAGATGAGACAGGATCTAATATATTGGAGATGGATATGGACAGGATGGAAGAAATTGGAGATGGAACAACCTGGATAAAGCAAATGATTGTAGGTATAATTGTGTTACTATCTCATACTTTATTTTATTTTATTTCATAAAAACTATAGTATTTTCTACAATTGCCTCCACAATCATTCAATACAATTGTACATTTATCTGTAAATGATAGTTATGATTCATATATAAAACGTTTTAAGTATTTCGTTTACTTTAATGTGATAGAGAAAGTAAATTAATACACAGTAATTTATTGAGATGAGTTCAACACCATTTACAACACATTACAGGTTATATATAGTATCCCACTTTTATGTATGGAGGCAGTCCACGAGCACATAAATTAGGCACTAGGACCACTGTCATTCTGCAAGTAAACAAGCCCATAATCTGAAGTAAAGCCTTTGGACCACAACTGGCTCGAACCTACAACTTTACCAGTGAGAGATACTTAATGATAGTTTATGATGAAAATGATATTGATATTGATGATGATTGTGATAATATTGATGATGATAATGTTGATGAAATATCGGGTAATGTTAACGATGGCATTGGTGGTACTAGTGATGGAGATGAGACAGGATCTAATATATTGGAGATGGATATGGACAGGATGGAAGAGATTGGAGATGGAATAACCTTGATAAAGCAAATGATTGTAGGTATAATTGTGTTACTAACTCATACTTTATTTTATTTTATTTCATAAAAACTATAGTATTTTCTACAATTGCCTCCACAATCATTTATTACAATTGTACATTTATCTGTAAACGATAGTTATGATTTATATATAAAACGTTTCAAGTATTTCGTTTACTTTAATGTGATAGAAAAAGTAAATTAATACACAGTAATTTATTGAGATGAGTTCAACACCATTTACAACACATTACTGGTTATATATAGTATCCCACTTTTATGTATGGAGGCAGCCCACCAGCACATAAATCGGCACAGGACCACTGTCATTCTCCAAGTAACAAGCCAACAATCTGAAGTAAAGCCTTTGGGCCACAATTGGCTCGAACCTACGACTTTATCAGTGAGAGATATTTAATGATAATTGATGATGATAATGATATTGATATTATTGATGATTGTGATAATGTTGATGATGATAATGTTGATGAAATATCGGGTAATGTTAACGATGGCATTGGTGGTACTGGTGATGGAGATGAGACAGGATCTAATATATTGGAGATGGATATGGACAGGATGGAAGAGATTGGAGATGGAACAACCTGGATAAAGCAAATGATTGTAGGTATAATTGTGTTACTATTTCATACTTTATTTTATTTTATTTCATAAAAACTATAGTATTTTCTACAGTTGCGTCCACAATCATTCAATACAATTGTACATTTATCTGTAAATGATAGTTATGATTTATATAGAAAAACGTTTAAAGTATTTTGTTTACTTTGATGTGATAGAGAAAGTAAATTAATACACAGTAATTTATTGAGTTGAGTTGCACGTCATGTACAACACATTACAGGTTATATATGGTATCCAACTTTTATATGTATGTGGGCAGTCCACAAGCCACAAGTTGGCACAGGACCACTGTCATTCTGCAAGTAACAAGCCAACAATCTGAAGTAAAGCCTTTGGAACACAATTGGCTCGAACCTACGACTTTACCAGTGAGAGATACTTAATGATAATTGATGATGGTAATGATATTGATATTATTGATGATTGTGATAATATTGATGATAATGTTGGTGAAATATCGGGTAATGTTAACGATGGTATTGGTGGTACTGGAGATGGAGATGAAACAGGATCTAATATATTGGAGATGGATATGGACAGGATGGATGAGATTGGAGATGGAGATCAGATGGAGATGAAACAACCTGGATAAAGCAAATGATTGTAAGTATAATTGTGTGACTTTCTCATACTTTATTTTATTTTATTTCATAAAAACTATAGTATTTTCTACAGTTACCTCCACAATCATTCAATACAATTTATACATTGATCTGTAAATGATAGTTTTGATTTATATATAAAACGTTTGAAGTATTTTGTTTTCTTTAATGTGATAGAGAAAGTAAATTAATACACTGTAATTTATTGAGATGAGTTCAACACCATTTCCAACACATTACTGGTTATATATGGTATCCTATTTTTATGTATGGAGGCAGTCCAAATGCACATAAATCGGCACAGGACCACTGTCATTCTGCAAGTAACAAGCCAACAATCTGAAGTAAAGCCTTTGGGCCACAATTGGCTCGAACCTACGACTTTACCAGTGAGAGATATTTAATGATAATTGATGATGATAATGATATTGATATTATTGATGATTGTGATAATATTGATGATAATGTTGATGAAATATCGGGTAATGTTAACGATGACATTGGTGGTACTGGAGATGGAGATGAGACAGGATCTAATATATTGGAGATGGATATGGACAGGATGGAAGAGATTGGAGATGGAACAACCTGGATAAAGCAAATGATTGTAGGTATAATTGTGTTACTATCTCATACTTTATTTTATTTCATAAAAACTATAGTATTTTCTAAAATTGCCTCCACAATCATTCAATACAATTGTACATGTATCTGTAAATGATAGTTATGATTTATATATAAAACGTTTGAAGTATTTTGTTTACTTTGATGTGATAGAGAAAGTAAATTAATATACAGTAATTTATTGAGTTGAGTTGAACATCATGTACAACACATTACAGGTTATATATGGTATCCAACTTTTATATGTATGGGGGCAGTCCACAAGCACATAAATCAGCACAGGACCACTGTCATTCTGCAAGTAACAAGCCAACAATCTGAAGAAAAACCGTTGGACCACAATTGGCTCGAACCTACAACTTTACCAGTGAGAGATACTTAATGATAATTCATAATGATGATAATGATATTGATATTGATGATGAATGTGATAATATTGATGATGATAATGTTGATGAAATATCGGGTAATGAAAATGATGGCATTGGTGGTACTTGAGATGGAGATAAGAAAGGATATAATATATTGGAGATGGATATGGACAGAATGGATGATATTGGAGATCAGATGGAGATGGAACAACCTGAATAAAGCAAATGATTGTAGGTATAATTGTGTTACTATCTCATACTTTATTTTATTTCATAAAAACTATTATAGTATTTCTACAATTGCGTCCACAGTCATTCAATACAATTGTACATTTATCTGTAAATGATAGTTATGATTTATATAAAACGGTTGAAGTATTTTGTTTACTTTGATGTGATAAAATAAGTCAATTAACACCCAATAATTTATTGAGTTGAGTTGAACATCATGTACAACACATTGCATGTTATATATGGTATCCAACTTTTGTATGTATGGAGGCAGTCCCCAAGCACATAAATCGGCACAGGACCACTGTCATTCTGCAAGTAACAAGCCAACAATCTGAAGTAAAGCCTTTGGACCACAATTGGCTCGAACCTACTATTTTATCAATGAAGATACTAAATGATAATTTATGATGATTATGATATTGATATTGTTTGTAATAATATTGATGATGATAATGTTGATGAAATATCGGGTAATGTCAACGATGGTATTGGTGGTACTGGAGAAGGAGATGAGACAGGATCTAATATATTGGAGATGGATATGGAAAGGATGGATGAGATTGGAGATGGAGATCTGATGGAGATGGAACAACCTGGATAAAGCAAATGATTGTAGGTATAATTGTGTTACTATCTCGTACTTTATTTTATTTTTATTCATAAAAACTATAGTATTTTCTACAGTTACCTCCACAATCATTCAATACAATTGTACATTGATCTGTAAATGATAGTTATGATTTATATATAAAACGTTTGAAGTATTTTGTTTTCTTTAATGTGATAGAGAAAGTAAATTAATACACAGTAATTTATTGAGATGAGTTCAACACCATTTCCAACACATTACAGGTTATATATGGTATCGCACTTTTATGTATGTGAGCAGTCCACAAGCACATAAATCGGCACAGGACCACTGTCATTCTGCAAGTAACAAGCCAACAATCTGAAGTAAAGCATTTGGACCACAATTGGCTCGAACCTACGACTTTACCAGTGAGAGATACTTAATGATAATTGATGATGATATTGATATTGATGATGATAATGTTGAGGAAGTATCGGGTAATGTTAACGATGGCATTGGTGGTACTGGAGATGGAGATGAGACAGGATCTAATATATTGGAGATGGATATGGAAAGGATGGATGAGATTGGAAATGGATATCAGATGGAGATGGAACAACCTGGATAAAGCAAATGATTGTAGATATAATTGTGTTACTATCTCATACTTTATGTTATTTCTTAAAAACTATAGTATATATAGGATGGACTCCACAATCATTGAATACAGTTGTAAATTTATCTGTAAATGATAGTTATGATTTATATATATTAAAACGTTTGAAGTATTTTGTTTACTTTAATGTGATAGAGAAAGTAAATTAATACACAGTAATTTATTGAGTTGAGTTGAACATCATTTACAACACATTACATGTTATATATGGTATCCAACCTTTATATGTATGGAGGCAGTAACCAAGGACATACATTAGCACAGGACCACTGTCATTCTGCAAGTAACAAGCGAACAATCTGAAGTAAAGCCTTTGGACCACAATTGGCTCGAACCTACGACTTTACCAGTGACAGATACTTCATGATAATTTATGATGATATTGATATTGATGATGATTGTGATAACATTGATGATGATAATGTTGATGAAATATCGGGTAATGTTAACGATGGCATTGGTGGTACTGGAGATGGAGGTGAGATAGGATCTAATATATTGGAGATGGATATGGACAGGATGGATGAGATTGGAGATGGAGATCAGATGGAGATGGAACAACCTTGATAAAGCAAATGATTGTAGGTATAATTGTGTAACTATCTCATACTTTATTTTAATTCATAAAAACTATAGTATTTCTACAATTGCCTCCACAATCATTCAATACAATTGTACATTTATCTGTAAATGATAGTTGTGATTCATATATAAAACGTTTGAAGTATTTTGTTTACTTTGATGTGATAGAGAAAGTAAATTAATTCACAGTAATTTAATCAGTTGAGTTGCACATCATGTACAACACATTACAGGTTATATATGGTATCCAACTTTTATATGTATGGGGGCAATCCCCAAGCACATAAATCAGCACAGGACCACTGTCATTCTGCAAGTAACAAGCCAACAATCTGAAGTAAAGCCTTTGGACCACAATTGGCTCGAACCTACGACTTTATCAGTGAGAGATACTAAATGATAATTGATGATGATTATGATATTGATATTGATGATGATTGTGATAATATTGATGATGATAATGTTGATGAAATATCGGGTAATGTTAACGATGGCATTGGTGGTACTGGAGAAGGAGATGAGACAGGATCTAATATATTGGAGATGGATATGGACAGGATGGATGAGTTTGGAGATGGAAATCAGATGGAGATGAAACAACCTGGATAAAGCAAATGATTGTAGATATAATTGTGTTACTATCTCATACTTTATTTTATTTTATTTCATAAAAACTTTAGTATTTTCTAAAATTGCCTCCACAATCATTCAATACAATTGTACATTTATCTGTAAATGATAGTTATGATTTATATATAAAACGTTTGAAGTATTTTGTTTACTTTGATGTGATTGAAAAAGTTAATTAATGCACAGTAATTTATTGAGTTGAGTTGAACATCATGTACAACACATTACAGGTTATATATGGTATCCAACTTTTATATGTATGTGAGCAGTCCCCAAGCACATGAATCAGCACAGGACTGCTGTCATTCTGCAAGTAACAAGCCAACAATCTGAAGTAAAGCCTTTGGGCCACAATTGGCTCGAACCTACGACTTTATCAGTGAGAGATACTTAATGATAATTGATGATGATAATGATATTGATATTATTGATGATTGTGATAATATTGATGATGATAATGTTGATGAAATATCGGGTAATGAAAATGATGTATTGATGGTACTTGAGATGGAGATGAGACAGGATCTAATATATTGGAGATGGATATGGACAGAATGGATGATATTGGAGATGGAGATCAGATGGAGATGGAACAACCTGGATAAAGCAAATTATTGTAAGTATAATTTTGTTACTATCTCATACTTTTTTTTATTTCATAAAAACTATAATAGTATTTCTACAATTGCGTCCACAGTCATTCAATACAATTGTACATTTATCTGTAAATGATAGTTATGATTTATATAAAACGTTTGAAGTATTTTGTTTACTTTGATGTGATAAAATAAGTCAATTAACACACAATAATTTATTGAGTTGAGTTGAACATCATGTACAACACATTACTGGTAATATATGGTATCCAACTTTTATATGTATGGGGGCAGTCCCCAAGCACATAAATCAGCACAGGACCACTGTCATTCTGCAAGTAACAAGCCAACAATCTGAAGTAAAGTCTTTGGACCACAATTGGCTCGAACCTACGACTTTACCAGTGAGAGATACTTAATGATAATTGATAATGATGATGATTGTGATAATATTGATGATGATAATGTTGATGAAATATCGGGTAATATTAACGATGGCATTGGTGGTACTGGAGAAGCAGATGAGACAGGATTTAATATATTGGAGATGGATATGACCAGGATGGATGAGATTGTACATGGAGATTAGATGGAGATGAAACAACCTGGATATAGCAAATAATTGTAGGTATAATTGTGTTACTATCTCATACTTGATTTTATTTCATAAAAACTAAAGTATTTTCCACAATTGCCTCCACAATCATTCACTTCATTTGTACATTTATCTGTAAATGATAGTTATGATTGATATATAAAACGTTTGAAGTATTTCGTTTACTTTAATGTGATAGAGAAAGTAGATTAATACACAGTAATTTATTGAGATGAGTTCAACACCATTTACAACACATTACTGGTTATATATTGTATCCCACTTTTATGTATGGAGGCAGTCCACGAGCACATCAATCGGCACAAGACCACTGTCATTCTGCAATAAACAAGCCAACAGTCTGAAGTAAAGCATTTGGACCACAATTGGCTCGAACCTACAACTTTACCAGTGAGAGATACTTAATGATAATTTATGATGATAATGATATTGATGTTGATGATGATTGTGGTAATGTTGATGATGGTAATGTTGATGAAATATCGGGTAATGTTAACGATGGCATTGGTGGTACTGGAGAAGGAAATGAGAGAGGATCTAATATATTGGAGATGGATATGGACAGGATGGATGATATTGGAGATGGAGATCAGATGGAGATGGAACAACCTGGATAAAGCAAATGATTGTAGGTGTAATTGTGTGACTATCTCGTACTTTATTTTATTTTATAAAAACTATAGTTTTTTCTTCAATTGCGTCCACAGTCATTGAATACAATTGTACTGTTATCTGTAACTGATAGTTATGATTTATATATAAAACGTTTGAAGTATTTTATTTACTTTGATGTGATATAATAAGTAAATTAATTCACAGTAATTAAATCAGTTGAGTTGCACATCATGAACAACACATTACAGGTTATATATGGTATCCAAGTTTTATATGTATGGGGGCAATCCCCAAGCAATAAATCGGCACAGGAACACTGTCATTCTGCAAGTAACAAACAAACAATATAAGTAAAGCATTTGGACCACAATTCGCTCGAACATGCGACTTTACCAGTGAGAGATACTAAATGATAATTTATGATGATAATAATATTGATGATGATAATGTTGAGGAAGTATCGGGTAATGTTAACGATGGCATTGGTGGTACTGGAGATGGAAATGAGATAGGATCTAATATATTGGAGATGGATATGGACAGGATGGAAGAGATTGGAGATGGAACAACCTGGATAAAGCAAATGATTGTAGGTATAATTGTGTTACTACCTCATACTTTATTTTATTTTATTTCATAAAAACTATAGTATTTTCTACAATTGCCTCCACAATCATTCAATACATTTGTACATTTATCTGTAAATGATAGCTATGACTTATATATAAAACGTTTGAAGTATTATGTTTACTTTAATGTGACAGAGAAATTAAATTAATACACAGTAATTTATTGAGATGAGTTCTACACCATTTACAACACATTACAGGTTATATATGGTATCCCTATTTTATGTATGGGGGCAGTCCACAAGGACATGAATCGGCACAGGACCACTGTCATTCTGCAAGTAACAAGCCAACAATCTGAAGTAAAGCCTTTGGACCACAATTGGCTCGAACCTACGACTTTATCAGTGAGAGATACTAAACGATAATTTATGATGATTATGATATTAATATTGATGATGATTGTGATAATATTGATGATGATAATGTTCATGAAATATCGGGTAATGTTAACGATGGCACTGGTGGTACTAGAGAAGGAGATGAGACAGGATCTAATATATTGGCGATGGATATGGACAGGATGGATGAGATTGGAGATGGAGATCAGATGGAGATGGAACAACCTGGATAAAGCAAATGATTGTAGGTATAATTGTGTGTCTATCTCATATTTAATTTTATTTCTTAAAAACTATAGTATTTCTACAATTGCGTCCACAATCATTCAATACAATTGTACATTTATCTGTAAATGATAGTTATGATTTATATAAAGCGTTTGAAGTATTTTGTTTACTTTGATGTGATAAAATAAGTCAATTAACACACAGTAATTATTGAGTTCAGTTGAACATCATGTACAACACATTACTGGTTATATATGGTATCCCACTTTTATGTATTGGGGCAGTCCACAAGCACATAAATCGGCACAGGACCACTGTCATTCTGCAAGTAACAAGCCAACAATCTGAAGTAAAGCCTTTGGACCACAATTGGCTCGAATCTACGACTTTACCAGTGAGAGATACTTAATGATAATTGATGATGATATTGATATTGATGATGATTGTGATAATATTGATGATGATAATGTTGATGAAATATCGGGTAATGTTAACGATGGCACTGGTGGTACTGGAGATGGAGATGAGACAGGATCTAATATATTGGAGATGGATATGGACAGGATGAATGCGATTGGAGATGGAGATCAGATGGAGATAGAACAACCTGGATAAAGCAAATGATTGTAGGTATAATTGTGTTACTAACTCATACTTTATTTTATTTTATTTCATAAAAACTATAGTATTTTCTACAATTGCCTCCACAATCATTTAATACAATTGTACATTTATCTGTAAATGATAGTTATGATTGATATATAAAACGTTTTAAGTATTTCGTTTACTTTAATGTGATAGAGAAAGTAAATTAATACACAGTAATTTATTGAGATGAGTTCAACACCATTTACAACACATTACTGGTTATATATAGTATCCCACTTTTATGTATGGGGGCAGTCCACAAGCACATAAATCGGCACAGGACCACTGTCATTCTGCAAGAAACAAGCCAACAATCTGAAGTAAAGCCTTTGGACCACAATTGGCCCGAACCTACGACTTTACCAGTGAGAGATACTTAATGATAATTTATGATGATAATGATATTGATATTATTGATGATTGTGATAATATTGATGATGATAATGTTGATGAATATCGGGTAATGTTAACAATGGCATTGGTGGTACTGGAGATGGAGATGAGACAGGATCTAATGTATTGGAGATGGATATTGACAGGATGGAAGAAATTGGAGATGGAACAACCTGGATAAAGCAAATGATTGTAGGTATAATTGTGTTACTATCTCATACTTTATTTTATTTAATTTCATAAAAACTATAGTATTTTCTACAATTGCCTCCACAATCATTCAATACAATTGTACATTTATCTGTAAATGATAGTTATGATTCATATATAAAACGTTTGAAGTATTTCGTTTACTTTAATGTGATAGAGAAAGTAAATTAATACACTGTAATTTATTGAGGTGAGTTCAACACCATTTACAACACATTACTGGTTATATATGGTATTCACCTTTTATGCATAGGGGCAGTCCACAAGCACATAAATGGGCACAGGACCACTGTCATTCTGCAAGTAACAAGCGAACAATCTGAAGTAAAGCCTTTGGACCACAATTGGCTCGAATCTACGACTTTACCAGTGAGAGATACTTAATGATAATTTATGATGATAATGATATTGATATTGATGATGATTGTGATAATATTGATGATGATAATGTTGATGAAATATCGGGTAATGTTAACGATGGCATTGGTGGTACTGGAAAAGGAGATGAGACAGTATCTGATATATTGGAGATGGATATGGACAGGATGGAAGAGATTGGAGATGGAATGACCTTGATAAAGCAAATGATTGTAGGTATAATTGTGTTACTAACTCATACTTTATTTTATTTTATTTAATAAAAACTATATTATTTTCTACAATTGCCTCCACAATCATTTAATACAATTGTACATTTATCTGTAAACGATAGTTATGATTTATATATAAAACGTTTTAAGTATTTCGTTTACTTTGATGTGATAGAAAAAGTAAATTAATACACAGTAATTTATTGAGATGAGTTCAACACCATTTACAACACATTACTGGTTATATATAGTATCCCACTTTTATGTATGGAGGGAGCCCACCAGCACATAAATCGGCACAGGACCACTGTCATTCTGCAAGTAACAAGCCAACAATCTGAAGTAAAGCCTTTGGGCCACAATTGGCTCGAACCTACGACTTTACCAGTGAGAGATATTTAATGATAATTGATGATGATAATGATATTGATATTATTGATGATTGTGATAATATTGATGATGATAATGTTGATGAAATATCGGGTAATGTTAATGATGGCATTGGTGGTACTGGTGATGGAGATGAGACAGGATCTAATATATTGGAGATGGATATGGACAGGATGGAAGAGATTGGAGATGGAACAACCTGGATAAAGCAAATGATTGTAGGTATAATTGTGTTACTATCTCATACTTTATTTTATTTTATTTCATAAAAACTATAGTATTTTTTACAATTGCCTCCACAATTATTCAATACAATTGTACATTTATCTGTAAATGATAGTTATGATTCATATATAAAACGTTTTAAGTATTTCGTTTACTTTAATGTGATAGAGAAAGTAAATTAATACACAGTAATTTATCGAGATGAGTTCAACACCATTTACAACACATTACAGGTTATATATAGTATCCCACTTTTATGTATGGAGGCAGTCCACAAGCACATAAATCGGCACTGGACCACTGTCATTCTGCAAGAAACAAGCCCATAATCTGAAGTAAAGCCTTTTGACCACAATTGGCTCGAACCTACAACTTTACCAGTGAGAGATACTTAATGATAGTTTATGATGAAAATGATATTGATATTGATGATGATTGTGATAATATTGATGATGATAATGTTGATGAAATATCGGGTAATGTTAACGATGGCATTGGTGGTACTAGTGATGGAGATGAGACAGGATCTAATATATTGGAGATGGATATGGACAGGATGGAAGAGATTAGAGATGGAATAACCTTGATAAAGCAAATGATTGTAGGTATTATTGTGTTACTAACTCATACTTTATTTTATTTTATTTCATAAAAACTATAGTATTTTCTACAATTGCCTCCACAATCATTTAATACAATTGTACATTTATCTGTAAACGATAGTTATGATTTATATATAAAACGTTTGAAGTATTTTGTTTACTTTGATGTGATAGAGAAAGTTAATTAATGCACAGTAATTTATTGAATTGAGTTGAACATCATGTACAACACATTACAGGTTATATATGGTATCCAACTTTTATATGTATGTGAGCAGTCCCCAAGCACATGAATCAGCACAGGACTGCTGTCATTCTGCAAGTAACAAGCCAACAATCTGAAGTAAAGCCTTTGGGCCACAATTGGCTCGAACCTACGACTTTATCAGTGAGAGATATATAATGATAATTGATGATGATAATGATATTGATATTATTGATGATTGTGATAATATTGATGATGATAATGTTGATGAAATATCGGGTAATGAAAATGATGTATTGATGGTACTTGAGATGGAGATGAGACAGGATCTAATATATTGGAGATGGATATGGACAGAATGGATGATATTGGAGATGGAGATCAGATGGAGATGGAACAACCTGGATAAAGTAAATGATTGTAGGTATAATTGTGTTACTATCTCATACTTTTTTTTATTTTATAAAAACTATAATAGTATTTCTACAATTGCGTCCACAGTCATTCAGTACAATTGTACATTTATCTGTAAATGATAGTTATGATTTATATAAAACGTTTGAAGTATTTTGTTTACTTTGATGTGATAAAATAAGTCAATTAACACACAATAATTTATTGAGTTGAGTTGAACATCATGTACAACACATTACTGGTAATATATGGTATCCAACTTTTATATGTATGGGGGCAGTCCCCAAGCACATAAATCGGCACAGGACCACTGTCATTCTGCAAGTAACAAGCCAACAATCTGAAGTAAAGCCTTTGGACCACAATTGGCTCGAACCTACGACTTTACCAGTGAGAGATAATTAATGATAATTGATGATGATAATGATATTGATATTATTGATGATTGTGATAATATTGATGATGATAATGTTGATGAAATATCCGGTAATGAAAATGATGTATTGATGATACTTGAGATGGAGATGAGACAGGATCTAATATATTGGAGATGGATATGGACAGAATGGATGATATTGGAGATGGAGATCAGATGGAGATGGAACAACCTGGATAAAGCAAATGATTGTAGGTATAATTGTGTTACTATCTCATACTTTATTTTATTTTATTTCATAAAAACTATAGTTTTTTCTACAATTGCCTCCACAATCATTTAATACAATTGTACATTTATCTGTAAATGATAGTTTTGATATATATATAAAACGTTTGAAGTATTTTGTTTAATTTGATGTGATAGAGAAAGTAAATTAATACACAGTAAATTATTGAGTTGAGTTGAACATCATGTACAACACATTACTGGTTATATATGGTATCCAACTTTCAAATGTATGGGTGCAGTCCCCAAGCACATAAATCAGCACAGAACGACTGTCATTCTGCAAGTAACAAGCCAATAATATGAAGTAAAGCCTTTGGATCACAATTGGCTCGAACCTACGACTTTACCAGTGAGAGATACTTAATGATAATTGATGATGATATTGATATTGATGATGATTGTGATAATATTGATGATGATAATGTTGATGAAATATCGGGTAATGTTAACGATGCCATTGGTGGTATTAGAGAAGGAGATGAGACAGGATCTAATATATTGGAGATGGATATGGACAGAATGGATGAGATTGGAGATGGAGATCAGATGGAGATGGAACAATCTGGATAAAGCAAATGATTGTAGGTATAATTGTGTTACTATCTCACATTTTATTTTATTTCTTAAAAACTATAGTATTTCTACAATTGCCTCCACAATCATTCAATACAATTGTACATTTATCTGTAAACGATAGTTATGATTGATATATAAAACTTTTGAAGTATTTTGTTTACTTTGATGCGATAGAGAAAGTAAATTAATACACAGTAATGTATTGAGTTGAGTTGAACATCATGTACAACACATTACATGTTATATATGGTATCCAACTTTCAAATGTATTGGTGCAATTCCCAAGCACATAAATCAGCACAGAACGACTGTCATTCTGCAAGTAACAAGCCAACAATATGAAGTAAAGCCTTTGGATCACAATTGGGTCGAACCTACGACTTTACCAGTGAGAGATACTTAATGATAATTTATGATGATAATGATATTGATATTGATGATGATTGTGATAATATTGATGATGATAATGTTGATGAAATATCGGGTAATGTTAACAATGGCATTGGTGGTACTAGAGAAGGAGATGAGACAGGATCTAATATATTGGAGATGGATATGGACAGGATGGATGAGATTGGAGATGGAAGATCAGATGGAGATGGAACAACTTGGATAAAGCAAACGATTGTAGGTATAATTGTGTTACTATCTCATATTTTATTTAATTTCTTAAAAACTATAGTATTTGCTACAATTGCGTCCACAGTCATTCAATACAATTGTACATTTATCTGTAAATGATAGTTATGATTTATATAAAACGTTTGAAGTATTTTGTTTACTTTGATGTGATAAAATAAGTCAATTAACACACAATAATTTATTGAGTTCAGTTGAACATCATGTACAACACCTTGCACGTTATATATGGTATCCAACTTTTATATGTATGGGGGCTGTCCACAAGCACATAAATCGGCACAGGACCACTGTCATTCTGCAAGTAAAAAGCCAACAATCTGAAGTAAAGCATTTGGACCACAATTGGCTCGAACCTACGATTTTTCCAGTGAGAGATACTTAATGATAATTGATGATGATATTGATATTGATGATGATTGTGATAATATTGATGATGATAATGTTGATGAAATATCGGGTAATGTTAACGATGGCAATGGTGGTACTGGAGATGGAGATGAGACAGGATCTAATATATTGGAGATGGATACGGATAGGATGAATGAGATTGGAGATGGAGATCAGATGGAGATAGAAGAACCTGGATATAGCAATTGATTGTAGGTATAATTGTGTTACTATCTCATTCTTTATTTTATTTCATAAAAACTATAGTATTTCTACAATTGTCTCCACAATCATTCAATACAATTGTACATTTATCTGTAAATGATAGTTATGATTTATATATAAAACGTTTGAAGTATTTTGTTTAATTTGATGTGATAGAGAAAGTAAATTAATACACAGTAATTTATTGAGTTGAGTTGAACATCATGTACAACACATTACAGGTTATATACGGTATCCAACTTTTATATGTATGGGGGCTGTCCCCTAGGACATAAATCAGCACAGGACCGTTGTCATTCTGCAAGTAACAAGCGAATAATCTGAAGTAAAACCTATGGACCGCAATTGGCTTGAACCTATGACTTTACCAGTAAGAGATACTTAATGATAATTTATGATGATAATGATATTGATGTTGATGATGATTGTGGTAATATTGATGATGATAATGTTGATTAAATATCGGGAAATGTTAACGACGGTATTGGTGGTACTGGAGAAGGAGATGAGACAGGATCTAATATATTGGAGATGGATATGGACAGGATGGAAGAGATTGGAGATGCAACAACCTGGATAAAGCAAATGATTGGAGGTATAATTATGTTACTATCTCATACTTTATTTTATTTTATTTCATAAAAACTATAGTATTTTTCTACAATTGCCTCCACAATCATTTAATACAATTGTACATTTATCTGTAAAAGATAGTTATGATTTATATATAAAATGTTTGAAGTATTTCGTTGACTTTAATGTGATAGAGAAAGTAAATTAATACACAGTAATTTATTGAGGTGAGTTCAACACCATTTACAACACATTACTGGTTATATATGGTATCCCACTTTTATGCATAGGGGCAGGTCCACAAGCACATAAATCGGCACTGGACCACTGTCATTCTGCAAGAAACAAGCCAACAATCTGAAGTAAAGCCTTTGGACCACAATTCGCTCGAACCTACGACTTTACCAGTGAGAGATACTTAATGATAATTTATGAAAATAATGATATTGATATTGATGATGATTGTGATAATATTGATGAGGATAATGTTGATGAAATATCTGGTAATGTTAACGATGGCATTGGTGGTACTGGAGATGAGACAGGATCTAATATATTGGAGATGGATATGGACAGGATGGAAGAAATTGGAGATGGAACAACCTGGATAAAGCAAATGATTGTTGGTATAATTGTGTTACTATCTCATACTTTATTTTATTTAATTTCATAAAAACTATAGTATTTTCTACAATTGCCTCCACAATCATTCAATACAATTGTACAATTATCTGTAAATGATAGTTATGATTCATATATAAAACGTTTGAAGTATTTCGTTTACTTTAATGTGATAGAGAAAGTAAATTAATACACAGTTATTTATTGAGATGAGTTCAACACCATTTACAACGCATTACAGGTTATATATGGTATCCCACTTCTATGTATGGGGGCAGTCCACGAGCACAGAAATCGGCACTGGACCACTGTCATTCTGCAAGTAACAAGCGAACAATCTGAAGTAAAGCCTTTGGACCACAATTGGCTCGAAGCTACGACTTTACCAGTGAGAGATACTTAATGATAATTGATGATGATAATGATATTGATGATGATTGTGATAATATTGATGATGATAATGTTGATGAAATATCGGGTAATGTTAACGATGGCATTGGTGGTACTGGAGATGGAGATGAGACAGGATCTTATATATTGGAGATGGATATGGACAGGATGGAAGAAATTGGAGATGGAACAACCTGGATAAAGCAAATGATTGTAGGTATAATTGTGTTACTATCTCATACTTTATTTTATTTTATTTCATAAAAACTATATTTTTTTCTAAAATTGCCTCCACAGTCATTCAATACATTTGTACATTTATCTGTAAATGATAGTTATGATTTATATATGAAACGTTTGAAGTATTTCGTTTACTTTAATGTGATAGAGAAAGTAAACTAATCAACAGTAATTTATTGAGGTGAGTTCAACACCATTTACAACACATTACTGGTTATATATGGTATCCCACTTTTATGCATAGGGGCAGTCTACAAGCACAGCAATCGTCACAGGACCACTGTCATTCTGCAAGTAACAAGCCAACAATCTGAAGTAAAGCCTTTAGACCACAATTGGTTCGAACCTACGACTTTTCCAGTGAGTGATATTTAATGATAATTGATGATGATAATGATACTTATGATGATTGTGATAACATTGATGATGATAATGTTGATGAAATTCCTGGTAATGTTAACGATGGCATTGGTGGTACTGGAGATGGAGATGAGACAGGATCTAGTATATTAGAGATGGATATGGACAGGATGGATGAGATTGGAGATGGAGATCAGATGGAGATGGAAATCCTGGATAAAGGAAATGATTGTAGGTATAATTGTGTTACTGTCTCATACTTTATTTCATTTTATTTCATAAAATCTATAGTATTTTCTACAATTGCCTCCACAATCATTCAATTCAATTGTACATTTATCTGTAAATGATAGTTATGATTTATATATGAAACGTTTGAAGTATTTCGTTTACTTTAATGTGATAGAGAAAGTAAATTAATACACAGTAATTTATTGAGATGAGTTCAACACCATTTACAACACATTACTGGTTATATATGGTATCCCACTTTTATGTATGGGGGCAGTCTACAAGCACATAAATCAGCACAGGACCACTGTCATTCTGCAAGTAACAAGCCAACAATCTGAAAAAAAGTCTTTGGGCCACAATTGGCTCGAACCTACGACTTTATCCGTGAGAGATATTTAATGATAATTTATGATGATTATGATATTGATATTGATGATGATTGTGATAATATTGATTATGATAATGTTGATGAACTATCGTGTAATTTTAACGATGGCATTGGTGGTACTTGAGATGGAGATGAGACAGGATCTTATATATTGGAGATTGATATGGGCAGGATGGAAGAGATTGGAGATGGAACAACCTGGATAAAGCAAATGATTGTATGTATAATTGTGTTACTATCTCGTACTCTATTTTATTTTATTTCATAAAAACTAAAGTATTTTCTAAAATTGCCTCCACAATCATTCAATACAATTGTACATTTATCTGTAAATGATAGTTATGATTTATATATAAAACGTTTGAAGTATTTCGTTTACTTTGATGTGATAGAGAAAGTAAATTGATACACATTAATTTATTGAGTTAAGTTGAACATCATGTACAACACATTACAGGTTATATATGGCACAAGGAGCTGTGGGTGGAAGTCGGAAGCACCATCAACAATACATTACAGGTTATATATGGCACAAGGTGCTGTAGGTGGAGGGTGGATGCACCTTCAACAACACATTACAGGTTATATATGGCCCCAGGTGCTGTGGGTTGATGCACCATTCACAACACATTACAGGTTATATATCGCACAAGGTGCTGTGGGTGGAGGGTGGAGGCACCTTCAACAATACATTATAGGTTATATATGGCACCAGGTGCTGTGGGTGGAAGCACTATTCACAACACATTACAGGTTATATATCGCACTGGGTGCTGTGGGTGGAGGGTGGAGGCACCTTCAACAATACATTACAGGTTATATATGGCACCAGGTGCTGTGGGTGGAAGCACCATTCACAACACATTACAGGTTATATATGTCACTAGGTGCTGTGGGTGGAGGTTGGAGGTACCATTCACAACAAATTACAGGTTATATATGGCACCAGTTTCTGTGGGTGGAGGGTTGAGGCACCATCAACAACACATTGCAGGTTATATATAGCACACATAACAGGTTATATATGGCACCAGGTGCTGTGGGTGGAGGGTGGAAGAACCATTCACAACACATTACAGGTTATATATGGCACAAAGTGCTGTGGGTGGAGGGTAGAGGCACCATAAACTACACATTACAGGTTATATATAGTACAAAGTGCTGTGGGTGGAGGGTAGAGGCACCATAAACTACACATTACAGGTTATATATAGTACAAAGTGCTGTGGGTGGAGGGTAGAGGCACCATCAACTACACATTACAGGTTATATATGGCAGAAGTTGCTGTGGGTGGAAGGTGGAGGTACCATCAACAACACATTACAGGTTATATATGGTACAAGGTGATGTGGGTGGAGGGTAGAAGCACATTCAACAACACATTACAGGTTATTTATGGCACCAGGTGCTGTTGGGGGAGGCACCATTCACAACACATTACAGCTTATATATGGCACAAGGTGCTGTGGGTGGAGGACACCATTCACAACACATTACAGGTTATATATGGCACCAGGTGCTGTGGGTGGAGGCACCATTCACAACACATTACAGGTTATATACGGCACAAGGTGCTGTTGGGGGAGGCACCATTCACAACACATTACATGGTATATATGGCACCAGGTGCTGTGGGTGGAGGGTGGAAGAACCATTCACAACACATAACAGGTTATATATAGCACAAAGTGTTGTGGGTGGAGGGTAGAGGCACCATTAACTACACATTACAGGTTATATATAGTACAAAGTGCTGTGGGTGGAGGGTAGAGGCACCATCAACTACACATTACAGGTTATATATAGTACAAAGTGCTGTGGGTGGAGGGTAGAGGCACCATAAACTACACATTACAGGTTATATATGGCAGAAGTTGCTGTGGGTGGAAGGTGGAGGTACCATCAACAACACATTACAGGTTATATATGGCACAAGGTGATGTGGGTGGAGGGTGGAAGCACATTCAACAACACATTACAGGTTATATATGGCACCAGGTGTTGTTGGGGGAGGCACCATTCACAACACATTACAGGGTATATATGGCACCAGGTGCTGTGGGTGGAGGGTGGAAGAACCATTCACAACACATAACAGGTTATATATGGCACCAGGTGCTGTGGGTGGAGGGTGGAAGCACATTCAACAACACATTACAGGTTATATATGGCACCAGGTGCTATGGGTGGAGGCACCTTCAACAACACATTACAGGTTATATATGGCACCAGGGGCTGTGGGTGGAGGCACCATTCACAACACATTACAGGTTATATATGGCACAAGGTGCTGTGGGTGGAGGCACAATTCACAACACATTACATGTTATATATGGCAGAAGGTGCTGTGGGTGGAGGCACCTTCAACAACACATTACAGGTTATATATGGCACCAGGGGCTGCGGGTGGAGGCACCTTCAACAACACATTACAGGTTATATATGGCACCAGGGGCTGTGGGTGGAGGCACCATTCACAACACATTACAGGTTATATATGGCAGAAGGTGCTGTGGGTGGAGGCACCTTCAACAACACATTACAGATTATATATGGCAAAAGGTGCTGTGGTTGGAGGCACCATTCACAACACATTACAGGTTATATATGGCAGAAGGTGCTGTGGGTGGAGGCACCTTCAACAACACATTACAGGTTATATATGGCAGAAGGTGCTGTGGGTGGAGGCACCTTCAACAACACATTACAGGTTATATATGGCACAAGGTGCTGTGGGTGGAGGCACTTTCAACAACACATTACAGGTTATATATGGCAGAAGGTGCTGTGGGTGGAGGCACCTTCAACAACACATTACAGGTTATATATGGCACAAGGTGCTGTGGGTGGAGGCACTTTCAACAACACATTACAGGTTATATATGGCACAAGGTGCTGTGGGTGGAGGCACCTTCAACAACACTTTACAGATTATATATGGCAGAAGGTGCTGTGGTTGGAGGCACCATTCACAACACGTTACAGGTTATATATGGCAGAAGGTGCTGTGGGTGGAGGCACCTTCAACAACACATTACAGGTTATATATGGCAGAAGGTGCTGTTGGTGGAGGCACTTTCAACAACACATTACAGGTTATATATGGCAGAAGGTGCTGTGGGTGGAGATACCTTCAACAACACATTACAGGTTATATATGGCACAAGGTGCTGTGGGTGGAGGCACTTTCAACAACACATTACAGGTTATATATGGCAGAAGGTGCTGTGGGTGGAGGCACTTTCAACAACACATTACAGGTTATATATGGCAGAAGGTGCTGTGGGTGGAGGCACCTTCAACAACACATTACAGGTTATATATGGCACAAGGTGCTGTGGGTGGAGGCACTTTCAACAACACATTACAGGTTATATATGGCACAAGGTGCTGTGGGTGGAGGCACCTTCAACAACACATTACAGATTATATATGGCACAAGATGCTGTGGTTGGAGGCACCATTCACAACACATTACAGGTTATATATGGCAGAAGGTGCTGTGGGTGGAGGCACCTTCAACAACACATTACAGGTTATATATGGCAGAAGGTGCTGTGGGTGGAGGCACTTTCAACAACACATTACAGGTTATATATGGCAGAAGGTGCTGTGGGTGGAGGCACCTTCAACAACACATTACAGGTTATATATGGCACAAGGTGCTGTGGGTGGAGGCACTTTCAACAACACATTACAGGTTATATATGGCAGAAGGTGCTGTGGATGGAGGCACCTTCAACAACACATTACAGGTTATATATGGCACAAGGTGCTGTGGGTGGAGGCACCTTCAACAACACATTATAGGTTATATATGGCACAAGGTGCTGTGGGTGGCGGCACCTTTCACAACACATTACAGGTTATATATGGCACCAGGTGCTGTGGGTGGAGGGTGGAGGCATCATTCACAACACATTACAGGTTATATATGGCACTAGGTGCCGTTGGTGGAGGCACCATCAACAACACATTACAGGTTATATACGGCACAAGGTGCTGTGGGTGAAGGCGCCTTCAACAACACATTACAGGTTATATATGGCACCAGGTGCTGTGGGTGGAGGCACCTTCAACATCACATTACAGGTTATATATGGCACAAGGTGCTGTGGGTGGAGGCACCATTCACAACACATTACAGGTTATATATGGCAGAAGGTGCTGTGGGTGGAGGCACCATTCACAACACATTACAGGTTATATATGGCACAAGGTGCTGTGGGTGGAGGCACCTTCAACAACACATTACAGGTTATATATGGCACAAGGTGCTGTGGGTGGAGGCACCATTCACAACACATTACAGATTATATATGGCACAAGGTGCTGTGGGTGGAGGCACTTTCAACAACACATTACAGGTTATATAAGGCAGAAGGTGCTGTGGGTGGAGGCACCTTCAACAACACATTACAGGTTATATATGGCACAAGGTGCTGTGGGTGGAGGCACCATTCGCAACAGATTACAGGTTAGATATGGCACAAGGTGCTGTGGGTGGAGGCACCTTCAACAACACATTGCAGGTTATATATGGCACCAGGTGCTGTGGGTGGAGGCACCATTCACAACACATTACAGGTTATATATGGCACCAGGTGCTGTGGGTGGAGGCACCATTCACAACACATTACAGGTGATATATGGCACAAGGTGCTGTGGGTGGAGGCACTTTCAACAACACATTGCAGGTTATATATGGCACCAGGTGCTGTGGGTGGAGCCACCATTCACAACACATTACAGGTTATATATGGCACAAGGTGCTGTGGGTGGAGGGTGGAGGCACCATCCACAACATTTTACAGGTTATATATGGCACCAGGTGCTGTGGGTGGAGGGTGGAGGCACCATCAACAACACATTACAGGTTATATATGGCACAAGTTGCTGTGGTTGGAGGGTGGAGGCACCATCAACAACACATTATAGGTTATATATGGCACAAGGTACTGTGGGTGGCGGCACCTTTCACAACACATTACAGGTCATATATGGCACCAGGTGCTGTGGGTGGAGGGTGGAGGCATCATTCACAACACATTACAGGTTATATATGGCACTAGGTGCCGTTGGTGGAGGCACCATCAACAACACATTACAGGTTATATATGGCACCAGGTGCTCTGGGTGGAGGGTGGAGGCATCATTCACAACACATTACAGGTTATATATGGCACTAGGTGCCGTTGGTGGAGCCACCATGAACAACACATTATAGGTTATATATGGCACCAGGCGCCGTTGGTGGAGGCATCATTCACAACACACTACAGGTTATATATGGCACAAGGTGCTGTTGGTGGAGGCACCTTCAACAACACATTACAGGTTATATATGGCACCAGGTGCTGTGGGTGGAGGCACCATTTACAACACATAACAGGTTATATATGGCACAAGGTGCTGTGGGTGGAGGGTGGAGGCACCTTCAACAACACATAACAGGTTATATATGGCACCAGGTGCTGTGGGTTGAAGCACCATTCACAACACATTACAGGTTATATATGGCACCAGGTGCTGTGGGTGGTAGTGGAGGCACCATCCACAACACATTACAGGTTATATATGGCTCCAGGTGCTGTGGGTGGAGGTTGGAGGCACCATCAACAACACATAGCATGTTATACACGGTACCAGTTGCTGTGGGTGGAGGCACCATTCATAACACATTACAGGTTATATATGGTATCCAACTTTTATATGTATGGGGGCAGTCCCCAAGCACATAAATCGGCACAGGACCACTGTCATTCTGCAAATAACAAGCCAACAATCTGAAGTAAAGCATTTGGACCACAATTGGCTCAAACCTACGATTTTACCAGTGAGAGATACTTAATGATAATTTATGATGATATTGATGATGGTTGTGATAATATTGATGATGATAATGTTGATGAAATATCGGGTAATGTTAATGATGGCATTGGTGGTACTGGAGATGGAGATGAGACAGGATCTAATATATTGGAGATGGATATGGACAGGATGGATGAGATTGGAGATGGAGATCAGTTGGAGATGGAACAACCTGGATATAGTAAATGATTGTAGGTATAATTGTGTTACAATCTCATTCTTTATTTTATTTCATAAAAACTATAGTATTTCTACAATTGCCTCCACAATCATTCAATACAATTGTACATTTATCTGTAAATGATAGTTATGATTTATTTATAAAACGTTTGAAATATTTTGTTTACTTTGATGTGATAAAGTAAATTAATACACAGTAATTTATTGAGTTGAGTTGAACATCATGTACAACACATTACAGGTTATATATGGTATCCAACTTTTATATGTATGGGGGGCTGTCCCAAAGCACATAAATGGGCACAGGACCACTGTCATTCTGCAAGTAACGAGCCAACAATCTGAAGTGAAGCCTTTGGACCACAATTGGCTCGAACCTACGACTTTACCAGTGAGAGAAACTTAATGATAATTTATGATGATAATGATATTGATATTGATGATAAT
Organism: Panopea generosa; assembly: GCA_029582155.1. Classification (NCBI taxonomy): domain Eukaryota; kingdom Metazoa; phylum Mollusca; class Bivalvia; order Adapedonta; family Hiatellidae; genus Panopea; species Panopea generosa. The sequence goes on along the minus strand of CM055899.1, from coordinate 53,323,216 downwards.
GTTGATGAAATATCAGGTAATGTTAATGATGGCATTGGTGGTACTGGAGATGGAGGTGACACAGGATCTAATACATTAGAGATGGATATGGACAGGATGGACGAAATTTGAGATGGAACAACCTGAATAAAGCAAATGATTGTAGGTATAATTGTGTTACTATCTCATACTTTATTTTATTTTATTACATAAAAACTATAATATTTTCTACAATTGCTTCCACAATCATTTAATACAATTGTACATTGATCTGTAAACGATAGTTATGATTTATATATCAAACGTTTGAAGTATTTCGTTTACTTTAATGTGATAGAGAAAGTAAATTAATACACAATAATTTATTGATATGAGTTCAACACCATTTACAACACATTACTTGCTATATATGGTATCCCACTTTTATGTATGGGGGCAGTCCACAAGCACATCAATCGGCACAGGACCACTGTCATTCTGCAAGTAACAAGCCAATAATCTGAAGTAAAGCCTTTGGACCACAACTGGCTCGAACCTACGACTTTACCAGTTAGAGAAACTTAATGATAATTGATGATGATATTGATATTGATGATGATTGTGATAATCTTGATGATGATAATGTTGATGAAATATCGGGTAATGTTAATGATGGCATTGGTGGTACTGGAGATGGAGATGAGACAGGATCTAATATATTGGAGATGGATATGGACAGAATGGATGATATTGGAGATGGAGATGGAACTACCTGGATAAAGCAAATGATTGTAGGTATAATTGTGTTACTATCTCATACTTTATTTTATTTCATAAAAACTATAGTATTTCTACAATTGCGTCCACAATCATTCAATACAATTGTACATTTATCTGTAAATAATAGTTATGATTTATATAAAACGTTTGAAGTATTTTGTTTACTTTGATGTGATATAATCAGTAAATTCATACACAATAATTTATTGAGTTGAGTTGAACATCATGTACCACACATTGCAGGTTATATATGGTATCCAACTTTTATATGTATGGGGGCAGTCCCCAAGCACATAAATAGGCACAGGACCACTGTCATTCTGCAAGTAACAAGCCAACAATCTGAAGTAAAGCCTTTGGACCACAATTGGCTCGAACCTACGACTTTACCAGTTAGAGAAACTTAATGATAATTTATGATGATATTGATATTGATGATGATTGTGATAATATTGATGATGATAATGTTGATGAAATATCGGGTAATGTTAATGATGGCATTGGTGGTACTGGAGATGGAGATGAGACAAGATCTAATACATTACAGATGGATATGGACAGGATGGAAGAAATTGGAGATGGAATAACCTGGATAAAGCAAATGATTGTAGGTATGATTGTGTTACTATCTCATACTTTATTTTATTTTATTTCATAAAAACTATAATATTTTCTACAATTGCCTCCACAATCATTCAATACAATTGTACATTTATCTGTAAACGATTATTATGATTTATATATAAAATGGTTGAAGTATTTTGTTTTCTTTAATGTGATAGAGAAAGTAAATTAATACACAGTAATTTATTGAGTTGAGTTCAACACCATTTACAACACATTACTGGTTATATATGGTATCCTACTTTTATGTATGAGGGCAGTCCCCAAGCACATAAATGGGCGCAGGACCACTGTCATTCTGCAAGAAACAAGCCAATAATCTGAAGTAAAGCCTTTGGACCACAATTGGCTCGAACCTACGACTTTACCAGTGAGAGATACTTAATGATAATTTATGATGATAATGATATTGATATTGATGATGATTTTGATAATATTGAAGATGATAATGTTGATGAAATATCGGGTAATGTTAACGATGGCATTGGTGGTACTTGAGATGGAGATGAGACAGGATCTAATATATTGGAGATGGATATGGACAGAATGGATGATATTGGAGATGGAGATCAGATGGAGATGGAACAACCTGGATAAAGCAAATGATTATAGGTATAATTGTGTTACTATCTCATACTTTATTTTATTTCATAAAAACTATAGTATTTCTGCAATTGCGTCCACAATCATTCAATACAATTGTACATTTATCTGTAAATGATAGTTATGATTTATATAAAACGTTAGAAGTATTTTGTTTACTTTGATGTGATATAATCAGTAAATTAATACACAATAATTTATTGAGTTGAGTTGAACATCATGTACAACACATTGCAGGTTATAGATGGTATCCAACTTTTATATGTATGTGGGCAGTCCCCAAGCACATAAATGGGCACAGGACCACTGTCATTCTTCAAGTAACAAGCCAACAATCTGAAGTAAAGCATTTGGACTACAATTGGCTCAAACCTACGATTTTACCAGTGAGAGATACTTAATGATAATTTATGATGATATTGATATTGGTGATGGTTGTGATAATATTGATGATCATAATGTTGATGAAATATCGGGTAATGTTAACGATGGCATTGGTGGTACTGGAGATGGAGATGAGACAGGATCTAATATATTGGAGATTGATATGGACAGGATGGATGAGATAGGAGATGGAGATCAGATGGAGATTGAACAACCTGGATATAGCAAATGATTGTAGGTATAACTGTGTTACTATCTCATACTTTATTTTATTTTATTTCATAAAAACTATAGTATTTTCTACTATTGCCTCCACAATCATTCAATACAATTGAACATTTATCTGTAAATGATAGTTATGATTTATATATAAAACGTTTGAAGTATTTCGTTTTCTTTAATGTGATAGAGAAATTAAATTAATACACAGTAATTTATTGAGTTGAGTTGCACGTTATGTACAACACATTACTGGTTATATATGGTATCCAACTTTTATATGTATGTGGGCAGTCCACAAGCACACAAGTCGGCACAGGACCACTGTCATTCTGCAAGTAACAAGCCAACAATCTGAAGTAAAGCCTTTGGAACACAATTGGCTCGAACCTACGACTTTACCAGTGAGAGATACTTAATGATAATTGGTGATGGTACTGATATTGATGATGATTGTGGTAATGTTGATGATGATAATGTTGATGAAATATCGGGTAATGTTAACGATGGCATTGGTGGTACTGGAGAAGGAAATGAGACAGGATCTAATATATTGGAGATGGATATGGACAGGATGGATGATATTGGAGATGGAGATCAGATGGAGATGGAACCACCTGGATAAAGCAAATGATTGTAGGTATAATTGTGTAACTATCTCATACTTTATTTTATTTCATAAAAACTATAGTATTTCTATAAATTGCCTCCACAATCATTCAATACAATTGTACATTTATCTGTAAATGATAGTTGTGATTCATATATAAAACGTTTGAAGTATTTTATTTACTTTGATGTAATAGAGAAAGTAAATTAATTCACAGTAATTTAATCAGTTGAGTTGCACGTCATGTACAACACATTACAGGTTATATATGGTATCCAACTTTTATATGTATAGGGGCTGTCCCCAAGCACATAAATCGGCACAGGACCACTGTCATTCTGCAAGTAACAAGCCAACAATCTGAAGTAAAGCCTTTGGACCACAATTGGCTCAAACCTACTATTTTATCAATGAGAGATACTAAATGATAATTTATAATGATTATGATATTGATATTGATGATGATAGTGATAATATTGATAATGATAATGTTGATGAAATATCGGGTAATATTAACGATGGCATTGGTGGTACTGGAGATGGAGATGAGACAGGATCTAATATATTGGAGATGGATATGGAAAGGATGGATGAGATTGGAGATGGAGATCAGATGGAGATGGAACAACCTGGATAAAGCAAATGATTGTAGGTATAATTGTGTTACTATCTCATACTTTATTTTATTTTATTTCATAAAAACTATAATATTTTCTACAGTTACCTCCACAATCATTCAATACAATTGTACATTGATCTGTAAATGATAGTTATGATTTATATATAAAACGTTTGAAGTATTTTGTTTTCTTTAATGTGATAGAGAAAGTAAATTAATACACAGTAATTTATTCAGATGAGTTCAACACCATTTCAAACACATTACTTGTTATATATGGTATCTCACTTTTATGTATGTGGGCAGTCCACAAGCACATTAATCGGAACAGGACCACAGTCATTCTGCAAATAACAATCCAACAATCTGAAGTAAAGCATTTGGACCACAATTGGCTCGAACCTACGACTTTACCAGTGAGAGATACTTAATGATAATTAAAGATGATACTGGTGATGATATTGATATTGATGATGATTGTGATAATATTGATGATGATAATGTTGATGAAATATCGGGTAATGTTAACGATGGCATTGGTGGTACTGGAGATGGAGATGAGACAGGATCTAATATATTGGAGATGGATATGGACAGGATGGATGAGATTGGAGATGGAGATCAGATGGAGATAGAACAACCTGGATATAGCAATTGATTGTAGGTATAATTGTGTTACTATCTCATTCTTTATTTTATTTCATAAAAACTATAGTATTTCTACAATTGTCTCCACAATCATTCAATACAATTGTACATTTATCTGTAAATGATAGTTATGATTTATATATAAAACATTTGAAGTATTTTGTTTAACTTTGATGTGATAGAGAAAGTAAATTAATACACAGTAATTTATTGAGTTGAGTTGAACATCATGTACAACACATTACAGGTTATATATGGTATCCAACTTTTATATGTATGGGGGCTGTCCCCAAGGACATAAATCAGCACAGGACCACTGTCTTTCTGCAAGTAACAAGTGAACAGTCTGAAGTAAAGCTTTTGGAACGCAATTGGCTGGAACCTACGACTTTACCAGTGAGAGATACTTAATGATAATTTATGATGATATTGATATTGGTGATGATTGTGATAATATTGATGATGATAATGTTGATGAAATATCGGGTAATGTTAACAATGGCATTGGTGGTACAGGTGATGGAGATGAGACAGGATCTAATATATTGGAGATGGATATGGACAGGATGGAAGAGATTGGAGATGGAACAACCTGGATAAAGCAAATGATTGTAGGTATAATTATGTTACTATCTCATACTTTATTTTATTTTATTTCATAAAAACTATTGTATTTTCTTCAATTGCCTCCACAATCATTTAATACAATTGTACATTTATCTGTAAATGATAGTTATGATTTATATATAAAACGTTTGAAGTATTTCGTTTACTTTAATGTGATAGAGAAAATAAATTAATACGCAAAATTTATTGATGTGAGTTCAATACCATTTACAACACATTACTGGTTATATATGGTATCCCACTTTTATGCATAGGGGCAGTCCACAAGCACATAAAGCAGCACAGGACCACTGTCATTCTGCAAGTAACAAGCGAACAATCTGAAATAAAGCCTTTGGACCACAATTGGCTCGAACCTACGACTTTACCAGTGAGAGATACTTAATGATAATTTATGATGATAATGATATTGATATTGATGATGATTGTGATAATATTGATGATGATAATGTTGATGAAATATCGGGTAATGTTAACAATGGCATTGGTGGTACTGGTGATGGAGATGAGACAGGATCTAATATATTGGAGATGGATATGGACAGGATGGATGAGATTGGAGATGGAACAACCTGGATAAAGCAAATGATTGTAGGTATAATTATGTTACTATCTCATACTTTATTTTATTTTATTTCATAAAAACTATAGTATTTTCTACAGTTACCTCCACAATCATTCAATACAATTTATACATTGATCTGTAAATGATAGTTATGATTTATATATAAAACGTTTGAAGTATTTTGTTTTCTTTAATGTGATAGAGAAAGTAAATTAATACACTGTAATTTATTGAGATGAGTTCAACACCATTTCCAACACATTACTGGTTATATATGGTATCCTGTTTTTATGTATGGAGGCAGTCCAAATGCACATAAATCGGCACAGGACCACTGTCATTCTGCAAGTAATTAGCCAACAATCTGAAGTAAAGCCTTTGGGCCAAAATTGGCTCGAACCTACGACTTTACCAGTGAGAGATATTTAATGATAATTGATGATGATAATGATATTGATATTATTGATGATTGTGATAATATTGATGATGATAATGTTGATGAAATATCGGGTAATGTTAATGATGGCATTGGTGGTACTGGTGATGGAGATGAGACAGGATCTAATATATTGGAGATGGATATGGACAGGATGGAAGAGATTGGAGATGGAACAACCTGGATAAAGCAAATGATTGTAGGTATAATTGTGTTACTATCTCATACTTTATTTTATTTCATAAAAACTATAGTATTTTCTAAAATTGCCTCCACAATCATTCAATACAATTGTACATGTATCTGTAAATGATAGTTATGATTTATATATAAAATGTTTGAAGTATTTTGTTTACTTTGATGTGATAGAGAAAGTAAATTAATATACAGTAATTTATTGAGTTGAGTTGAACATCATGTACAACACATTACAGGTTATATATGGTATCCAACTTTTATATGTATGGGGGCAGTCCACAAGCACATAAATCGGCACAGGACCACTGTCATTTTGCAAGTAACAAGCCAACAATCTGAAGTAAAACCGTTGGACCACAATTGGCTCGAACCTACAACTTTACCAGTGAGAGATACTTAATGATAATTTATAATGATGATAATGATATTGATATTGATGATGAATGTGATAATATTGATGATGATAATGTTGATGAAATATCGGGTAATGAAAATGATGGCATTGGTGGTACTTGAGATGAAGATAAGAAAGGATCTAATATATTGGAGATGGATATGGACAGAATGGATGATATTGGAGATCAGATGGAGATGGAACAACCTGAATAAAGCAAATGATTGTAGGTATAATTGTGTTACTATCTCATACTTTATTTTATTTCAAAAAAACTATAATAGTATTTCTACAATTGCGTCCACAGTCATTCAATACAATTGTACATTGATCTGTAAATGATAGTTATGATTTATATAAAACGTTTGAAGTATTTTGTTTACTTTGATGTGATAAAATAAGTCAATTAACACACAATAATTTATTGAGTTGAGTTGAACATCATGTACAACACATTGCATGTTATATATGGTATCCAACTTTTATATGTATGGAGGCAGTCCCCAAGCACATAAATCGGCACAGGACCACTGTCTTTCTGCAAGTAACAAGCCAACAATCTGAAGTAAAGCCTTTGGACCACAATTGGCTCGAACTTACTATTTTATCAATGAAGATACTAAATGATAATTTATGATGATTATGATATTGATATTGATGATGATTGTGATAATATTGATGATGATTATAATGTTGATGAAATATCGGGTAATGTCAACGATGGTATTGGTGGTACTGGAGAAGGAGATGAGACAGGATCTAATATATTGGAGATGGATAAGGAAAGGATGGATGAGATTGGAGATGGAGATCTGATGGAGATGGAACAACCTGGATAAAGCAAATGATTTTAGGTATAATTGTGTTACTATCTCGTACTTTATTTTATTTTATTTCATAAAAACTATAGTATTTTCTACAGTTACCTCCACAATCATTCAATACAATTGTACATTGATCTGTAAATGATAGTTATGATTTATATATAAAACGTTTGAAGTATTTTGTTTTCTTTAATGTGATAGAGAAAGTAAATTGATACACAGTAATTTATTGAGATGAGTTCAACACCATTTCCAACACATTACTGGTTATATATTGTATCGCACTTTTATGTATGTGGGCAGTCCACAAGCACATAAAGCAGCACAGGACCACTGTCATTCTGCAAGTAACAAGCCAACAATCTGAAGTAAAGCATTTGGACCACAATTGGCTCGATACTACGATTTAACCAGTGAGAGATACTTAATGATAATTGATGATGATATTGATATTGATGATGATTGTGATAATATTGATGATGATAATGTTGATAAAATATCGGGTAATGTTAACGATGGCATTGGTGGTACTGGAGATGGAGATGAGACAGGATCTAATATATTGGAGATGGATATGGACAGGATGGATGAGATTGGAGATGGAGATCAGATGGAGATAGAACAACCTGGATATAGCCATTGATTGTAGGTATAATTGTGTTACTATCTCATTCTTTACTTTATTTCATAAAAACTATAGTATTTCTACAATTGTCTCCACAATCATTCAATACAATTGTACATTTATCTGTAAATGATAGTTATGATTTATATATAAAACGTTTGAAGTATTTTGTTTAACTTTGATGTGATAGAGAAAGTAAATTAATATACAGTAATTTATTGAGTTGAGTTGAACATCATGTACAACACATTACAGGTTATATATGGTATCCAACTTTTATATGTATGGGGGCAGTCCACAAGCACATAAATCGGCACAGGACCACTGTCATTCTGCAAGTAACAAGCCAACAATCTGAAGTAAAACCGTTGGACCACAATTGGCTCGAACCTACAACTTTACCAGTGAGAGATACTTAATGATAATTTATAATGATGATAATGATATTGATATTGATGATGAATGTGATAATATTGATGATGATAATGTTGATGAAATAACGGGTAATGAAAATGATGGCATTGGTGGTACTTGAGATGGAGATAAGAAAGGATCTAATATATTGGAGATGGATATGGACAGAATGGATGATATTGGAGATCAGATGGAGATGGAACAACCTGAATAAAGCAAATGATTGTAGGTATAATTGTGTTACTATCTCATACTTTATTTTATTTCAAAAAAACTATAATAGTATTTCTACAATTGCGTCCACAGTCATTCAATACAATTGTACATTTATCTGTAAATGATAGTTATGATTTATATAAAACGTTTGAAGTATTTTGTTTACTTTGATATGATAAAATAAGTCAATTAACACACAATAATTTATTGAGTTGAGTTGAACATCATGTACAACACATTGCATGTTATATATGGTATCCAACTTTTATATGTATGGAGGCAGTCCCCAAGCACATAAATCGGCACAGGACCACTGTCTTTCTGCAAGTAACAAGCCAACAATCTGAAGTAAAGCCTTTGGACCACAATTGGCTCGAACCTACTATTTTATCAATGAAGATACTAAATGATAATTTATGATGATTATGATATTGATATTGATGATGATTGTGATAATATTGATGATGATTATAATGTTGATGAAATATCGGGTAATGTCAACGATGGTATTGGTGGTACTGGAGAAGGAGATGAGACAGGATCTAATATATTGGAGATGGATAAGGAAAGGATGGATGAGATTGGAGATGGAGATCTGATGGAGATGGAACAACCTGGATAAAGCAAATGATTGTAGGTATAATTGTGTTACTATCTCGTACTTTAATTTATTTTATTTCATAAAAACTATAGTATTTTCTACAGTTACCTCCACAATCATTCAATACAATTGTACATTGATCTGTAAATGATAGTTATGATTTATATATAAAACGTTTGAAGTATTTTGTTTTCTTTAATGTGATAGAGAGAAAAAAATTGATACACAGTAATTTATTGAGTTGAGTTGAACATCATGTACAACACATTACAGGTTATATATGGTATCCGACTTTTTATATGTATGTGAGCAGTCCCCCAGCACATGAATCAGCACAGGACTGCTGTCATTCTGCAAGTAACAAGCCAACATTCTGAAGTAAAGCCGTTGGGCCACAATTGGCTCGAACCTACGACTTTATCAGTGAGAGATATTTAATGATAATTGATGATGATAATGATATTGATATTATTGATGATTGTGATAATATTGATGATGATAATGTTGATGAAATATCGGGTAATGTTAACGATGGCATTGGTGGTACTGGTGATGGAGATGAGACAGGATCTAATATATTGGAGATGAATATGGACAGGATGGATGAGATTGGAGATGGAAATCAGATGGAGATGAAACAACCTGGATAAAGCAAATGATTGTAGGTATAATTGTGTTACTATCTCATACTTTATTTTATTTCATAAAATCTATATTTTTTTCTAAAATTGCCTCCACAGTCATTCAATACATTTGTACATTTATCTGTAAATGATAGTTATGATTTATATATGAAACGTTTGAAGTATTTCGTTTACTTTAATGTGATAGAGAAAGTAAATTAATAAACAGTAATTTATTGAGGTGAGTTCAACACCATTTACAACACATTACTGGTTATATATGGTATCCCACTTTTATGTATGGGGGCAGTCCACAAGCACATAAATCGGCACAGTACCACTGTCATTCTGCAAGAAACAAGCCAACAATCTGAAGTAAAGCATTTGGACCACAATTGGCCCAAACTTACGACTTTACCAGTGAGAGATACTTAATGATAATTTATGATGATAATGATATTGATATTGATGATGATTGTGATAATATTGATGATGATAATGTTGATGAAATATCGGGTAATGTTAACGATGGCATTTGTGGTACTGGAGATGGAGATGAGACAGGATCTAATATATTGGAGATGGATATGGACAGGATGGAAGAAATTGGAGATGGAACAACCTGGATAAAGCAAATGATTGTAGGTATAATTGTGTTACTATCTCATACTTTATTTTATTTAATTTCATAAAAACTATAGTATTTTCTACAATTGCCTCCACAATCATTAATACAATTGTACATTTATCTGTAAACGATAGTTATGATTTATATATAAAACGTTTTAAGTATTTCGCTTACTTTAATGTGATAGAGAAAGTAAATTAATACACAGTAATTTATTGAGGTGAGTTCAACACCATTTACAACACATTACTGGTTATATATGGTATCCCACTTTTACGTATAGGTCAGTCCACAAGCACATAAATCGGCACAGGACCACTGTCATTCTGCAAGAAACAAGCCAACAATCTGAAGTAAAGCCTTTGGACCACAATTGGCTCGAACCTACGACTTTACCAGTGAGAGATACTTAATGATAATTTATGATGAAAATGATATTGATATTGATGATGATTGTGATAATATTGATGATGATAATGTTGATGAAATATCGGGTAATGTTAACGATGGCATTGGTGGTACTAGTGATGGAGATGAGACAGGATCTAATATATTGGAGATGGATATGGACAGGATGGAAGAGATTGGAGATGGAATAACCTGGATAAAGCAAATGATTGTAGGTATAATTATGTTACTATCTCATACTTTATTTTCTTTTATTTCATAAAAACTATAATATTTTCTACAATTGCCTCCACAATCATTCAAAACAATTGTACATTTATCTGTAAACGATAGTTATGATTTATATATAAAACGTTTGAAGTATTTCGTTTACTTTAATGTGATAGAAAAAGTAAATTAATACACAGTAATTTATTGAGATGAGTTCAACACCATTTACAACACATTACTGGTTATATATAGTATCCCACTTTTATGTATGGAGGCAGCCCACCAGCACATAAATCAGCACAGGACCACTGTCATTCTGCAAGAAACAAGCCAACAATCTGAAGTAAAGCCTTTGGACCACAATTGGCTCGAACCTACGACTTTACCAGTGAGAGATATTTAATGATTTTTGATGATGATAATGATATTGGTATTATTGTTGATTGTGATAATATTGATGATGATAATGTTGATGAAATATCGGGTAATGTTAATGATGACATTGGTGGTGCTGGAGATGGAGATGAGACAGGATCTAATGTATTGGAGATGGATATGGACAGGATGGAAGAGATTGGAGATTGAACAACCTGGATAAAGGAAATGATTGTAGGTATAATTGTGTTACCATCTCATACTTTATTTATTTTATTTCGTAAAAACTATAGTATTTTCTAAAATTGTCTTCATAATCATTCAATGCAATTGTACATTTATCTGTAAATGATAGTTATGATTTATATATAAAACGTTTGAAGTATTTAGTTTACTTTAATGTGATAGAGAAAGTAAATTAATACACAGTAATTTATTGAGATGAGTTCAACACCATTTACAACACATTACTGGTTATATATGGTATCCCACTTTTACGTATAGGTCAGTCCACAAGCACATAAATCGTCACAGGACCACTGTCATTCTGCAAGAAACAAGCCAACAATCTGAAGTAAAGCCTTTGAACCACAATTTGGTTGAACCTACGACTTTACCAGTGAGAGATACTTAATGATAATTTATGATGAAAATGATATTGATATTGATGATGATTGTAATAATATTGATGATGATAATGTTGATGAAATATCGGGTAATGTTAACGATGGCATTGGTGGTACTGGTGATGGAGATGAGACAGGATCTAATATATTGGAGATGGATATGGACAGGATGGAAGAGATTGGAGATGGAATAACCTGGATAAAGCAAATGATTGTAGGTATAATTATGTTACTATCTCATACTTTATTTTATTTTATTTCATAAAAACTATAATATTTTCTACAATTGCCTCCACAATCATTTAATAAAATTGTACATTTATCTGTAAACGATAGTTATAATTTATATATAAAACGTTTTAAGTATTTCGTTTACTTTAATGTGATAGAAAAAGTAAATTAATACACAGTAATTTATTGAGATGAGTTCAACACCATTTACAACACATTACTGGTTATATATAGTATCCCACTTTTATGTATCGAGGCAGCCCACCAGCACATAAATCAGCAAAGGACCACTGTCATTCTGCAAGAAACAAGCCAACAATCTGAAGTAAAGCCTTTGGACCACAATTGGCTCGAACCTACGACTTTACCAGTGAGAGATATTTAATGATAATTGATGATGATAATGATATTGGTATTATTGATGATTGTGATAATATTGATGATGATAATGTTGATGAAATATCGGGTAATGTTAATGATGACATTGGTGGTACTGGAGATGGAGATGAGACAGGATCTAATATATTGGAGATGGATATGGACAGGATGGAAGAGATTGGAGATTGAACAACCTGGATAAAGGAAATGATTGTAGGTATAATTGTGTTACTATCTCATACTTTATTTTATTTTATTTCATAAAAACTATAGTATTTTCTAAAATTGCCTCCACAATCATTCAATGCAATTGTACATTTATCTGTAAATGATAGTTATGATTTATATATAAAACGTTTGAAGTATTTTGTTTACTTTGATGTGATAGAGAAAGTAAATTAATACACAGTAATTTATTGAGTTGAGTTGAACATCATGTACAACACATTACTGGTTATATATGGTATCCAACTTTTATATGTATGTGAGCAGTCCCCAAGGACATTAATCAGCACAGGACTGCTGTCATTCTGCAAGTAACAAGCCAACAATCTGAAGTAAAGCATTTGGACCACAATTGGCTCGAACCTACGATTTTACCAGTGAGAGATACTTAATGATAATTGATGATGATATTGATGATGGTTGTGATAATATTGATGATGATAATGTTGATGAAATATTGGGTAATGTTAGCGATGGCATTGGTGGTACTGGAGATGGAGATGAGACAGGATCTAATATATTGGAGATGAATATGGACAGAATGGCTGATATTGGAGATGGAGATCAGATGGAGATGCAACAACCTGGATAAAGCAAATGATTGTAGGTATAATTGTGTTACTATCTCATACTTTATTTTATTTTATTTCATAAAAACGATAGTATTTTATACTATTGCCTCCACAATCATTCAATACAATTGTACATTTATCTGTAAATGATAGTTATGATTTATATATAAAACATTTCAAGTATTTCGTTTTCTTTAATGTGATAGAGAAATTAAATTAATACACAGTAATTTATTCAGATGAGTTCAACACCATTTACAACACATTACTGGTTATAGATGGTATCCCACTTTTATGTATGGGGGCAGTCCAGAAGCACATCAATCGGCACAGGACCACTGTCATTCTGCAAGAAACAAGTCAATAATCTGAAGTAAAGCCTTTGGACCACAATTGGCTCGAACCTACGACTTTGCCAGTAAGAGATACTTAATGATAATTTATGATGATAATGATATTGATATTGATGATGATTTTGGTAATATTGAAGATTATTATGTTGATGAAATATCGGGTAATGTTAACGATGGCATTGGTGGTATTTGAGATGGAGATGAGACAGGATCTAATATATTGGAGATGGATATGGACAGAATGGATGATATTGGAGATAGAGATCAGATGGAGATGGAACAACCTGGATAAAGCAAATGATTATAGGTATAATTGTGTTACTATCTCATACTTTATTTTATTTCATAAAAACTATAGTATTTCTACAATTGCGTCCACAATCATTCAATACAATTGTACATTTATCTGTAAATGATAGTTATGATTTATATAAAACGTTTGAAGTATTTTGTTTACTTTGATGTGATATAATCAGTAAATTAATACACAGTATTTTATTGAGTTGAGTTGAACATCATGTACAACACATTGCAGGTTATATATTGTATCCAACTTTTATATGTATGGGGGCAGTCCCCAAGCACATAAATCGGCACAGGACCACTGTCATTCTGCAAGTAACAAGCCAACAATCTGAAGTAAAGCATTTGGACCACAATTGGCTCGAACCTACGATTTTACCAGTGAGAGATACTTAATGATAATTTATGATAATATTGATGATAGTTGTGATAATATTGATGATGATAATGTTGATGAAATATCGGGTAATGTTAGCGATGGCATTGGTGGTACTGGAGATGGAGATGAGACAGGATCTAATATATTGGAGATGGATATGGACAGGATGGATGAGATTGGAGATGGAGATTTGGAGATGGAACAACCTGCATATAGCAAATGGTTGTAGGTATAATTGTGTTACTATCTCATTCTTTATTTTATTTCATAAAAACTACAGTGTTTCGACAATTGCCTCTACAATCATTCAGTACAATTGTACATTTATCTGTAAATGATAGTTATGATTTTTATATAAAACGCTTGAAGTATTTTGTTTAATTTGATGTGATAGAGAAAGTAAATTAATACACAGTAATTTATTGAGTTGAGTTGAACATCGTGTACAACACATTACAGGTTACATATTGTATCCAACTTCTATATGTATGGGGGCTGTCCCAAAGCACATAAATGGGCACAGGACCACTGTCATTCTGCAAGTAACAAGCCAACAATCTGAAGTAAAGCCTTTGGACCACAATTGGCTCGAACCTACGACTTAACCAGTGAGAGATACTTAATGCTAATTGATGATGATATTGACATTGATGATGATTGTGATAATATTGATGATGATAATGTTGATGAAATATCGGGTAATGTTAATGATGGCATTGGTGGTACTGGAGATGGAGATGAGACAGGATCTAATACATTAGAGATGCATATGGTCAGGATGGAAGAAATTGGAGATGGAACAACCTGGATAAAGCAAATGATTATAGGTATAATTGTGTTACTTTCTCATACTTTATTTTATTTCATAAAAACTATAGTATTTCTACAATTGCGTACACAATCATTCAATACAATTGTACATTTATCTGTAAATGATAGTTATGATTTATATAAAACGTTTGAAGTATTTTGTTTACTTTGATGTGATATAATCAGTAAATTAATACACAATAATTTATTGATATGAGCTCAACACCATTTACAACACATTACTGGTTATATATGGTATCCCAACTTTTATATGTATGGAGGCAGTCCACAAGCACATCAATCGGCACAGGACCACTGTCATTCTGCAAGTAACAAGCCAATAATCTGAAGTAAAGCCTTTGGACCACAATTGGCTCGAACCTACGACTTTACCAGTGAGAGATACTTAATGATAATTTATGATGATATTGATGATGGTTGTGATAATATTGATGATGATAATGTTGATGAAATATCGGGTAATGTTAGCGATGGCATTGGTGGTACTGGAGATGGAGATGAGACAGGATCTAATATATTGGAGATGGTGATGGACAGGATGGATGAGATTGGAGATGGAGATCAGTTGGAGATGGAACAACCTGGATATAGCGAATGATTGTAGGTATAATTGTGTTACTATCTCATTCTTTATTTTATTTCATAAAAACTATAGTATTTCGACAATTGCCTCCACAATCATTCAATGCAATTGTACATTTATCTGTAAATGATAGTTATGATTTATATATGAAACGTTTGAAGTATTTTGTTTATTTTAATGTGATAGAGAAAGTAAATTAATACACAGAAATTTATTAATATGACTTCAACACCATTTACAACACATTACTGGTTATATATGGTATCCCACTTTTATGCATAGGGGCAGTCCACAAGGACATAAATCGGCACAGGACCACTGTCATTCTGCAAGAAACAAGCCAATAATCTGAAGTAAAGCCTTTGGATCACAATTGGCTCGAACCTAAGACTTTACCAGTGAGAGAAACTTAATGATGATTGATGATGATAATGATATTGATATTGATGATGATTGTGATAAAATTGATGATGATAATGTTGATGAAATATCGGGTAATGTTAACGATGGCATTGGTGGTACTGGAGATGGAGATGAGACAGGATCTAATATATTGGAGATGGATATGGACAGGATGGAAGAAATTGATGATGGAACAACCTGGATAAAGCAAATGATTGTAGGTATAATTGTGTTACTATCTCATACTTTATTTTATTTAATTTCATAGAAACTATAGTATTTTCTACAATTGCCTCCACAATCATTTAATACAATTGTACATTTATCTGGAAATGATAGTTATGATTTATATATAAAACGTTTGAAGTATTTTGTTTACTTTAATGTGATAGAGAAAGTAAATTAAAACACAGTAATTTATTGAGATGAGTTCAACACCATTTACAACACATTACTGGTTATATATAGTATCCCACTTTTATGTATGGAGGCAGGCCACCAGCACATAAATCGGCACTGGACCACTGTCATTCTGCAAGAAACAAGCCAATAATCAGAAGTAAAGCCTTTGGACCACAAGTGGCTCGAACCTACGACTTTACCAGTGAGAGAAACTCAATGATAATTGATGATGATAATGATATTGATATTAATGGTGATTGTGATAATATTGATGATGGTAATGTTGATGAAATATCGGGTAATGTTAACAATGGCATTGATGGTACTGGAGATGGAGATGAGACAGGATCTAATATATTGGAGATGGATATGGACAGGATGGATGAGATTGGAGATGGAGATCAGATGGAGATGGAACAACCTGGATAAAGCAAATGATTGTAGGTATAATTGTGTTACTATCTCATATTTTATTTTATTTCTTAAAAACTATAGTATTTCTACAATTGCCTCCACAATCATTCAATACAATTGTACATTTATCTGTAAATGATAGTTATGATTTATATATAAAACGTTTGAAGTATTTTCTTTACTTTGATGTGATATAATCAGTCAATTAATGCACAGTAATTTATTGAGTTGAGTTGAACATCATGTACAACACATTACTGGTTATATATGGTATCCAACTTTCAAATGTATGGGTGCAGTCCCCAAGCATATAAATCAGCACAGAACGACTGTCATTCTGCAAGTAACAAGCCAACAATATGAAGTAAAGCCTTTGGATCACAATTGGCTCGAACCTACGACTTTACCAGTGAGAGATACTTAATGATAATTGATGATGATAATGATATTGATATTGATGATGATTGTGATAATATTGATGATGATAATGTTGATGAAATATTGGGTAATGTTAACGATGGCATTGGTGGTACTGGTGATGGAGATGAGACAGGATCTAATATATTGGAGATGAATAAGGACAGGATGGATGAGATAGGAGATGGAAATCAGATGGAGATGGAACAACCTGGATAAAGCAAATGATTGTAGGTATAATTGTGTTACTATCTCATACTTTATTTTATTTTATTTCATAAAAACTATATTTTTTTCTAAAATTGCCTTCACAGTCATTCAATACATTTGTACATTTATCTGTAAATGATAGTTATGATTTATATATGAAACGTTTGAAGTATTTCGTTTACTTTAATGTGATAGAGAAAGTAAATTAATACACAGTAATTTATTGATATGAGTTCAACACCATTTACAACACATTACTGGTTATATATGGTATCCCACTTTTATGCATAGGGGCAGTCTAGAAGCACATCAATCGTCACAGGACCACTGTCATTCTGCAAGTAACAAGCCAACAATCTGAAGTAAAGCCTTTAGACCACAATTGGCTCGAACCTACGAGTTTTCCAGTGAGTGATATTTAATGATGATAATGATACTGATGATGATTGTGATAACATTGATGATGATAATGTTGATGAAATTCCTGGTAATGTTAACGATGGTATTGGTGGTACTGGAGATGGAGATGAGACAGGATTTAGTATATTAGAGATGGATATGGACAGGATGGATGAGATTGGAGATGGAGATCAGATGGAGATGGAAATCCTGGATAAAGGAAATGATTGTAGGTATAATTGTGTTACTGTTTCATACTTTATTTCATTTCATTTCATAAAATCTATAGTATTTTCTACAATTGCCTCCACAATCATTCAATACAATTGTACATTTACCTGTCAATGATAGTTATGATTGATATATAAAACGTTTGAAGTATTTCGTTTACTTTTATATGATAGAGAAAGTAAATTAATACACAGTAATTTATTGCGATGAGTTCAACACCATTTACAACACATTACTGGTTATATATGGTATCTCACTTTTATGTATGGGGGCAGTCCACAAGAACAAAAATCGGCACAGGACCAGTCATTCTGCAAGTAACAAGCCAACAATCTGAAGTAAAGCCTTTGGACCACAATTGGCTCGAACCTACGACTTTACCAGTGAGAGATTCTTAATGATAATTTATGATGATAATGATATTGATATTGATGATGATTGTGATAATATTGATGATCATAATGTTGATGAAATATCGGGTAATGTTAACGATGGCATTGGTGGTACTTGTGATGGAGATGAGACAGGATCTAATATATTGGAGATGGATATGGACAGGATGGATGAGATAGGAGATGGAGATCAGATGGAGATGGAACAACCTAGTTAATGCAAATGAATGTAGGTATAATTGTGTTACTATCTCATACTTTATTTTATTTCATAAAAACTATAGTATTTTCTACAATTGCCTCTACAATCATTCAATACAATTGTACATTTATCTGTAAATGATAGTCATGATTTATATATAATACGTTTGAAGTATTTCGTTTACTTTATTGTGATAGAGAATGTAAATTAATACACAGTAAATTATTGAGATGATTTCAACACCATTTACAACACATTACTGGTTATATATGGTATCCCTCTTTTATGTATGGGGGCAGTCCACAAGCACATAAATCAGCACAAGACCACTGTCATTCTTCAAATAACAAGCCAACAATCTGAAGTAACTCCTTTGGACCACAATTGGCTCGAACCTACGACTTAACCAGTGAGAGATACTTAATGATAAGTTATGATGATAATGAAATTGATGATGATTGTGATAATATTGATGATGATAATGTTGATGAACTATCGGGTAATGTTAACGATGGCATTGGTGGTACTGGAGATGGAGATGCGACAGGATCTAATATATAGGAGATGGATATGGACAGGATGGATGATATTGGAGATGGAGATCAGATGGAGATGGATCAACCTGGATAAAGCAAATGATTGTAGGTATAATTGTGTAACTTTCTCATACTTTATTTTATTTCTTAAAAACTATAGTATTTCTACAATTGCCTCTACAATTATTCAATACAATTGTACATTTATCTGTAAATGATAGTTATGATTCATATATAAAACGTTTGAAGTATTTTGTTAACTTTGATGTGACAGAGAAAATAAATTAATACACAGTAATTTAGTCAGTTGAGTTGCACATCATGTACAACACATTACAGGTTATATATGGTATCCAACTTTTATATGTATGGGGGCAGTCTCCAAGCACATAAATCGGCACAGGACCACTGTCATTCTGCAAGTAACAAGCCAACAATCTGAAAAAAGTCTTTGGGCCACAATTGGCTCGAACATACGACTTTTTCCGTGAGAGATATTTAATGATAATTTATGATGATTATGATATTGATATTGATGATGATTGTGATAATATTGATTATGATAATGTTGATGAACTATCATGTAATTTTAACGATGGCATTGGTGGTACTTGATATGGAGATGAGACAGGATCTTATATATTGGAGATTGATATGGGCAGGATGGAAGAGATTGGAGATGGAACAACCTGGATAAAGCAAATGATTGTATGTATAATTGTGTTACTATCTCGTACTCTATTTTATTTTATTTCATAAAAACTATAGTATTTTCTAAAATTGCCTCCACAATCATTCAATACAGTTGTACATTTATCTGTAAATGATAGTTATGATTTATATATAAAACGTTTGAAGTATTTTGTTTACTTTGATGTGATAGAGAAAGTTAATTAATACACATTAATTTATTGAGTTAAGTTGAACATCATGTACAGCACATTACAGGTTATATATGGCACAAGGTGCTGTGGGTGGAAGTCGGAAGCACCATCAACAATACATTACAGGTTATATATGGCACAAGGTGCTGTAGGTGGAGGGTGGAGGCACCTTGAACAACACATTACAGGTTATATATGGCCCCAGGTGCTGTGGATGGATGCACCATTCACAACACATTACAGGTAATATATCGCACAAGGTGCTGTGGGTGGAGGGTCAAGGCACATTCAACAATACATTACAGGTTATATATGGCACCAGGTGCTGTGGGTCGAAGCACCATTCACAACACATTATAGGTTATATATGTCACAAGGTGCTGAGGGTGGAGGTAGGAGGTACCATTCACAACAAATTACAGGTTATATATGGCACCAGTTTCTGTGGGTGGAGGGTTGAAGCACCATCAACAACACATTGCAGGTTATATATAGCACACATAACTGGTTATATATGGCACCAGGTGCTGTGGGTGGAGGGTGGAAGAACCATTCACAACACATTACAGGTTATATATAGCACCATGTGCTGTGGGTGGAGGGTGGAAGCACATTCAACAACACATTACAGGTTATATATTGCACCAGGTGCTGTTGGGGGAGGCACCATTCACAACACATTGCAGGTTATATATGGCACCAGGTGCTGTGGGTGAAGGGTGGAGGCAACATTCACAACACATTACAGGTTATATATGGCACAAGGTGCTGTGGGTGGAGGCAACATTCACAACACATTACAGGTTATATATGGCACCAGGTGCTGTGGGTGGAGGGTGGAAGCACATTCAACAACACATTACAGGTTATATATGGCACCAGGTGCTGTTGGGGGAGGCACCATTCACAACACATTGCAGGTTATATATGGCACCAGGTGCTGTGGGTGAAGGGTGGAGGCAACATTCACAACACATTACAGGTTATATATGGCACAAGGTGCTGTGGGTGGAGGCAACATTCACAACACATTACAGGTTATATATGGCACCAGGTGCTGTGGGTGGGGGCACCATTCACAACACATTACAGGTTAAATATTTCACAAGGTGCTGTGTGTGGAGGGTCGAGGCACCATCCACAACATTTTATAGGTTATATATGGCACAAGGTGCTGTGGGTGGAGGGTGTTTTCACCATCAACAACACATTACAGGTTATATATGGCATCAGGTGCTGTGGTTGGAGGGTGGAGGCACCATCAACAACACATTATAGGTTATATATGGCACCAGGTGCTGTTGGTGTAAGCACCATTCACAACACATTACAGGTTATATATGGCACAAGGTGCTGTTGGTGGATGCACCATTCACAACACATTACAGGTTATATATGGCACCAGGTGCTGTGGGTGGAGGCACCATTCACAACACATTACAGGTTATATATGGCACAAGGTGCTGTGGGTGGAGATCCCATTCACAACACATTACAGGTTATATATGGCACAAGGTGCTGTGGGTGGAGGCACAATTCACAACACATTACAGGTTATATATGGCACCAGGTGCTGTGGGTGGAGGCACCATTCACAACACATTACAGGTTATATATGGCACAAGGTGCTGTGGGTGGAGGCACCATTCACAACACATTACAGGTTATATATGGCACCAGGTGCTGTGGGTGGAGGCACCATTCACAACACATTACAGGTTATATATGGCACAAGGTGCTGTCGATGAAGGCACCATTCACAACACATTACAGGTTATATATGGCACAAGGTGCTGTGGGTGGAGGCACCTTCAACAACACATTGCAGTTTATATATGGCACCAGGTGCTGTGGGTGGAGGCACCATTCACAACACATTACAGGTTATATATGGCACAAGGTGCTGTGGGTGGACGCACATTCAACAACACATTACAGGTT
Source organism: Panopea generosa (assembly GCA_029582155.1). Classification (NCBI taxonomy): domain Eukaryota; kingdom Metazoa; phylum Mollusca; class Bivalvia; order Adapedonta; family Hiatellidae; genus Panopea; species Panopea generosa. The sequence continues at coordinate 53,300,716 of CM055899.1, read as the reverse complement.
ATATATGGCACAAGGTGATGTGGGTGGAGGCACCTTCAACATCATATTACAGGTTATATATGGCACAAGGTGCTGTGGGTGGAGGCACCATTCACAACACATTACAGGTTATATATGGCACAAGGTGCTGTGGGTGGAGGCACTATTCACAACACATTACAGGTTATATATGGCGCAAGGTGCTGTGGGTGGAGGCACCTTCAACAACACATTACAGGTTATATATGGCACAAGGTGCTGTGGGTGGAGGCACCATTCACAGCACATTACAGGTTATATATGGCACAAGGTGCTGTGGGTGGAAGCACCTTCAACAACACATTACAGGTTATATATGGCACAAGGTGCTGTGGGTGGAGGCACCATTCACAACACATTACAGGTTATATATGGCAAAAGGTGCTGTGGGTGGAGGCACTTTCAACAACATGTTACAGGTTATATATGGCACCAGGTGCTGTAGGTGGAGACACCATTCACAACACGTTACAGGTTATATATGGCACAAGGTGTTGTGGGTGGAGGCACCTTCAACAACACATTACAGGTTATATATGGCACAAGGTGCTGTGGGTGGAGGCACCATTCACAAGACATTACAGGTTATATATGGCACCAGGTGCTGTGGGTGGAGGCACCATTCACAACAGATTACAGGTTATATATGGCACAAGGTGCTGTGGGTGGAGGCACCTTAAACAACACATTGCAGGTTATATATGGCACCAGGTGCTGTGGGTGGAGGCACCATTCACAACACATTACAGGTTATATATGGCACAAGGTGCTGTGGGTGGAGGCACCTTCAACAACACATTACAGGTTATATATGGCATACGGTGCTGTGGTTGGAGGCACCATTCACAACACATTACAGGTTATATATGGCACAAGGTGCTGTGGGTGGAGGCACCATTCAAAACACATAACAGGTTATATATGGCACCAGCTGCTGTGGGTGGAGGCACCATTCACAACACATTACAGGTGATATATGGCACAAGGTGCTGTGGGTGGAGGCACCTTCAACAACACATTGCAGGTTACATACGGCACCAGGTGCTGTGGATGGAGGCACCATTCACAACACATTACAGGTTATATATGGCACAAGGTGCTGTGGGTGGAGGGTGGAGGCACCATCCATAACATTTTACAGGTTATATATGGCACAAGGTGCTGTGGGTGGAGGGTGGAGGCACCATCAACAACACATTACAGGTTATATATGGCACAAGGTGCTGTGGGTGGATGGTGGAGGCACCATCAACAACACATTACTGGTTATATTTGGCACAAGGTGCTGTGGGTGGAGGGTGGAGGCATCATTCACAACACATTACAGGCTATATATGGCACTAGGTGCCGTTGGTGGAGGCACCATGAACAACACATTACAGGTTATATATGGCACCAGGCGCCGTGGGTGGAGGCATCATTCACAACACACTATATGTTATATATGGCACAAGGTGCTGTGGATGGAGGCACCTTCAACAACACATTACAGGTTATATATGGCACCAGGTGCTGTGGGTGGATGCACCATTTACAACACATAACAGGTTATATATGGCACCAGGTGCTGTGGGTGGAAGCACCATTCACAACACATTACAGGTTATATATGGCACAAAGTGATGTGGGTGGAGGCACCTTCAACAACACATTACAGGTTATATATGGCACAAGTTGCTGTGGGTGGAGGGTGGAGGCACCTGCAACAACACATAACAGGTTATATATGGCACCAGGTGCTGTGGGTGAAAGCACCATTCACAACACATTACAGGTTATATATGGCACAAAGTGATGTGGGTGGAGGCACCTTCAACAACACATTACAGGTTATATATGGCACAAGTTGCTGTGGGTGGAGGGTGGAGGCACCTGCAACAACACATAACAGGTTATATATGGCACCAGGTGCTGTGGGTGAAAGCACCATTCACAACACATTACAGGTTATATATGGCACAAAGTGTTGTGGGTGGAGGCACCTTCAACAACACATTACATGTTATATATGGCTCCAGGTGCTGTTGGTGGAAGACGATGACACCATCCACAACACATTAAAGGTTATATATGACACCAGGTGCTGTGGGTGGTAGTGGAGGTACCATCCACAACACATTACAGGTTATATATGACTCCATGTGCTGTGGGTGGAGCTTGGAGGTACCATCAACAACACATAGCATGTTATACATGGTACCAGTTGCATTGGGTGGAGGGTGGAGGCACCATTCATAACACATTACAGGTTATATATGGTATCCAACTTTTATATGTATGGGGGCAGTCCCCAAGCACATAAATCGGCACAGGACAACTGTCATTCTGCAAATAACAAGCCAACAATCTGAAGTAAAGCATTTGGACCACAATTGGCTCGAACCTACGACTTTACCAGTGAGAGATACTTAATGTTAATTTATGATGATATTGATAATGGTTGTGATAATATTGGGTAATGTTAATGATGGCATTGGTGGTACTGGAGGTGGAGATGAGACAGGATCTAATATATTGGAGATGGATATGGACAGGATGGATGAGATTGGAGATGGAACAACCTGGATATAGCAAATGATTGTAGGTATAATTGTGTTACTATCTCATACTTTATTTTATTTTATTTCATAAAAACTATAATATTTTCTACAATTGCCTCCACAATCATTCAATACAATTGTACATTTATCTGTAAACGATAATTATGATTTATATATCAAACGTTTGAAGTATTTCGTTTACTTTAATGTGATAGAGAAAGTAAATTAATACACAATAATTTATTGATATGAGTTCAACACCATTTACAACACATTACTGGTTATATATGGTATCCCACTTTTATGTATGGGGGCAGTCCAAAAGCACATCAATCGGCACAGGACCTCTGTCATTCTGCAAGTAACAAGCCAATAATCTGAAGTAAAGCCTTTGGACCACAATTGGCTCGAACCTACGACTTTACCAGTGAGAGATACTTAATGATAATTTATGATGATTATGATATTGATGATGATTGTGATAATATTGATGATGATAATGTTGATGAAATATCGGGTAATGTTAACGATGGTATTGGTGGTACTTGAGATGGAGATGAGACAGGATCTAATATATTGGAGATGGATATGGACAGAATGGATAATATTGGAGATGGAGATGGAACAACTGGATAAAGCAAATGATTGTAGGTATAATTGTGTTACTATCTCATACTTTATTTTATTTCATAAAAACTATAGTATTTCTACAATTGCGTCCACAATCATTCAATGCAATTGTACATTTATCTGTAAATAATAGTTATGATTTTTATAAAACGTTTGAAGTATTTTGTTTACTTTCATGTGATATAATCAGTAAATTAATACACAATAATTTATTGAGTTGAGTTGAACATCATGTACCACACATTGCAGGTTATATATGGTATCCAACTTTTATATGTATGGGGGCAGTCCCCAAGCACATAAATGGGCACAGGACCACTGTCATTCTGCAAGTAACAAGCCAACAATCTGAAGTAAAGCCTTTGGACAACAATTGGCTCGAACCTACGACTTTACCAGTGAGAGAAACTTAATGATAATTTATGATGATAATGATATTGATATTGATGATGATTGTGATAATATTGATGATGATAATGTTGATGAAATATCGGGTAATGTTAACGATGGCATTGGTGGTACTTGAGATGGAGATGAGACAGGATCTAATATATTGGAGATGGATATGGACAGAATGGATGATATTGGAGATGGAGATCAGATGGAGATGCAACAACCTGGATAAAGCAAATGATTGTAGGTATAATTGTGTTACTATCTCATACTTTATTTTATTTCATAAAAACTATAGTATTTTTGCAATTGCGTCCACAATCATTCAGTACAATTGTACATTTATCTGTAAATGATAGTTATGATTTATATAAAACGTTTGAAGTATTTTGTTTACTTTGATGTGATATAATCAGTAAATTAATACACAATAATTTATTGAGTTGAGTTGAACATCATGTACAACACATTGCAGGTTATATATGGTATCCAACTTTTATATGTATGAGGGCAGTCCCCAAGCACATAAATTGGCACAGGACCACTGTCATTCTGCAAGTAACAAGCCAACAATCTGAAGTAAAGCATTTGGATCACAATTGTCTCTAATCTACGATTTTACCAGTGAGAGATACTTAATGATAATTTATGATGGTTGTGATAATATTGATGATGATAATGTTGATGAAATATCGGGTAATGTTAACGATGGCATTTGTGGTACTGGAGATGGAGATGAGACAGGATTTAATATATTGGAGATGGATATGGACAGGATGGATAAGATAGGAGATGGAGATCAGTTGGAGATGGAACAACCTGGATATAGCAAATGATTGTAGGTATAATTGTATTACTATCTCATTCTTTATTTTATTTCATAAAAACTATAGTATTTCGACAATTGCCTCCACAATCATTCAATACAATTGTACATTTATCTGTAAATGATAGTTATGATTTATATAAAACGTTTGATGTATATTGTTTACTTTGATGTGATATAATCAGTAAATTAATACACAATAATTTATTGAGTTGAGTTGAACATCATGTACAACACATTACAGGTTATATATTGTATCCAACTTTTATATGTATGGGGGCTGTCCCAAAGCACATAAATGGGCACAGGACCACTGTCATTCTGCAAGTTACAAGCCAACAATCTGAAGTAAAGCCTTTGGACCATAATTGGCTCGAACCTACGACTTTACCAGTGAGAGATACTTAATGATAATTGATGATGATATTGATATTGATGGTGATTGTGATAATATTGATGATGATAATGTTGATGAAATATTGGGTAATATTAACGATGGTATTGGTGGTACTGGAGCAGGAGATGAGACATAATCTAATATATTGGAGATGGATATGGACAGGATGGATGAGATAGGAGATGGAGATCAGATGGAGATGGAAAAACCTGGATAAAGCAAATGATTGTAGGTATAATTGTGTTACTATCTCATACTTTATTTTATTTTATTTCATAAAAACTAGAATATTTTCTACAATTGCGTCCACAATCATTCAATACAATTGTACATTTATCTGTAAACGATATTTATGATTTATTTATAAAACGTTTTAAGTATTTTGTTTACTTTATTGTGATAGAGAAAGTAAATTAATACACAGTAATTTATTGATATGAGTTCAACACCATTTACAACACATTACTGGTTATATATGGTATCCCACTTTTATGAATGGGGGCAGTCCACAAGCACATAAATCGGCACAGGACCACTGTCATTCTGCAAGTAACAAGCCAACAATCTGAAGTAAAGCCTTTGGACCACAATTGGCTCGAACCTACGACTTTACCAATGAGAGAAACTTAATGATAATTTATGATGATAATGATATTGATGATGATTGTGATAATATTGATGATGATAATGTTGATGAAATATCGGATAATGTTAACGATGGCATTGGTGGCACTTGAGATGGAGATGAGACAGGATCTAATATATTGGAGATGGATATGGACAGAATGGATGATATTGGAGATGGAACAACCTGGATAAAGCAAATGATTGTAGGTATAATTGTGTTACTATCTCATTCTTTATTTTATTTCATAAAAACTATAGTATTTCAAAAATTGCCTCCACAATCATTCAATGCAATTGTACATTTATCTGTAAATGATAGTTATGATTTATATAAAACGTTTGAAGTATTTTGTTTACTTTGATGTGATATAATCAGTAAATTAATACACAATAATTTATTGAGTTGAGTTGAACATCATGTTGAACACATTACAGGTTATAAATGGTATCCAACTTTTATATGTATGGGGGCAGTCCCCAAGCACATAAATCGGCACAGGACCACTATCATTCTGCAAGTAACAAGCCAACAATCTGAAGTAAAGCATTTGGACCACAATTGGCTCGACCTACGATTTTACCAGTGAGAGATACTTAATGATAATTTATGATGGTTGTGATAATATTGTTGATGATAATGTTGATGAAATATCGGGTAATGTTAACGATGGCATTGGTGGTACTGGAGATGGAGATGAGACAGGATCTAATAAAATGGAGATGGATATGGACAGGATGGATGAGATAGGAGATGTAGATCAGTTGGAGATGGAACAACCTGGATATAGCAAATGATTGTAGGTATAATTGTGTTACTATCTCATTTTTTTTTTTATTTCATAAAAACTATAGTATTTCGACAATTGCCTCCACAATCATTCAATACAATTGTACATTTATCTGTAAATGATAGTTATGATTTATATATAAAACGTTTGAAATATTTTGTTTACTTTGATGTGATAGAGAAAGTAAATTAATACAGAGTAATTTATTGAGTTGAGTTGAACATCATGTACAACACATTACAGGTTATAGATTGTATCCAACTTTTATATGTATTGGGGCTGTCCCAAAGCACATAAATGGGCACAGGACCACTGTCATTCAGCAAGTAACAAGCCAACAATCTGAAGTAAAGTCTTTGGACCACAATTGGCTCGAACCTACGGCTTAACCAGTGAGAGATACTTAATGATATTTTATGATGATAATGATATTGATATTGATGATGATTGTGATAATATTGATGATGATAATGTTGATGAAATATCGGGTAATGTTAACGATGGCATTGGTGGTATTTGAGATGGAGATGAGACAGGATCTAATATATTGGAGATGGATATATACAGGATGGATGAGATTGGAGATGGAGATCAGATGGAGATGGAACAACCTGGATAAAGCAAATGATTGTAGGTATAATTGTGTTACTATCTCATACTTTATTTTATTTTATTTCATAAAAACTATAGTATTTTCTACTATTGCCTCCACAATCATTCAATACAATTGTACATTTATCTGTAAATGATAGTTATGATTCATATATAAAACGTTTGAAGTATTTCGTTTTCTTTAATGTGATAGAGAAATTAAATTAATACACAGTAATTTATTGAGATGAGTTCAACACCATTTACAACACATAACTGGTTATATATGGTATCCCACTTTTATGTATGGGGGCAGTCCACAAGCACATAAATCGGCACAGGACCACTGTCATTCTGCAAGTAACAAGCCAACAATCTGAAGTAAAGCCTTTGTACCACAATTGGCTCGAACCTACGACTTTACCAGTGAGAGATACGTAATGATAATTGATGATGATAATGATATTGATGATGATTGTGATAATATTGATGATGATAATGTTGATGAAATATCGGGTAATGTTAACGATGGCATTGGTGGTACTAGAGAAGGAGATGAGACAGGATCTAATACATTAGAGATGGATATGGACAGGATGGAAGAAATTGGAGATGGAACAACCTGGATAAAGCAAATGATTGTAGGTATAATTGTGTAACTATCTCATACTTTATTTTATTTCATAAAAACTATAGAATTTCTACAATTGCGTCTACAATCATTCAATACAATTGTACATTTATCTGTAAATTATAGTTATGATTTATATAAAACTTTTGAAGTAGTTTATTTACTTTGATGTGATATAATCAGTAAATTAATACACAATAATTTATTGAGTTGAGTTGAACATCATGTACAACACATTGCAGGTTATATATGGTATCCAACTTGTATATGTATGGGGGCAGTCCCCAAGCACATAAATCAACACAGGACCACTGTCATTCTGCAAGTAACAAGCCAACAATCTGAAGTAAAGCCTTGGATCACAATTGGCTCGAACCTACGACTTTACCAGTGAGAGATACGTTATGATAATTGATGATGGTATTGATATTGATGATGGTTGTGATAATATTGATGATGATAATGTTGATGAAATATCGGGTAATGTTAACGATGGCATTGGTGGTACTGGAGATGGAGATGAGACAGGATCTAATATATTGGAGATGGATATGGAAAGGATGGATGAGATTGGAGATGGAACAACCTGGATAAAGCAAATGATTGTAGGTATAATTGTGTTACTATCTCATACTTTATTTTATTTTATTTCATTTCATAAAAACTATAGTATTTATACAATTACCTCCACAATTATTCAATACAATTGTACATTTATCTGTAAATGATAGTTATGATTTATATATAAAACGTTTGAAGTATTTCGTTTAATCTAATGTGATAGAGAAAGTAAATTAATTCACAGTAAATTATTGAGATGAGTTCAACACCATTTACTACACATTACTGGTTATATATGGTATCCAACTTTTATGTATGGGGGCAGTCCACAAGCACATAAATCAGCACAAGACCACTGTCATTCTTCAAGTAACAAGCCAACAATCTAAAGTAAAGCCTTTGGACCACAATTGGCTCGAACCTACGACTTAACCAGTGAGAGAAATTTAATGATAATTTATGAAGATAATGATATTGATGATGATTGTGATAATATTGATGATGATTATGTTGATGAACTATCGGGTAATGTTAACGATGGCATTGGTGGTACTGGAGATGGAAATGAGACAGGATCTTATATATATGAGATGGATATGGACAGGATGGATGATATTGGAGATGGAGATCAGATGGAGATGGAACAACCTGAATAAAGCAAATTATTGTAGGTATAATTGTGTAACTATCTCATACTTTATTTTATTTCATAAAAACTATAGTATTTCTACAATTGCCTCCACAATTATTCAATACAATTGTACATTTATCTGTAAATGATAGTTATGATTCATATATAAAACGTTTGACGTATTTTGTTTACTTTGATGTGACAGAGAAAGTAAATTAATACACAGAAATTTAATAAGTTGAGTTGCACATCATGTACAACACATTACAGGTTATATATGGTATCCACCTTTTATATGTATTGGGGCAGTCTCCAAGCACATAAATCGGCACAGGACCACTGTCATTCTGCAAGTAACAAGCCAACAATCTGAAAAAAAGTCTTTGGACCACAATTGGCTCGAACCTACGACTTTACCAGTGAGAGATACTTAATGATAATTGATGATGATAATGATATTGATGATGGTTGTGATAATATTGATGATGATAATGTTGATGAAATATCGGGTAATGTTAATGATGGCATTGGTGGTACTGGAGATGGAGATGAGACAGGATCTATTACATTAGAGATGGATATGGACAGGATGGAAGAAATTGGAAAGGAACAACCTGGATAAAGCAAATGATTGTATGTATAATTGTGTTACTATCTCATACTCTTTTTTATTTTATTCCATAAAAACTATAGTATTTTCTAAAATTGCCTCCACAATCATTCAATACAATTGTACATTTATCTGTAAATGATAGTTATGATTTATATATAAAACGTTTGAAGTATTTTGTTTACTTTGATGTGATAGAGAAAGTAAATTAATACACATTAATTTATTGAGTTGAGTTGAACATCATGTACAACACATTACATGTTATATATGGCACAAGGTGCTGTGGGTGGAAGTCGGAAGCACCATCAACAACACATTACAGGTTATATATGGCACAAGGTGCTGTAGGTGGAGGGTGGAGGCACCTTCAACAACACATTACAGGTTATATATGGCCCCAGGTGCTGTGGGTGGATGCACCATTCACAACACATTACAGGTTATATATCGCACAAGGTGCTGTTGGTGGAGGGTGGAGGCACTTTCAACAATACATTACAGGTTATATATGGCACCAGGTGCTGTGGGTGGAAGCACCATTCACAACACATTACAGGTTATATATCGCACAAGGTGCTGTGGGTGGAGAGTGGAGGCACCTCCTTCAATACATTACAGGTTATATATGGCACCAGGTGCTGTGGGTGGAGGCACCATTCGCAACACATTACAGGTTATATATGTCACAAGGTGCTGTGGGTGGAGGGTGGATGTACCATTCACAACAAATTACAGGTTATATATGGCACCAGTTTCTGTGGGTGGAGGGTTGAGGCACCATCAACAACACATTGCAGGTTATATATAGCACCCATAACAGGGTATATATGGTACCAGGTGCTGTGGGTGGAGGGTGGAAGAACCATAAACTATACATTACAGGTTATATATGGCAGAAGTTGGTGTGGGTGGAAGGTGGAGGTCCCATCAACAACACATTACAGGTTATATATGGCACAAGGTGCTGTTGGTGGAGGGTGGAAGCACATTCAACAACACATTACAGGTTATATATGGCACCAGGTGCTGTTGGGGGAGGCACCATTCACAACACATTACAGGTTATATATGGCACAAGATGCTGTGGGTGGAGGATGGAGGCACCTTCAACAACACATTACAGGTTATAAATGGCAACAGGTGCTGTGGGTGAAGCCACCATTCACAACACATTACAGGTTATATGTGGCACAAGGTGCTGTGGGTGGAGGGTGGAGGCACCTTTAACAACACATTACAGGTTATAAATGGCAACAGGTGCTATGGGTGAAGCCACCATTCACAACACATTACAGGTTATATGTGGCACAAGGTGCTGTGGGTGGAGGTTGGAGGCACCTTTAACAACACATTCCAGGTTATATATGGCTCCAGGTGCTGTGGGTGGAGGACGTATGCACCATCTACAACACATTACATGTTATATATGGCACAAGGTGCTGTGGGCGGAGGGTGGGAGCACCATCCACAACACATTACAGGTTATATATGGCACAAGGTGCTGTGGGTGGAGGGTGGAAGCACCATCCACAACACTTTACAGGTTATATATGGCACAAGGTGCTGTGGGTGGACGCACCATTCACAACACATTACAGGTTATATATGGCACAAGGTGCTGTGGGTGGACGTACCATTCACAACACATTACAGGTTATATATGGCACAAGGTGCTGTGGGTGGAGGGTGGAGGCACCATCAACAACACATTGCAGGTTATATATGGCATCAGGTGCTGTGGGTTGAGGCACCATTCACAACACATTACAGGTTATATATGGCACCAGGTGCTGTGGGTGGAGGCACCATTCACAACACATTACAGGTTATATATGGCACCAGGTGCTGTGGGTGGAGGCACCATTCACAACACATTACAGGTTATATATGGCACAAGGTGCTGTGGGTGGAGGGTGGAGGCACCATCAACAACACATTGCAGGTTATATATGGCATCAGGTGCTGTGGGTGGAGGCACCATTCACAACACATTACAGGTTATATATGGCATCAGGTGCTGTGGGTGGAGGCACCATTCACAACACATTACAGGTTATATATGGCACATGGTGCTGTGGTTGGAGGGTGGAGGCACCATCAACAACACATTACAGGTAATATATGGCACCAGGTGCTGTGGGTGGAGGCACCATTCCCAACACATTACAGGTTATATATGGCACCAGGTGCTGTGGGTGGACGCACCATTCACAACACATTACAGGTTATATATGGCACAAGGTGCTGTGGGTGGAGGGTGGAGGCACCATCAACAACACATTGCAGGTTATATATGGCATCAGTTGCTGTGGTTGGAGGGTGGAGGCACCATCAACAACACATTACAGGTAATATATGGCACCAGGTGCTGTGGGTGGAGGCACCATTCCCAACACATTACAGGTTATATATGGCACCAGGTGCTGTGGGTGGAGGCACCATTCACAACACATTACAGGTTATATATGGCATCAGGTGCTGTGGTTGGAGGGTGGAGGCACCATCAACAACACATTACAGGTTATATATGGCACCAGGTGCTGTGGGTGGAGGCACCATTCACAACACATTACAGGTTATATATGGCACCAGGTGCTGTGGGTGGAGGCACCATTCACAACACATTACAGGTTATATATGGCACAAGGTGCTGTTGGTGGAGGCACCATTCACAACACATTACAAGTTATATATGGCACAAGGTGCTGTGGGTGGAGGGTGGAGGCACCATCAATAACACATTGCAGGTTATATATGGCATCAGGTGCTGTGGTTGGAGGGTGAAGGCACCATCAACAACACATTACAGGTTATATATGGCACCAGGTGCTGAGGGTGGAGGCACCATTCACAACACATTACAGGTTATATATGGCACAAGGTGCTGTGGGTGGAGGAACCATTCACAACACATTACAGGTTATATATGGCACCAGGTGCTGTTGGTGAAGGCACCATTCACAACATATTACAGGTTATATATGGCACAAGGAGCTGTGGGTGGAGGCACCATCAACAACACATTACCGGTTATATATGGCACAAAGTGCTGTGGGTGGAGGCACCATCCACAACACATTACAGGTTATATATGGCCCCAGGTGCTGTGGGTGGAGGCACCATCCACAACATTTTAAAGGTTATATATGGCACAAGGTGCTGTGTGTGGAGGGTGGAGGCACCATCAACAACACATTGCAGGTTATATATGGCATCAGGTGCTGTCGTTGGAGGGTGGAGGCACCATCAACAACACATTACAGGTTATATATGGCATCAGGTGCTGTGGGTGGAGGCACCATTCACAACACATTACAGGTTATATATGGCAAAAGGTGCTATGGGTGGAGGCACCATTCACAACACATTACAGGTTATATATGGCACAAGGTGCTGTGGGTGGAGGGTGAAGGCACCATCCACAACATTTTACAGGTTATATATGTCACAAGGTGCTATGGGTGGAGGGTGGAGGCACCATCAACAACACATTACAGGTTATAAATGGCATTAGGTGCTGTGGGTGGAGGGTGGAGGCACCATCAACAACACATTACAGGTTATATATGGCAACAGGTGCTGTGGGTGAAGGGTGGAGGCAACATCCACAACACATTTCAGGTTATATATGGCACCAGGTGCTGTGGGTGGAGGCACCATCCACAACATATTACAGGTTATATATCGCACAAGATGCTGTGGGTGGAGGCACCATTCACAACACATTACGGGTTGTATATGGCACAAGATGCTGTGAGTGGAGGCACCATGAACAACACATTACAGGTTATATATGGCACTAGGTGCCGTTGGTGGAGGCACCATGAACAACACATTACAGGTTATATATGGCACCAGGTGCTGTGGGTGGAGGCACCATTGACAACACATTACAGGTTATATATGGCACAAGGTGCCGTGGGTGGAGGCACCATTCACAACACATTACAGGTTATATATGGCACAAGGTGCTGTGAGTTGAGGCACCATTCACAACACATTACAGGTTATATATGGCACAATGTGCTGTGGGTGGAAAGTGGAGGCACCTTCAACACCACATTACAGGTTATATATGGCACAAGGTGCTGTTGGTGGAGAGTGGAGGCACCATCAACAACACATTACAGGTTTTATATGGCACACAAAACAGGTTATATATGGCACAAGGTGCTGTGGGTGGAGGATGGAGGCACCTTCAACAACACATTACAGGTTATAAATGGCAACAGGTGCTGTGGGTGAAGCCACCATTCACAACACATTACAGGTTATATGTGGCACAAGGTGCTGTGGGTGGAGGGTGGAGGCACCTTAGCAACATATTACAGGTTATAAATGGCAACAGGTGCTGTGGGTGAAGCCACCATTCACAACACATTACAGGTTATATGTGGCACAAGGTGCTGTGGGTGGAGGGTGGAGGCACCTTTAACAACACATTCCAGGTTATATATGGCTCCAGGTGCTGTGGGTGGAGGACGTATGCACCATCCACAACACATTACATGTTATATATGGCACAAGGTGCTGTGGGTGGAGGGTGGGAGCACCATCCACAACACATTACAGGTTATATATGGCACAAGGTGCTGTGGGTGGAGGGTGGAAGCACCATCCACAACACTTTACAGGTTATATATGGCACAAGGTGCTGTGGGTGGACGCACCATTCACAACACATTACAGGTTATATATGGCACAAGGTGCTGTGGGTGGACGTACCATTCACAACACATTACAGGTTATATATGGCACAAGGTGCTGTGGGTGGAGGGTGGAGGCACCATCAACAACACATTGCAGGTTATATATGGCATCAGGTGCTGTGGTTGGAGGGTGGAGGCACCATCAACAACACATTACAGGTAATATATGGCACCAGGTGCTGTGGGTGGAGGCACCATTCCCAACACATTACAGGTTATATATGGCACCAGGTGCTGTGGGTGGACGCACCATTCACAACACATTACAGGTTATATATGGCACAAGGTGCTGTGGGTGGAGGGTGGAGGCACCATCAATAACACATTGCAGGTTATATATGGCATCAGGTGCTGTGGTTGGAGGGTGGAGGCACCATCAACAACACATTACAGGTTATATATGGCATCAGGAGCTGTGGTTGGAGGGTGAAGGCACCATCAACAACACATTACAGGTTATATATGGCATCAGGTGCTGTGGTTGGAGGGTGGAGGCACCATCAACAACACATTACAGGTTATATATGGCATCAGGTGCTGTGGGTGGAGGCACCATTCACAACACATTACAGGTTATATATGGCACAAGGTGCTGTGGGTGGAGGCACCATTCACAACACATTACAGGTTATATATGGCACCAGGTGCTGTGGGTGGAGGCACCATTCACAACACATTACAGGTTATATATGGCACAAGGTGCTGTGGGTGGAGGCACCATCAACAACACATTACAGGTTATATATGGCATCAGGTGCTGTCGGTGGAGGCACCATTCACAACACATTACAGGTTATATATGGCACAAGGTGCTGTGGGTGGAGGCACAATTCACAACACATTACAGGTTATATATGGCACCAGGTGCTGTGGGTGGAGGCACCATTCTCAACACATTACAGGTTATATATGGCACAAAGTGCTGTGGGTGGAGGCACCATCAACAACACATTACAGGTTATATATGGCCCCAGGTGCTGTGGGTGGATGCACCATCCACAACATTTTACAGGTTATATATGGCACAAGGTGCTGTGGGTGGATGGTGGAGGCACCATCAACAACACATTGCAGGTTATATATGGCATCAGGTGCTGTTGTTGGAGGATGGAGGCACCATCAACAACACATTACAGGTTATATATGGCATCAGGTGCTGTGGTTGGAGGGTGAAGGCACCATCAACAACACATTACAGGTTATATATGGCATCAGGTGCTGTGGGTGGATGATGGAGGCACCTTCAACACCACATTACAGGTTATATATGGCACAAGGTGCTGTTGGTGGAGTGTGGAGGCACCTTCAACAACACATTACAGGTTATATATGGCACAAGGTGCTGTGGGTGGAGGATGGATGCACCATCAACAACACATAACAGGTTATATATGACACACAGCTGCTGTGGGTGGAAAGTGGAGGCACCATCAACAACACATTACAGGCTATATATGGCACAAGGTGCTGTGGGTGGAGGGTGGAGGCACCTTCAACAACACATTGCAGGTTATATATGGCACCATGTGCTATGGGTGGATGCACCATTCACAACACATTACAGATTATATATGGCACAAGGTGCTGTAGGTGGAGGGTGGAGGCACCTTTAACAACACATTACAGGTTATATATGGCACCAGGTGCTGTGGGTGGAGGCACAATTCACAACACATTACAGGTTATATATGGCACCAGGTGCTGGGGTGGAAGCACCATTCACAACACATTACAGGTTATATGTGGCACAGGGCGCTGTTAGTAGAGCGTGGAGGCACCTTCAATACATTACAGTTGATATATGGCACCAGGTGCTTTGGTTGGAGGCACCATTCACAACACATTACAGGTTATGTATGGCACCAGGTGCTGTGGGTGGAGCACAATTCACAACACATTACAGGTTATATATGACACCATGTGCTGTGGTTGGAGGGTGGAGGCAACATCAACAACACATTACAGGTTTTATATGGAACACAAAACAGGTTATATATGGCACCAGGTGCTGTGGGTGGAGGATGGATGCACCATCAACAACACATTACAGGTTATATATGGCACACAAAATAGGTTATATATGGCACAAGTTGCTGTGGGTGGAAGATGGAGGCACCATCAACAACACATTACAGGTTATATATGGCACTAGGTGCTGTGGGTGGAGGCACCATTCACAACACATTACAGGTTATATATGGCACAAGGTGCTGTGGGTGGATGATGGAGGCACCTTCAACACCACATTACAGGTTATATATGGCACAAGGTGCTGTTGGTGGAGTGTGGAGGCACCTTCAACAACACATTACAGGTTATATATGGCACCAGGTGCTGTGGGTGGAGGCACCATTCACAACACATAACAGTTTATATATGGCACCAGGTGCTGTGGGTGGAGGCACCATTCACAACACATTACAGGTTATATATGGCACAAGGTGCTGTTGGTGGTGGTCGGAGGCACCTTCAACACATTACAGTTTATATATGACACCAGGTGCTGTGGGTGGAGGCACCATTCACAACACATTATAGGTTATGTATGGCACCAGGTGCTGTGGGTGGAACACAATTCACAACATATTACAGGTTATATATGACACAAGGTGCTGTGGTTGGAGGATGGATGCACCATCAACAACACATTACAGGTTATATGTGGCACAAGGTGCTGTGGGTGGAGGCACCATTCACAACACATTACAGGTTATATATGGCACAAGGTGCTGTGGGTGGAGGCACCATCAACAACACATTACAGGTTATACATGTATATCAGGTGCTGTGGGTGGAGGCACCATTCACAACACATTACAGGTTATATATGACACAAGGTGCTGTGGGTGGAGGCACCATTCACAACACATTACACGTTATATGTGGCACTAGGTGCTGTGGGTGGAGGCACCATTCACAACACATTACAGGTTATATATGGCACAAGGTGCTGTGGGTGGATGGTGGAGGCACCTTCAAAACCACATTACTGGTTATATATGGCACAAGGTGCTGTGGGACGAGGGTGGAGTCACCTTCAACAACACATTACAGGTTATATACGGCACCAGGTGCTGTGGATGGAGGCACCATTCACAACACATAACAGTTTATATATGGCACCAGGTGCTTTGGGTGGAACAGAATTCACAACACATTTCAGGTTATATATGACACCATGTGCTGTGGTTGGAGGGTGTAGGCACCATCAACAACACATTACAAGTTTTATATGGCACAAAAAACATGTTATAGATAGCACAAGGTGCTGTGGGTGGAAAATGGAGGCACCATCAACAACACATTACAGGCTATATATGACACAAAGTGCTGTGGGTGGAGGGTGGAGGCACTTTCAACAACACATTGCATGTTATATATGGCACCAGGTGCTATGGGTGGAGGAACCATTCACAACACATTGCAAGTAATATATGGCACCAGGTGCTATGGATGGAGGCACCATTCACAACACATTACAGATTATATATGGCACAAGGTGCTGTGGGTGGAGGGTGGAGGCACCTTCAATAACACATTACAGGTTATATATGGCACCAGGTGCTGTGGGTGGAGGCACCATCCACAACACATTACACGTAATATATGGCACAGGGTGCTGTTGGTGGAGGGTGGAGGCACGTTCAACACATTACAATTTATTTATGGCACCAGGTGCTTTGGTTGGAGGCACCATTCACAACACATTACAGGTTTTATAGAGCACATAAAACAGGTTATATATGGCACCAGGTGCTGTGGGTGGAGGATGGATGCACCATCAACAACACATTACAGGTTATATGTGGCACAAGGTGCTGTGGTTGGAGGCACCATTCACAACACATTACAGGTTATATGTGGCACAAGGTGCTGTGGGTGGACGTACCATTCACAACACATTACAGGTTATATGTGGCACAAGGTGCTGTGGGTGGAGGATGGATGCACCATCAAGAACACATTACAGGTTATATATGGCACAAGTTGCTGTGGGCGGAAGATGGAGGCACTTTCAACACCACATTACAGGTTATATATGGCACTAGGTGCTGTGAGTGGAGGCGCCATTCACAACACATTACAGGTTATATATGGCCCAAGGTGCTGTGGGTGGATGGTGGAGTCACCTTCAACATCACATTACAGGTTATATATGGCACAAGGTGATGTGGGACGGGGGTGGAGTCACCTTCAACAACACATTACAGGTTATATATGGCACTAGGTGCTGTGGGACGAGGGTGGGGGCACCTTCAACAACACATTACAGGTTATATATGGCACTCGGTGCTGTGGGTGTAGGGTGGAGTCATCTTCAACACATTACAGTTTATATATGGCACGAGGTGCTGTGGGTGGAGCATAATTCACAACACGTTACAAGTTATATATGACATGTGCTGTGGTTGGAAGGTGGAGGAACCATCAACAACACATTACAGATTTTATATGGCACACAAAACACGTTATATATGGCACCAGGTGCTGTGGGTGGAGGATGGATGCACCATCAACAACACATTACAGGTTATATATGGCACAATGTGCTGTGGATGGAGAATGGAGGCACCATCAACAACACATTACAGGTTTTATATGGCACACATAACAGGTTTTATATGGCACAAGGTGCTGTGGGTGGAGGATGGGTGCACCATCAACAACACATTACAGGTTATATATGACACACAGATGCTGTGGGTGGAAAGTGGAGGCACCATCAACAACACATTACAGGCTATATATGGCACAAGTTGTTGTGGGTAGAGGGTGGAGGCACCTTCAACAACACATTGCAGGTTATATATGGCACCAGGTTCTATGGGTGGATGCACCATTCACAACACATTACAGATTATATATGGCACAAGGTGCTGTGGGTGGAGGGTTGAGGCACCTTCAACAACACATTACAGGTTATATATGGTATCAGGTGCTGTGGGTGGAGGCACCATTCACAACACATTACAGGTTATATATGGCACCAGGTGCTGTGGGTGGAGGCACCATCAACAACACATTACAGGTTATATATGGCACAAGGTGCTGTGGGTGGAGGATGGATGCACCATCAACAACACATTACAGGTTATATATGGCACAAGGTGCTGTGGGTGGAGAATGGAGGCACCATCAACAACACATTACAGGTTTTATATGGCACACAAAACAGGTTATGTATGGTACCAGGTGCTGTGGGTGGAGGCACCATTCACAACACATAACAGTTTATATATGGCACCAAGTGCTGTAGGTGGAGGCATCATTCACAACACATTACAGGTTAATTATGGCACAAGATGCTGTGTGTGGTGGGTGGAGGTATCTTCAACAACACATTGCAGGTTGTATATGGCACCAGGTGCTATGGGTGGAGGCACCATTCACAACATATTATAGATTATATATGGCACAAGGTGCTGTGGGTGGATTGTGGAGGCACCTTCAACAACACATTACAGGTTATATATGGCACCAGGTGGTGTGGGTGAAGGGTGGAGGCAACATCCACAACACATTACAGGTTATATATGGCACCAGGTGCTGTGGGTGAAGGGTGGAGGCAACATCCACAACACATTACAGGTTATATATGGCACCAGGTGCTGTGGCTTGAGGCACCATTCACAACACATTACAGGTTATATATGGCACAAGATGCTGTGGGTGGAGGGTGGAGGCACATGAACAACACATGACAGGTTATATATGGCACAAGGTGCTGTGGGTGGAGGCACCATTCACAATACATTACAGGTTATATATGGCACCAGGTGCTGTGGGTGGAGGTACCATTCACAACACATTACAGGTTATATATGACACAAGGTGCTATGGGTGGAGGCACCATTCACAATACATTACAGGTTATATATGGCACCAGGTGCTGTGGGTGGAGGTACCATTCACAACACATTACATGTTATATATGGCACAAGGTGCTCTTGGTGGAGGGTGGAGGTACCTTCAACACATTACAGTTTATATATGGCACAAGGTGCTGTTGGAGGAGGGTGGAGGCACAATCCACAACACATTACAGGTTATATATGGCACCAGGTGCTGTGGGTGAAGGGTGGAGGCACCATCAACAACACATTACAGGTTATATATGACACCAGGTGCTGTGGGTGGAGGGTAGAGGCACCATCCACAACACATTACAGGTTATATATGGCACCAGGTGCTGTGGGTGGAGGGTGGAGGCACCATCAACAACACAGCACCTGGAGATGGAGATGAGACAGGATCTAATATATTGGAGATTGATATGGACAGGATGGATGAGATTGGAGATGGAGATGGAACAACCTGGATAAAGCAAATGATTGTAGGAATAATTGTGTTACTTTTTCATATTTTATTTTATTTTATTTCATAAAAACTATAGTATTTTCTACAATTGCCTCCACAATCATTCAATACAATTGTTGATTTATCTGTAAATGATAGTTATGATTTATATATAAAACGTTTTGAAGTATTTTGTTTACTTTGATGTGATAGAGAAAGTAAATTAATACACAGTAATTTATTGGGTAGAGTTGAACACCATGTACAACACATTACAGGTAATATATGGTATCCAACTTTTATATGTATGGGGGCAGTCTCCAAGCACATAAATCGATACAGGACCACTGTCATTCTGCAAGTAACAAGCCAACAATATGAAGTAAAGCCTTTGGACCACAATTGGCTCAAACCTACGACTTTACCAGTGAGAGATACTTAATGATAATTCATGATGATAATGATTTTGATATTGATGATGATTGTGATAATATTGATGATGATAATGTTGATGAAATATCGGGTAATGTTAACGATGGCATTGGTGGTACTGGAGATGAGACAGGATCTAATATATTGGAGATGGATATGGACAGAACAGATGAGATTGGAGATGGAGATTAGAAGGAGATGGAACAACCTGGATAAAGCAAATGATTGTATTTATAATTGTGTTACTTTTTCATACTGCATTTGATTTTATTTCATATAAACTATAGTATTTCCTACACTTGCCACCACAATCATTCAATACACTTGCATATATGTGTGTAGATGATAGTTATGATTTATATATAAAACGTCTGAAGTATTTTGTTTACTTTGATGCGATAGAGAATATAAATTCATACACAGTAAGTTATAGTTCTATATGGTATCCAAGTTTTATGTGTGGGCGCAGTCCCCAAGGATGGCATTGGTGAGATTGAAGATGGAGATGAGACACAAACTATGACACTGGAGATGGAAATAAGATGGTAGATGGATATGTATGATTTATGGCGGTGATGATGATGATGATGATGATGATATTGATGGTTGTGATATTGATGAAGATTAATTGATAATGGTGGCGGTTGTGATGATGATGATGATGACAGGTTATATATGGCACAAGGTGCTGTGGGTTGAGAGTGGAGGCACTATCAACAAAACATTACGGGTTATATATGGCACCAGGTGCTGTGGATGGAGGGTGAATACACCATTCACAACACATAACAGGTTATATATGGCACCAGGTGCTGTGGGTGGAGGGTGGAGGCACCATTCACAACACATTACAGGTTATATATGGCACCAGGTGTTGTGGGTAGAGGGTGGAAGCACCATTCACAACACATTACAGGTTATATATAGCACAAAGTGCTGTGGGTGGAGGGTGGAGGTACCATCAACAACACATTACAGGTTATATATGGCATCAGGTGCTGTGGATGGAGTGTGAATACACAATTCAAAATACATTATAGGTTATATATGGCACCAGGTGCTGTTGGTGGATGGTGGAGGTACCATCAACAACACATAACAGGTTATATATGGCATCAGGTGCTGTGGTTTGAGGGTGGAGGCACCATTCACAACACATTACAGGTTATATATGGCAGCAGGAGCTGTGGGTGGATGGTGTAGGCACCATCAACAACAAATTACAGTTTATATGTGGGACCAGGTGCTGTCGATGAGGGTGGAGGCACCATTAACAACACATTACAGGTTATATATGGCAGCAGGTGCTGTGGGTGGAGGTCGGGGGCACCATTCACAACAAATTACAGGTTATATATGGCACCAGTTTCTGTGAGTGGAGGGTGGAGACACCATCCACAACATATTACAGGTTTTATATGGCACACAAAACAGGTTATATATGGCACCAGGTGCTGTGGGTGGAGGCTGGAGGCACCATCAACAACACATTACAGGTTATTTATGGCACAAGGTGCTGTGGGTGGAAAGTGGAGGCACCATCAACAACTCATTACAGGTTATATATGGCACAAGGTTCTGTGGGTGGAGGGTGGAGGAACCATCAACAACACATTACAGGTTTTATATGGCACACAAAACAGGTTATATATGGAACCAGGTGCTGTGGGTGGAGGATGGATGCACCATCAACAACACATTACAGGTTATATATGGCACAAGGTGCTGTGGATGGAGGATGGAGGCACCATCAACAACACATTACAGGTTTTATATGGCACACAAAACAGGTTTTATATGGCACAAGGTGCTGTGGGTGGAGGATGGATGCACCATCAACAACACATTAAAGGTTATATATGACACACAGGTGCTGTGGGTGGAAAGTGGAGTCATCATCAACAACACATTACAGGCTACATATGGCACAAGGTGTTGTGGGTGGAGGATCGAGGCACCTTCAACAACACATTGCAGGTTATATATGGCACCAGGTGCTGTGGGTGGAGGGTGGAGGCACCTTCAACCACACATTACAGGTTATATATGGTACCAGGTGCTGTGGGTGGAGGCACCATTCACAACACATTACAGGTTATATATGGCACCAGGTGCTGTGGGTGGAGGCACCATTCACAACACATTACAGGTTATATATGGCACAAGGTGCTGTGGGTGGAGGATGGATGCACCATCAACAACACATTACAGGTTATATATGGCACAAGGTGCTGTAGGTGGAGGATGGAGGCACCATCAACAAGACATTACAGGTTTTATATGGCACACAAAACAGGTTATATATGGCACCAGGTGCTGTGGGTGGAGGCACCATTCACAACACATAACAGTTTATATATGGCACCAGGTGCTGTGGGTGGAGGCATCATTCACAACACATTACAGGTTATATATGGCACAAGATGCTGTGGGTGGTGGGTGGAGGCATCTTCAACAACACATTGCAGGTTATATATGGCACCAGGTGCTATGGGTGGAGGCACCATTCACAACATATTATAGATTTTATATGGCACAAGGTGCTGTGGGTGGATTGTGGAGGCACCTTCAACAACACATT
Source organism: Panopea generosa (assembly GCA_029582155.1). NCBI lineage: Eukaryota > Metazoa > Mollusca > Bivalvia > Adapedonta > Hiatellidae > Panopea > Panopea generosa. The sequence goes on along the minus strand of CM055899.1, from coordinate 53,277,451 downwards.
ACAGGTTATATATGGCACCAGGTGCTGTGGGTGAAGGGTTGAGGCAACATCCACAACACATTACAGGTTATATATGGCACCAGGTGCTGTGGGTGGAGGCACCATTCACAACACATTACAGGTTATATATGGCACAAGGTGCTGTTGGTGGAGGGTGGACGCACCATCAACAACACATTACAGGTTATTTATGGCACAAGGTGCTGTGGGTGGAAAGTGGAGCCACCATCAACAACACATTACAGGTTATATATGGCAGAAGTTGCTGTGGGTGGAGGCACCTTCAAAACATTACAGTTTATATATGGCACAAGGTGCTGTGGGTGGAGACACCATTCACAATACATTACAGGTTATATATAGCACCAGGTGCTGTGGCTGGAGGCACCATTCACAACACATTACAGGTTATATATGGCACAAGGTGCTGTGGACGGAGGGTGGAGGCACATGAACAACACATGACAGGTTATATATAGCACAAAGTGCTGTGGGTGGATGGTGGAGGTACCATCAACAACACATTACAGGTTATATATGGCATCAGGTGCTGTGGATGGAGTGTGAATACTCAATTCAAAACACATTATAGGTTATATATGGCACCAGGTGCTGTTGGTGGATGGTGGAGGTACCATCAACAACACATAACAGGTTATATATGGCATCAGGTGCTGTGGTTTGAGGGTGGAGGCACCATTCACAACACATTACAGGTTATATATGGCAGCAGGAGCTGTGGGTGGATGGTGTAGGCACCATCAACAACAAATTACAGTTTATATGTGGGACCAGGTGCTGTCGATGAGGGTGGAGGCACCATTAACAACACATTACAGGTTTTATATGGCAGCAGGTGCTGTGGGTGGAGGTCGGGGGCACCATTCACAACAAATTACAGGTTATATATGGCACCAGTTTCTGTGAGTGTAGGGTGGAGACACCATCCACAACATATTACAGGTTTTATATGGCACACAAAACAGGTTATATATGGCACCAGGTGCTGTGGGTGGAGGCTGGAGGCACCATCAACAACACATTACAGGTTATTTATGGCACAAGGTGCTGTGGGTGGAAAGTGGAGGCACCATCAACAACTCATTACAGGTTATATATGGCACAAGGTTCTGTGGGTGGAGGGTGGAGGAACCATCAACAACACATTACAGGTTTTATATGGCACACAAAACAGGTTATATATGGAACCAGGTGCTGTGGGTGGAGGATGGATGCACCATCAACAACACATTACAGGTTATATATGGCACAAGGTGCTGTGGATGGAGGATGGAGGCACCATCAACAACACATTACAGGTTTTATATGGCACACAAAACAGGTTTTATATGGCACAAGGTGCTGTGGTTGGAGGATGGATGCACCATCAACAACACATTAAAGGTTATATATGACACACAGGTGCTGTGGGTGGAAAGTGGAGTCACCATCAACAACACATTACAGGCTACATATGGCACAAGGTGTTGTGGGTGGAGGGTCGAGGCACCTTCAACAACACATTGCAGGTTATATATGGCACCAGGTGCTGTGGGTGGAGGGTGGAGGCACCTTCAACCACACATTACAGGTTATATATGGTACCAGGTGCTGTGGGTGGAGGCACCATTCACAACACATTACAGGTTATATATGGCACCAGGTGCTGTGGGTGGAGGCACCATTCACAACACATTACAGGTTATATATGGCACAAGGTGCTGTAGGTGGAGGATGGATGCACCATCAACAACACATTACAGGTTATATATGGCACAAGGTGCTGTAGGTGGAGGATGGAGGCACCATCAACAAGACATTACAGGTTTTATATGGCACACAAAACAGGTTATATATGGCACCAGGTGCTGTGGGTGGAGGCACCATTCACAACACATAACAGTTTATATATGGCACCAGGTGCTGTGGGTGGAGGCATCATTCACAACACATTACAGGTTATATATGGCACAAGATGCTGTGGGTGGTGGGTGGAGGCATCTTCAACAACACATTGCAGGTTATATATGGCACCAGGTGCTATGGGTGGAGGCACCATTCACAACATATTATAGATTATATATGGCACAAGGTGCTGTGGGTGGATTGTGGAGGCACCTTCAACAACACATTACAGGTTATATATGGCACCAGGTGCTGTGGGTGAAGAGTTGAGGCAACATCCACAACACATTACAGGTTATATATGGCACCAGGTGCTGTGGGTGGAGGCACCATTCACAACACATTACAAGTTATATATGGCACAAGGTGCTGTTGGTGGAGGGTGGACGCACCATCAACAACACATTACAGGTTATTTATGGCACAAGGTGCTGTGGGTGGAAAGTGGAGCCACCATCAACAACACATTACAGGTTATATATGGCAGAAGTTGCTGTGGGTGGAGGCACCTTCAACACATTACAGTTTATATATGGCACAAGGTGCTGTGGGTGGAGACACCATTCACAATACATTACAGGTTATATATAGCACCAGGTGCTGTGGCTGGAGGCACCATTCACAACACATTACAGGTTATATATGGCACAAGGTGCTGTGGACGGAGGGTGGAGGCACATGAACAACACATGACAGGTTATATATGGCACAAGGTGCTGTGGGTGGAGGCACCATTCACAATACATTACAGGTTATATATGGCACCAGGTGCTGTGGGTGGAGGTACCATTCACAACACATTACAGGTTATATATGGCACAAGGTGCTATGGGTGGAGGTACCATTCACAACACATTACATGTTATATATGGCACAAGGTGCTGTTGGTGGAGGGTGGAGGCACCATCCACAACACATTACAGGTCATATATGGCACCAGGTGCTGTGGGTGAAGGGTGGAGGCACCATCAACAACACATTACAGGTTATATTCACCCACAGCACCTGGTGCCATATATAACCTGTAACGTGTTGTGGGTGGAGGCACCATCAACAACACATTACAGGTTATATATGACACCAGGTGCTGTGGGTGGAGGGTAAAGGCACCATCCACAACACATTACAGGTTATATATGGCACCAGGTGCTGTGGGTGGAGGGTGGAGGCACCATCAACAACACAGCACCTGGAGATGGAGATGAGACAGGATCTAATATATTGGAGATTGATATGGACGGGATGGATGAGATTGGAGATAGAGATTGAACAACCTCGATAAAGCAAATGAATGTAGGTATAATTGTGTTATATTCTCGTACTTTATTTAATTTTAATTTCATAAAAACTATAGTATTTTCTAAAATTGCCTCCACAATCATTCAGTTCAATTGTACATTTATCTGTGAATGATAGTTATGATTTATATATAAAACGTTTGAAGTATTTCGTTTACTTTAATGTGATAGAGAAAGTAAATTAATACACAGTAATTTTATTGAGATGAGTTCAACACCATTTACAACACATTACTGGTTATATATGAATAGATAATATTGGAGATGGAGATTAGATAGGGATGGAACAACCTGGATAAAGCAAAAAATTGTAGGTATAATTGTGTTACTATCTCATACTTTATTTTATTTCATAAAAACTATAGTATTTCTACAATTGCCTCCACAATCATTCAATACAATTGTACATTTATCTGTAAATGATAGTTATGATTGATATATAAAACGTTTGAAGTATTTTGTTTTCTTTTATGTGAAAGAGAAAGTAAATTAATACACAGTAATTTATTGGGATAAGTTGAACACCATTTACAACACATTACTGGTTATATGTGGTATCCCACTTTTATGTATGGTGGCAGTCCACAAGCACATCAATCGGCACAGGACCACTGTCATTCTGCAAGTAACAAGCCAGCAATCTGAAGTAAGGCCTTTGGACCACAATTTTCCCGAACCTACGACTTTACCAGTGAGAAATACTCAATGATAATTTATGATGATATTGATATTGATGATGATTGTGATAATATTGATGATGAAATTAATGATGATGATAATGTTGATGAAATATCGGGTAATTTTAACGATGGCATTGGTGGTACTGGAGATGGAGATGAGACAGGATCTAATATATTGGAGATGGATATGGACAGGATGGAAGAGATTGGAGATGGAACAACCTGGATGAAGTAAATGATTGTAGGTATAATTGTGTTACTATCCCGTACTTAATTTTATTTTATTTCATAAAAACTATAATATTTTCTAAAATTTCCTCCACAATCATTCAATACAATTGTACATTTATCTGTAAATGATAGTTATGATTTATATATAAAACGTTTGAAGTATTTTGTTTACTTTGATGTGATAGAGAAAGTAAATTAATACACATTAATTTCTTGAGTTGAGTTGAACATCATGTACAACACATTACAGGTTATATATGGTATCCAACTTTTATATGTATGGGGTCAGTCCCTTAGCTCATAAATCGGCACAGGACCACTGTCATTCTGCAAGTAACAAGCCAACAATCTGAAGTAAAGCCTTCGGACCACAATTGGCTCGAACCTACGACTTTACCAGTGAGAGATACTTAATGATAATTTATGATGATAATGATATTGATATTGATGATGACTGTAATAATATTGATGATGATAATGTTGGTGAAATATCGGGTAATGTTAACGATGGCATTGGTGGTACTGGAGATGGAGATGAGACAGGATCTAATATATCGGAGATTGATATGGACAGAACAGAGGAGCTTGGAGATGGAGATCCAATGGAGATGGAACAACCTGGATAAAGCAAATGATTGTAGGTATAATTGTGTTACTTTCTCATATTTTATTTTATTTTATTTCATAAAAACTATAGTATTTTCTACAATTGCCTCCACAATCATTCAATACAATTGTTGATTTATCTGTAAATGATAGTTATGATTTATATATAAAACGTTTGAAGTATTTTGTTTACTTTGATGTGATAGAGAAAGTAAATTAATACACAATAATTTATTGATATGAGTTCAACACCATGTACAACACATTACAGGTAATATATGGTATCCAACTTTTATATGTATGGGGGCAGTCTCCAAGCACATAAATCGATACAGGACCACTGTCATTCTGCAAGTAACAAGCCAACAATATGAAGTAAAGCCTTTGGACCACAATTGGCTCGAACCTACGACTTTACCAGTGAGAGATACTTAATGATAATTCATGATGATAATGATTTTGATATTGATGATGATTGTGATAATATTGATGATGATAATGTTGATGAAATATCGGGTAATGTTAACGATGGCATTGGTGGTACAGGAGATGAGACAGGATCTAATATATTGGAGATGGATATGGACAGAACAGATGAGATTGGAGATGGAGATTAGAAGGAGATGGAACAACCTGGATAAAGCAAATGATTGTATGTATAATTGTGTTACTTTTTCATACTGCATTTGATTTTATTTCATATAAACTATAGTATGTCCTACACTTGCCACCACAATCATTCAATACACTTGCATATATGTGTGTATATGATAGTTATGATTTATATATAAAACGTCTGAAGTATTTTGTTTACTTTGATGCGATAGAGAATATAAATTCATACACAGTAAGTTATAGTTCTATATGGTATCCAAGTTTTATGTGTGGGCGCAGTCCCCAAGGATGGCATTGGTGAGATTGAAGATGGAGATGAGACACAAACTATGACACTGGAGATGGAAATAAGATGGTAGATGGATATGTATGATTTATGGTGGTGATGATGATGATGATGATATTGATGGTTGTGATATTGATGAAGATTAATTGATAATGGTGGCGGTGGTGATGGTGATGATGACAGGTTATATATGGCACAAGGTGCTGTGGGTTGAGAGTGGAGGCACTATCAACAAAACATTACGGGTTATATATGGCACCAGGAGCTGTGGATGGAAGGTGAATACAACATTCACAACACATTACAGGTTATATATGGCTCCAGGTGCTGTGGGTGGAGGGTGGAGGCACCATTCACAACACATTACAGGTTATATATGGCACCAGGTGTTGTGGGTGGAGGGTGGAAGCACCATTCACAACACATTACAGGTTATATATAGCACAAAGTGCTGTGGGTGGAGGGTGGAGGTACCATTAACAACACATAACAGGTTATATATGGCATCAGGTGCTGTGGGTGGAGGGTGAAGGCACCATTCGCAACACATTACAGGTTATATATGGCACCAGGAGCTGTGGGTGGATGGTGTAGGCACCATCAACAACAAATTACAGTTTATATGTGGGACCAGGTGCTGTCGATGAGGGTGGAGGCACCATTAACAACACATTACAGGTTATATATGGCAGCAGGTGCTGTGGGTGGAGGGTGGAGGCACCATTCACAACAAATTACAGGTTATATATGGCACCAGTTTCTGTGGGTGTAGGGTGGAGGCACCATCAACAACACATTACAGGTTATTTATGGCACAAGGTGCTGTGGGTGGAAAGTGGAGGAACCATCAACAACTCATTACAGGTTATATATGGCACAAGGTGCTGTGGGTGGAGGGTGGAGGCACCATTCACAACACATTACAGGTTATATATGGCACCAGGCGCTAAGGGTGGAGGCACCATTCACAACACATTACAGGTTATATATGGTATCCAACTTTTATATGTATGGGGGCAGTCCCCAAGCACATAAAACGACACAGGACCACTGTCATTCTGCAAGTAACAAGCCAACACTCTGAAGTAAAGCCTTTCGACCACAATTGGCTCGAACCTACGACTTTACCAGTAAGAGATATTTAGTGATAATTGATGATTATAATGATATTGATTATGATAGAGAATATAAATTCATACACAGTAAGTTATAGTTCTATATGGTATCCAAGTTTTATGTGTGGGCACAGTCCCCAAGGATGGCATTGGTGAGATTTAAGATGGAGATAAGACATAAACTACGACATAAACTATGACACTGGAGATGGAAATAAGATGGTAGATGGTATATATGGCACCAGGTGCTGTGGGTGGAGGGTGGAGGCACCATTCACAACACATTACAGGTTATATATGGCACTATGTGCTGTGGGTGGAGGACGGAGGCACCATCAACAACACATTACAAGTTATATATGGCATCAGGTGCTGTGAGTGGAGGACGGAAGCACCATCAACAACACATTACAGGTTTTATATGGCAACAGGTGCTGTAGGTGGAGGGTGGAGGCACCATTCACAACACATTACAGGTTATATTTGGCATCAGGTGCTGTCCGTAGAGGGTGGAGGCACCATTCACAACACATTACAGGTTATATATGGCACCAGGTGCTGTGGGTTGAGGACGGAGGCACCATCAACAACACAGTACAGGTTATATATGGTACCAGATTCTGTGGGCTGAGGACAGAGGCACCATCAACAAACAGTACAGGTTATATATGGCACCATGTGCTGTGGGTGGAGGGTGGAGGCACAATTCACAACACATCACAGGTTATATATGGCTCCAGGTGCTGTTGGTGAAAAGTGGAGGCACAATCAACAACACATTACAGGTTATATATGACACCAGGTGCTGTGGGTGGAGGGTGGAGGCACCATTGACAACACATCACAGGTTATATATGGCACCAGGTGCTGTGGATGGAGGGTGAATACACCATTCACATCACATTACAGGTAATATATGGCACCAGGTGCTGTGGGTTGAGGGTGGAGGCACAATTCACAACACATCACAGGTTATATATGGCTCCAGGTGCTGTGGGTGGAAGGTGGAGGCACAATTCACAACACATCACAGGTTATATATGGCTTCAGGTGCTGTTGGTGAAAACTGGAGGCACTATCAACAACACATTACAGGTTATATATGGCACCAGGTGCTGTGGGTGGAGGGTGGAGGCACCATTCACAACACATCACAGGTTATATATGGCACCAGGTGCTGTGGATGGAGAGTGAAAACACCATTCACAACACATTACAGGTTATATATGGCACCAGGTGCTGTGGATGGAGGGTGGAGGCACAATTCACAACACATCACAGGTTATAAATGGCTCCAGGTGCTGTGGGTGAGGAGTGGTGATGCTGTGGTGATGATGATGATGACAGGTTATATATGGCACCAGGTGCTGTGGGTGGAGAGTGGAGGCACTATCAACAACACATTACGGGTTATATATGGCACCAGGTGCTGTGGATGGAGGGTGAATACACCATTCACAACACATTACAGGTTATATATGGCACCAGGTGCTGTGGGTGGAGGGTGGAGGCACAATTCACAACACATCACAGGTTATATATGGCACCAGGTGCTGTGGGTGGAGAGTGGAGGCACTATCAACAACACATTACGGGTTATATATGGCACCAGGTGCTGTGGATGGAGGATGAATACACCATTCACAACACATTACAAGTTATATATGGCACCAGGTGCTGTGGGTGGAGGGTGGAGGCACAATTCACAACACATCACAGGTTATATATGGCACCAGGTGCTGTGGGTGGAGAGTGGAGGCACTATCAACAACACATTACGGGTTGTATATGGCACCAGGTGCTGTGGATGGAGGGTGAATACACCATTCACAACACATTACAGGTTATATATGGCACCAGGTGCTGTGGGTGGAGGGTGGAGGCACCATTCACAACACATCACAGGTTATATATGGCTCCAGGTGCTGTGGTTGGAAGGTGGAGGCACAATTCACAACACATCACAGGTTATATATGGCTCCAGGTGCTGTTGGTGAAAAGTGGAGGCACTATCAACAACACTTTACAGGTTATATATGGCACCAGGTGCTGTGGGTGGAGGGTGGAGGCAACATTCACAACACATCACAGGTTATATATGGCACCAGGTGCTGTGGATGGAGAGTGAAAACACCATTCACAACACATTACAGGTTATATATGGCACCAGGTGCTGTGGGTGGAGGGTGGAGACACAATTCACAACACATCACAGGTTATATATGGCTCCAGGTGCTGTGGGTGAGGAGTGGTGATGCTGTGGTGATGATGATGATGACAGGTTATATATGGCACCAGGTGCTGTGGGTGGAGTGTGGAGGCACTATCAACAAAACATTACGGGTTATATATGGCACCAGGTGCTGTGGATGGAGGGTGAATACACCATTCACAACACATTACAGGTTATATATGGCACCAGGTGGGTAGAGGGTGGAGGCACTATTCACTACACATCACAGGCTATATATGGCATCAGGTGCTGTGGTTGGAGGGTGGATGCACCATTCATAACACGTTACAGGTTATATATTGCTCCATTTGCACCATCCACAACATATTACAGGTTTTTGATGGCACACATAACAGGTTATATATGGCACCAGGTGCTGTGGGTGGAGGCTGGAGGCACCATCAACAACACATTACAGGGTATTTATTGCACAAGGTGCTGTGGGTGGAGGGTGGAAGTACAGTTAACAACACATTACTGGTTATATATGGCACCAGGTGCAGTTGGTGGATGATGGAGGCACCATAAGCACCACATTACAGGTTATTCATGGCACCAGGTGCTGTGGGTGGAGGGTGGAGGCACAATTCACAACACGTCACAGGTTATTCATGGCACCAGGTCCTGTGGGTGGAGGTTGGAGGTACCATTCACAACTCATTACAGGTTATATATGGCACTATGTCCTCTTGGTTGGGGTGGAGGCACCATCAACAATACATTACAGGTTATATATGGCTCCAGGTGCTGTGGAAGGAGGGTGGAGACACCATTAACAACAGAATACAGGTTATTTATGGCACCAGCAGCTGTGGGTGGAGGTTGGAGGCACCATTAGCAGCACAATACAGGTTATGTTATATATGGCACCAGGTGATGCGGGTGTTTGGTGGAGGCATCATTCACAAAACATTACAGGTTATTGATGGCCCTAGGTGCTGTGGTTGGATGGTGGATGCAACTTTTACAACACATTACAGGTTATATATGGCCCAAGGTGCTGTGGGTTGAGGGTGATAACACCATTCACAACACATTACAGGTTATATATTGCACCAGGTGCTCTGGGTGGAGGATGGAGGCACCATCCACAACACGTCACAGGTTATATATGGCACCAGTTTCTGTGGGTTGAGGGTGGAGGTACCATCCACAACACATTACAGGTTATATAGGGAACCAAGTGCTATGGGTGGAGGACGGAGGCACCATCAACAACACCACATTACAGGTTATATATGGCACCAGGTGCTGTGGGTGGAGGACGGAGGCACAATCAACAATACAGTACAGGTTATATATGGCACCAGGTGCTGTGGGTGGATGGTGGAGGCACCATTCACAACACTTCACAGGCTATATAGCGCAACAGGTGCTGTGGTTGGAAGGTGGAGGCTCCATTCACAACACATCACAGGTTATATATGGCATCAGGTGCTGTGGGTGGAGGGTGGAGGCACCATTCACAACACATCACAGGTTATATGTGGCACCAGGTGCTGTGGTTGGAGGGTGGAGGCACCATTAACAACACATTACAGGTTATATATGGCCCAGGTGCTGTGGGTGGAGGGTGGAGGCACCATCAACAACACATTACAGGTTATATATGGCCCAGGTGCTGTGGGTGGAGGGTGGAGGCACCATCAACAACACATTACAGGTTATATATGGCCCAGGTGCTGTGGGTGGATGGTGGAGGTACCATTCACAACACATTACATGTTGTATATGGCACCAGGTGTTGTGGGTGGAGGGTGGAGGCATAATTCACAACACATCACAGGTTATATATGGCAACAGGTGCTGTGGGTGGAGGGTAGAGGCATCATTCACAACACATCACAGGTTATATATGGCACTATGTGCTGTGGGTGGAGGTTGGAGGTTACGTTCACAACACATGGCCGGTTATATATGGCACTATGTCCTCTGGGTGGGGGTTGAGGCACCATCAGCAATACATTACAGGTTATATATGACTCCAGGTGCTGTGGAAGTAGGGTGGCGGCACTATTTACAACACAATACAGGTTATATATGGCACCAGCAGCTGTGGGTGGAGGTTGGAGGCACCATTTACAGCACAATACAGGTTATTTATGGCACCAGGTGATGTGGGTGTTTAGTGGAGGCACCATTCACAACACATTACAGGTTATTTATGGCCCTAGGTGCTGTGGTTGGATGGTGGATGCAACTTTTACAACACATTACAGGTTATATATGGCCCCAGGTGCGGTGGGTTGAGGGTGGAAACACCATTCACAACACATTACAGGTTATATTTGGCATCAGGTGCTGTTGGTGGAGTGTTGAGGCACCATTCACAACACATTACAGGTTATATGTGGCACCAACTGCTGTGGGTTAAGGTTGAAGACACCATTCACAACACATTATAGGTTATAAATTGCGCTAGGTGCTTTGGGTGGATGGTGGAGGCACAATTCACAACACATTACAGGTAATATATGGCCACAGCTTTTATAGATGGAGGGTGGTAGCTACTTTTACAACACATTACAGGTTATATATGGCCTCAGGTGCCGTGGTTGTATGGTGGAGTGGAAGCACCATTCACATCACATTACTGGTTATATATGGCCTCAGGTGATTTGGGTGGAGACTTGTAGCACCTTTTATAACACATTTCAGGTTATATATGGCACTACTTGCTGTTGGTTGAGGCACCATTCAAAACACATTATAGGTTATATATGGCACCAGAGTCTATGAGTTGAGGTTGGAGGCACTTTTTATTACACATTTCAGGTAATTTACAGCCCGAGATGCTGTGGGTGGAGGGTGGAGGCCCCATTCGCAACACATTACATGTTATATATGGCCCCAGGTGCTGTGGTTGGAGGGTGAAGGCAACTTTTACAACACATTACTGTTTATTTTATGGGTGGAGGGTGGATGCATTTTTTACAACACATTACAGGTTATATATTACACCGTGTGCTGAGGGTGGAGGCATTTTTTACAACACATTACAGGTTATATTTGGAACCAGGTGCTGTGGGTGGTGGGTTAAAAAGCTTTTATTTGCATTGGTGTCGGTAAAGATAGACAGAAGGTGTCGCATGTATTAATGTTTGTATATTATATTGTGTGCTGACCACTATTCCTTACGTTATAAAAGCTTTTATTTGCCTTGATATCGGTAAAGATTGACAGAAGGTGTCGTATGTATTAATGTTTGTATATTATATTGTGTGCTGACCACTATTCCTTACGTCAAAAAGCTTTTATTTGCCTTGATATCGGTAAAGATAGACAGAAGGTGTCACATGTAAAGATAGACAGGTGTTGCATGTAGTAATGAAAGATCCTGGTATTTTATAGCCACTTCTGCCACAGACTACAAATTGCATTCATGGCACCGAATCCTTGTAGTTTCTATATTACTGTTTAGTTTTGTACTTTCAGGTTCAAAGGAGGATAAAACTTCAGTTTTGGTTACATCAGCAGTGCGAAAATGAACACATTCGTCATAAAATATGCTGTTTGTTTAACACTTTATCAAGCTGTATGCTGAAAATGTACATTTTGTTATCTCTTCAGTGACCATGCATTTGATGCGCCCTATCGTTTGGGAAGGCGGGCAAGAAAATCTAAAAGAACAGAAATTTTGAAACCATATGAAGTTACCAGGGGCTGTTAGCCTATCAGATACCAAACGTGTGATGAATTTAAGATATGAGCGACAACTGCGGACTTGAAATTAACGTTGATATGTCATTATGAATGAAATAAATTTGTATATACAATTAAACGTCTTGATTACAATTTATATCCTAAAAATATAAAACATCTTAGTAAAACCTGATATTTTGAAACATTCATGGCATTCACTTGAGTAACAAAACGATAACAAAAACTTAACCAAAGCATGAGCCAATCCACCGGCTAATGTGTCTTTAAATATCTGAAGTCGGTTTTACTAAACATCTCGGGGTAAGATTTTCCTCAACTTAAAAAATTCAATTTCTCTAAATGATTACTTGAACTCATGATATATTAAATGACCATACATATTTGAAAACAAATCTTTACTTATTTGTAAAGGATAACTTGCAAACTGATCCATTTAAATGAAGATATAGCATTTCAAAAAAAAATTGAGATGAAGAAAATCTCAAGCTGATATGTTTAGTGAAACTAGGGAATGGTACCAGATGCTGTGGATGGAGACGCCATCTACAACACAACAGGTTATATATGGTACCGCATGCTGTGGGTGGAGACCCCACTTACAACACAAGTTATATATGGTACCAGATTCTGTGGATGGAGACACCATCTACAACACAACAGGTTATATATCGTATCAGGTGCTATGGATGGAGACGCCACTGACAACACAACAGGTTATATATCGTACCAGATGCTGTAGATGGAGACGCCACTGACAACACAACAGGTTTATATGGTACCAGATGCTGTAGATGGAGACGCCATCTACAACACAACAGGTTATATATGGTACCAGATGCTGTGGATGGAGACACCATCTACAACACAACAGGTTATATATGGTACATGTACCAGGTGCTGTGGATGGAGACAACTTACAACACAACAGGTTATAGATGGTACCAGGTGCTATGGGTGGAGATCCCACTTGCAACACAACAGGTTACTTTTTAAATACGGCGCTTTTTAGGAATGAGCAATCTGTCGAGCGCTTTTTTCCCACAAATATCACATCATAAATAAATCAACTTTTTAACACAATTTTAATCCATTATGTACCAGTCAGTGATACACCATGGAGGATTAGCGGAGGTTGGTCACAATTAATTATGTGGTGTACTGATAAAAATTTGCAAGGCTGACGATACTATAAATTATCTGATGATTAATAAAAAAACATCTACTTGCGTAGTTCAATCTGTTATATAATGGAAACTGCCGATATATTATAAATAAAAATATGTTATATTGGCAAGTTACACAAACACGCTGTTAATCCAGATTTTTCCTGTATGCAGTGTGCACAAAATAATGCTTATGTATTGACGTATAACCTTTATCGAATAAACAGTAATTGAATATTTGCCAAAACTTTAATATGTTCCGCAATAAAGTATTGCGCAATGTATACATAGAACTCCGTAAACTTCCTGAACAAAGCCTCGAAAACGAGATTGGGAACGAGTCTTCACGATGTTATCCGATGATTGTTCGGAAACCCGAAAGCGGTTCGTTGAAAATGGTGAATGTAAACAAAAACAAAAACATGGCTTCAGAAACCCAATGTTTGTTATAAAGAGTTTATGCAATTAGACATTTTAGACGCGTATATCTCTTATAAGTTATAAGTGTATCTTCATGCCGGGTGTGTGTATTTAGGACAGGGAATTGACGGTAATTTGCCAATATAATCCCTTTAAAAGGGTTTTACGGCATACTCTAGTTTGTTGATATTCTTATATTGACAATTACTGTTGGTATGTGGTATGAACGGTTGCTAACGATATTGTCGAACAAATAAAATTTTACCATAGGAACCTAGCACCATTAGTGTGCGCAGATATACAATCAATAGAAATCATTTCTGTTGAAGGTTTAGGTTGAGCCAGATAATTTTGATACCACCCGTAAATTTATTTGCGCTATAAGCCAAAGTGTCTGGCTTAACATATAGGTATTACATATAGTAAATAACCATAGTCATATCGATTTACACATAACCTTTGTTTCATTTATCACTTGGCTGCACAAGGTAGAGAATTTTAAATTAAATCTATAATAATTAGTCCTCAATTTGTAATCATCTATATATATCATATATAGTATCTGCATAAATGTTAGTAATTAAAATAATAATCACCAAATATACTAGTTAAAGGTTAGAAATACTTAAACTTCAAAGTAAATAATCATCATTCAGAATCATCATCATAAACTACATATATATATATATATATATGCATTAATCATCTTTTTTTTTAATAATCATCTTATCTGGCTCGCCAAGATGACTTAGTTCAAAGCGCGAGGGTCGATAAAAACTTATACATACATGGATCAGGTATTCGGTGGTAATGTGAGGCATAACACCTGGGGTGTTACACCAAGGGATTGAGCCAAAGAGGTTTGTTTAAAAGTGGATGATGCTTAATAAAGGTTAATTTACTCAAATGCATAGAAATGGTAAATAGCAAATGTTTCTGCTTAAGAAAAGTGGCTGCTCACTAGAGGTGGTCGTTTACATAGGTTGCACTGTACTCGACAAAAGTCAATACTTGTACATGTACATAAAACTGTTATTCCAATCACGTTTGTGTTCCAAAAAAAAATAAAAGACAATATTTAAACATGTACATAATTCACCTGTTATTCCATTGACGTTTGTGTTCCATAAAAAAATAAAAGACAATATTTGAACATGCTGTTTCACTAGTTAACATTAATCCGATTTTCAAGACGATTGAATTACGTACAGGGTTACTGTGGTCAATTGAGCTAAGTGGTTGACCAGATGAATCTTCGCAACTCACCTCAACAAGTAATCTCCAACCCCAATAATGTCGCTATTCACTTTTTGTATGTTATGTTATGTTATGTTATGAAACAACAGTTTCTGGCAGAAAGTCGGGCTTTTCCCCGAATTGTGATCCAGATAGCGATATAATTCATTTCCATGTTTTAGTGACTCGTTATTGAGATAAGCATCCCATTGATTTTACCTTGATTGCAAAGAAAGCTCAGAGCTTATTTTGACCGCTTTCAAGTCCGCTTATTTTGAGAGGTCAATGGGTTGAGCTAGGAATTGAACTTGCGATATCTAGCATTAGCAGCCAATACTAACCACTGCCCGCATCCCTACTTGTTTAACAAAAACATTATGCAGCATTGGTATATTTTATTTCAAATTTAATGTCACTAGAATAACGTACTCTTTCTTAGGTCATTCCATTGTTAAAAGTACTCTAAGTCTTGCAGAAAACTAGAGTGTCAGTATAAGAAAACTATAAACACGGATTTATGGTCCTTTGACGTCGAATACTGTTTTATCGTGTAATAAAACCAATAAGTTGGTTGTTTTTATGGCTAAACACCTTTACATATTTCCAAATGTAAAGTTTGAGAACCGAAATGGATTTTTTTTGATAAAGTCTCGTTATAGATAACTCGTCCTTAAACTCTGATATTCGAACTAAGTGGTTGTAGTCAACTTGTGATATCCTGAAACGTATTATTCCGTCCAGGTAATATCACTTCAATATCTAAATGTCTTTTCATAATTGTAAAATATAAAACATATTGATATTTCTGAATGTGAAAGCTGTAACAGAACACTTCATCATAGTCTTAAATTCACAATTTCGCGGTGTTCGTGGACTTGTGTCACACTGATATTTAGATAATGTCGTTTCTATGGTGGTAAAGTTCTACCAACCTGATAGTCAGATAGCCACTTCATTATGGCGACATCAGGAACGTAATACTATATTGTCGGTATCTCCCTCGTTATCTTCTTGCTAAATTCAAATAAAAAACCCAACAAAGTTTACTTTTCCCATTAAAGTCCCGTGTTCGACCTTAGCGGTTGACATCGACCTGTGTCACACCGAGCCCCCATTTAAAGCACGAAACGTTGTGATTCCGATCAGGTGATATCATTTCAATATTTTAATACATAAACTTTTTTCAATATTGCTTAATTCAAATAAAGAAAAAAGAAAAAAAATTTTCATTAAAATCCCGTGATTGACCTTAGCGGTTGACATCAACTTGTGTCACACTGAGCCCCCTATAAAGATCCGAAACGTTGTGATTCCGTTCGGGTAATATCATATGTTTAGGTCAGTAGTCCCATCTCATCGCAGAACAGTTCGTCTTAACCCGATGTGTGTCAGTACTTCGCCGGGTACAATTGCGCGTACTGGGTCTGCTCCTGCAACATAGCTTATGAACGAGGGGAAAGATATACCATTTGAACTCTTGCTGGAAGTTCAAGCGTCCTAATACGCACTAAGAACAAAACTAAGAAATGCTGATGTTACAAATATATGTCCCAGCAAAACTAGACACCAAAGATGAATTATGATCTTTTAATGAATTATTTTACCAGTTAAGTAGCAATGCATCCTCACAACAAAGCTTGAAATTTAAGACAAAGTTTATTTTGTCACAACCCTTTTGAAAGTGGCAGAATAAATATTCTAATAGACGATACACTAGAGGAAGATAAATGGATGATTTCTACAAAATAAAATGAGTGCAAATTGCCACGGTCAGCCAGTGATGTGCTATTCAGTGATACACTTTACGCTGGAACCTTAATGTAATATAATGCGCTAAGCCATAAATAATATGAGGTTACTTAAGTTCAAACTTATTTATTTAAATCCGATTGAGTAATATACAAGTCACGTTCGATGTCTTCCTGTGCTGAACCAGAACTGGGCATATGGGGAAAATGTCTTGCTCAATGACACCACACATAGCTATATATTTATACTAGTATCATGTATTTATATCTACATTCATGAAACTATAAGACAAAACACGCTTATTGTGAATTCTAATCGGTAGTGCCGTGGGGATGCACTACTTTGGGGATGGTAATCGAGTAGGTATTAGAGGGGATAGAATGTTGATCGCTGTAGCATAAAAGACACTCAGACATGGTGGTTTTATATAAAGTTATTGTATTCACATGTTTATATTTTTCGCATATAAGTTCAAGGTCACAAAGCTGACAGTTTAAACTCGTTAAAACTCGTCACAAAACAAACCATTCTAACACTCGACATGTTACCCACCCTACTCGATGTTATCTTTCAACTGACTGTGTTATCCTAGCTAAGGTTTTTCTCTGACTGACAAAACAACTATGCCTTGATTGGTAAATTCATAACTACCTCATTATTGGTCAGTTTTTTTTTAATTACGAAGTCCTTTAAACCCGCCTTTATCTTATTACACAGCTACCTGTCAGTTATACAACATGATACACCTAAGGCTATATTTTATCATCTTATCTCCATTAGTGTATTATTGTCAATCACTTCACTTATAAATTATTGTATTTCATTAGTTTGATAATGTAAAAATTAAACCCAATATGATACTGGTGTGAGAGATGGTATAGGAACGTACATTTAGTCATTAAGCTTTGGAGGTCCTAATTAGTTTGAACTTTTATTATATTACACTGTCAAAAGTTCGCGTACAGCAGGGTTTAAAAAAGAGATAGTTGACATGTTTTATGGGCATTTTAGCGGACGTAGAGTGGACATCTAAACAGGAAATGGCTGATAAATAATGACTGGTATATGAATTAAGGAGACTTTTGTCATACAGGAAATGGCTGATAAATAATGACATGTTATAAGAATTAAGGAGACTTTTATGACAATATCTGGCGTTTAGTTCTGAAGGAGCGATGGAAGGAAGTCAGTTTTACTTCGGGAGTCGAGATGGAAAGACGGGTTTTAGTTTAGAGAGTTTTACTTTGAGAGAGGGGATGGAAAGGCGTTATAGTATGGTTTGGTTGTTGTAGAAATGCGGGTTAAAAGGCAGTTAGGTTTTAAATAGGAACTGTTATATTAAAACAGGAAATGGGTTTGAACGATGTTAAGAAACGTGCATATGTATTGATAGCAGTTTTAAAGTTTAAATGACAGTTGTTACAATGTAAGAAATAAATATATATAGAAAGTCCTGCTTTCTGTATTAGTTATGTGTGATGTTGAAACATTAGCCGGGCATCTGATCTCCATTAGCCTGTCATATATATATATGTAAATGACATGGTTGACCTTTGCTGAATACAAATAATTTCTTCACTTCTGAAACTCCATTTTAAAAAATTAACACAATTTAAGAATTGTATACATAAGAATTCTTAACTACCACAATGTAACATCGCTCACACCAAAGGTTCGATCCTAGGTTCGATCCTATGTCCTCTCAATGCTCTCTCAGAGCTCTCTCAACAACTGTCAGTATTGGGCCTAGATTCATCAATATTTTGAGTGTGCGATTTAGATTAAAATTATTGATGAATTTAGACCCTGGTTCTAACAAGAAAACGGAGTCGATAGCGTCTCGCATTCATATAAGCTCTGAGTTTACTTCGCGATCAAACTAAATTAAATTGTATAGGCTAAATAAACTAAAGGGTTTTAACCCTTTACTCCGTAGATACGGGTTTTACGGCACCAATCACAGAAAGCCTTTGAAAACAGTGCAGGAAGAGTTCAGATTGCTCGTAACAATCTGAACATTTCCTGCACTGTTTTCTGCTCTGTCATTTAATATAAACATAATTCACACATTGCTGATATGTGGTGAATTAATGCTTTCAATATTAGAGGTGTCTGAATGCGTCTATATGAAGTAATGGGTTAAACAATAGACATGTAAAACATGTAAATACTCTTTGTTTTGAAGCTAATTAAATATTCATTTTCCGTTTTGATAACAGTAAATTAATCTTGGTACAATATGGTCTAGTCTTGATTATAAACATCTGGACATTTTAAATATCTAAGTGATTGAGCAAACGATGCATTACACAAGATCCCATCCAACAATCCAAATCCATTATGAAGTCTGTATTTCTTCTTTTTTTGACATTTTTTTGTATTGAAATCGGATTAAGTATGGTTACATGAAACAAATACTTTTCAAAAGAACAAAGGACCGCAGCGTGGTCTAGTGGTAGAGCATCCGCCTCGCATGCGGAATGTTGTGGGTTCAATCCCCGGCCGGGTCATACCAAAGACTTTAAAAATGGTACTAGAAGCTTCTTCGCTTGACGCTCAGCATTTATAGGAGAGTTCTAGGTTTGGTCGGCCCGGTGTCAGTATAAAGTGACTGGGTGGGATATCATACCATGTGTCTGTGGCATGATACTCCGGTGTGACAGCGCTTAGAATACTGTCTCAAGTAGACACCGTCGCGATATGACTGAAAAATTGTTGAAAGCGACGCTAAACACCATACAACAAAAACAACATCAAAAGAACAACACTACCAAATAAATGTGCACTGTAACTTGGTCATTTGAGGAAGAATGGCGCATATATAGACAATATATAAGGTGGCTTGCATACGCTATGTCATGTTATCATTCTGGTGAGGCAAACATCATGACAAAACAATAATACATTTAACATTTTAAAATCCTCGTCGGAGAAAATTTATATCCAGTGGAATATTCTACTTTTGTAATCCAATCGCTTTCCGGCCAACATGTTAATATCACAGCTATTCAATTTGAATACAACACTGTATAGTGTAGTGGTGGTGGGCATCATCGAGAAAACGGAAATGGAAGGCGTTAGGATGACAAAAATATGACTTTGTTGTGTTTTCCTAGTGTAGCAAAAAAAACAATATAATGATGGATCACATTTAGTTCAGAATAACTATAAGAACAAAAGGACATTTCAATATATATTGAAATTTATGCATTATTAAGTGTACCAAAGTCACAAATCCTCAAATTTAAAATTAAAGTTATCAATGTATACTGAATATCCCTTCCACACACACGCGCACGCGCGCGCGCGGCATTGTTGTTCTCTAGTTAATTACACTTTCAAAGGCTCTGAACATTCAGGTAGTAACGAATGTGAGAGTAATTATCTAACTCTACTGTATTTAATACAAAATGTATTTACGGCAAAAACTTTAGGTTTTTAAGAAGTGAAACACAGTTCAAAAGTCATGGAATTTGATACATACTTTTCTGGCCGGGACCGGCTAGCTCAGTCAGTGACGCATCTGATTATCAATAGAATTAGCAAAGGCAGAGATAAACCACTCCTTGTAAACAATCAGTCTACATTAAACATGAACATATCTCTACAATTGATGACACATTAAATGGATTACTTGATCTGGGGTCGTATTCACCAGCCTTTCTTGAGAACAGTCTTGGGTTTGAGCTTGAAAACCCAAGTTTCAACCTCAGATGTCTAGTTTATCATAGGATAATTCATTCTTGAGTCTTAGACTATTCTTAAGAACGGTTGGTGAATAACAGTCCAGGTATTCATTACATAGTTATGCTATCTCATTCTTAAGGAGTAAGGGGTCATCTGCAGTTGGACCGAATGTGCTGCAGATAAATTTCAATTCCCAATAGTATAACAGTTGCTTCTGTTGTTAAAAGGGAAGAATATGACGCATCTGATTAATTGAAAGAAACTATAGATATTCAGAGGGACTTTTTAAAATCTTTCAGAAGAATGGCATACGGATTGTATTACTCCAGTATATTCTCCTAACAAGATTAACCATGCTAGGGAAGAGCTTACTGACATCTCATGTGTACCAAGTGTGAATCCAGTAAATCACACGGAATCAGATAGCTGAATAGTGTAACATTGTCGCTGATGAAGCTGTGAAAGAAAACTGTGAATGTCAGCTTAACAAAACAGGTTGGTTGTGAAATTGTGAAGTCGTTTAATAATTGACTCTCTATGACCATCGCACAGCAAATTTTATTGGAGACGGCATATTGTATAAGCGCCACGAGTGTAAATATGAAGAAATCACTTTTTGTTGCCAATGTCAAAATGGCAGCGTTTTCTAAATATCTAAAAATAAAGAAAATTGAATAAAAAGATGACCAGTTTGACAGATTCATACTATGGCCTAAAAATCGATTTAGAAAACGATGTTTACACAAATTTATTATAAATACTCTTGCAGCTCGTTTTTAGGCTGTGTCATTTTAATTAAATCAGTTACCTATAAAACATATCACTGATATTTACTTGGACAAATTTGCTCAACGTTTAAAGTCACAATTTAAAGCTTCGCCGGACGATTGTTCTATAAACAGTAACAACTTTCACAATCCGAAGGACGTCTATAAAGTTATACAGCTCAGTGAATATAAAAAGTAAAATTGATTCCGTCACAACAACTAAAATTACACATACAAAGAACAGTGAACTGAAATCAAAATTTTTGCCAAAATATCACCCAGTCGAAACGTGCAAGGGGTATCCGAGGAGTTTGTCATATCATTAACACTCATTGACAAGCTAGTCTGCATGCTTGTTTATATTTTGGTGTGTTCTGTATTTCCAAAAAATATCTTAATTAGAAATTGTCAAATAACAGCAAAAGCCAACACATATTCTAGTGTTTTTTTATTATCAATAATATCATGTGAGCATATATTTATTATTTGCAAATACAACACATATTAGTAAAGATGCAATATTCAAATACACAAATAACAAAATGTATCACTACTTTTGCAAATACTTCATCAATAGCAGCAAAGTCATTTGTCACGTGATCATTAAAATTGTAAATACTTATCAATAATCGTAATATGCCACTACAATTTTCATTTTGCGTAAAATATAGACCGGTTCCTTAGTGAACATTGGACACTGCCCAACACATGGTTAAATGTAAAAATGCGGAAGTCAAATCAGACAGATTAATGTCTAATTAAGCGACCATACTGTATAATGTCATAGTAACACAAGTTATGCTAAAAATCGGTTAATGTAATGATAACAATTGCGCAAACCATTTTGTCCTAGTCTGGATATAAGATAACAATACAGCATTTTCGATTTACTTGATGATGGCGAGTGTTATATTGCTCGAACAATATGTTACTTAAACATAACACATATATATTTATTCACACAATAATTTAACACTTAAGATATGAAGATGGTCGAGCAGAACGAGCGGATTTCGAATTGTATTGTTTCATTCATTTTTAACCAAGTCATTTAACCCTGAGTATGCCCGGTTACTTTTATTTGTTTCCCAAAAATACTCTTACTTTCACCAGTAACAACGTAGTATTATAAAATATTGTTAACATGACCCTTTTAGATTAAAATACAATATCTCTACTAATCCCGTAAATAATCACCAAGTAAAATCGCAAATATCCAACAATAAACGTAGCGACCAAAGAACACATTCACCATAGTCTGTCCCGGAACCCGACAGCTCCCGAGCCAGGTCTATTTACCTCCAATGAAAAGGCAGGGAATACCTATATGCATGTCCCGCAATTCATATCAATTGAACGCTTTCTAAAACGTGACATAATTCGAATTTTACCTGAAGTAACTGACCAATCAACGTGCTCAAATGTTGCTTTCCCAACACTGATATCCAACGGACCTTTTAGAACACTGATGTTCTTGCTCAATTTTGTATCATTGACCAGATGATGTCATCTTCGGTTTAATATTGGACTGGACGACACGGTTAATTGACCGGATTACGATTCGTTAAACAAAACTTGCGATGTGACAACATGGTATGGTATTATTCAGTGTTTAATGCATACTTGTGTTTAGATTATTGTGGCGGTAGTTTCCTCTCAATACCAAGTCTCCTATAGGTCTCACTACATAGCTGAATTTTGTACTGTATAGTATAAGATCTAGTATTTTTGTTTTTATAGCAGAAATGTATACTCACAAAAAAACACATAGCACAATAACTGGTAGATTGACCAGCTTAGTTATTTTAAAGAGGGTGCAGTGGCACCCTAAGATTTTAAAAAAAGAAGTCTTCAAACACTCATTATATATATATATATATTTGTTTGTGTTGAAATCCTATGAAAGTCACGTTTTAACACCAGTGATGTCTCATTACAGTAAATGCTATTCAAACGTTTGCTCTACTTATATGCAGCAAGAACTCACAACCACAATGAACGTTTTGAGAATGTTTCAAGTCCAGCTTACACAGGACGATTTTTAAGCGAAAGAATCATGTTACCGTGGGGGGAAAAGGGGCGTAACTGTGTAGTGAGAGGTTAATATAGGATATACATACTTGGCTAAAAAGTAATGGACTAAGGGATATGCTCAACAACATTTCTGCCAAAGATTCATGGAAATTCCATAGAAATCAGTTAAATGTATTGCTGTTATTTCAGTGAAAAAATCACAAAGAACAATTAAATATTCATGTTAAAGGTCCTATGGTCATACTGACACGATTTGAAATTTCTGCCGACCATACACATTTCGCTTATATTGAGTTGGGAGCTTTTTCCCAAGAAAAACATGTTTTATCTTTTGCAACTTCTGATCAAATTCATATATGCGTTCACATAATATTTTACCATTGTCCAGCCTATACGGATAAAAAAACATAACCATCGGGATATTTATATATCTCTTGAGAAACCGACTTAGATGGTGTCATCATTATAACAGTGGCTATACACCTTATTGGATGTGTGTCTAAACATCCTCTGTGTCTATAATCATGCTGCAATTTTTATTTCGGTTGGTTTTTAATGAATACATAAGCACCTTTGTTTGATATATCATTTACTAAATTCCTGTGAGAAGTTATCGTTTTATGTCACAAGATACCACCTGAGCCACAACTGTTTGTGTCGATTATATAAAATGATGTCGATTAGTCCTATTCCAACAGGCAGTCAATGTTAAGCTATTACGCAAGTTTCAGTAAGGTCAAACATAAATATAAAGTGGCCATATTACAAAACACAATCTTTAAACTGCATTGCACCATAGCTTAACCAGCTATCACTGCCTCCATACACTATACATAAATGTTAACACATAGTAACGATATAAAAAAAAAACGTGCACCAAGTATAAACTACACAATAGCATCATTTTTCATATGTTACACAAAAGTTAAAAAAAACAACACAGAACCATTACAAAGCAACAATGCCATCATCACTGTCGGGACAAATAACAATATTACATTTCTTGCATTTTGTTTGATAATGAACTAATCAACATTAAATTAATACTTCTTTGAAGAAAAGTTTTTTTTTCTACAAAGTCATTTCCACAGTGTAAGAATAATAGGATGAAAGCGGCGTGTATCAACGCATCAATTAGGAATGTGATCTACAAAATGTTGTAAGATGTATTCATTATTGCAGCTTATGTCATTTCTAAAATCCCATCATGTTTTATATTAGTCAAACATTGTTGATGAGCTAAACTTTATGATAAATAACATACTGGTACCAGAAGTAGATGCGTAGCTTAACAATACAATGATGATTTAAAGTAATTCTATGATGATGCGCATAAATAAGTTAAAATAATTGAAGCACTTTGAAGATGTTTGAACCTTTCACTTTCAAAAAAATTTACATTGCAGGTGTCCTGTTCCATATATTTGCAGCATTTCTTATTATTTGTAAACAACAATAAAATGACAACAATCAATAAATGTACTTATATACCTGACAATAAAAACACATTTAACAATGTTAAACAATTCTAATAAAAATAACGACAAATTCGATTCCAAATGTTATACATATTAACGTTCACTTTTAAAATTATTACTATAAATAAATTTTCTTTCGAATATATATTTGATAACATTCAACAAGTTTATATGTGTTTAAATATTATATAAGTTACATAAACTCTATAAACCCAGAGAATACAATTGTATTAGCTGAAAAGCACAGTTAATGAAATTATACAAGCTTGAAAACACAGCCAATGAAATTAAACAAGCTTGAAATCCCAGCCAATGAAATGACCAGGTGATATAGCTGGAAACTGGGAAACAAAGATAATAATAAAAAATAATCTAGGATATCAGATAGCGTGATAAAATTTCTCTATAAAAAGAAATGTCAACACCTCGTACAGTTGCTGGTATATCTAAACGGCATTCCCATGACCACGGATTTAAATGTTTAATTAACTACTACAAGATCAAATCAAATCATGAATGAAGATGTAGGCGGGTCCTTATAAAACATTTTTTTTCTTAACATTTAAACGATATTATTGCAATTTATATTTGTGATTTATAATGTCATTTGAATAAAAAAAATATATTTAAATGTATGGCATTTTTCTTTCAAAAAATAAAGATAAGAAATGCCTACGTGTATTTTACATATTACACGGGCAGTTGAATATTTCATACATGTGTTTATACGTGTTTAGTGGCTGCTGACGTCATAAAGGCGGTGTTGATGAGAATGTTATTCTTATCTTATTTAGTTTACTTTAATTTTAAACAAGTTATTACAACATATAAAAATCACGGTCAAAGTCTTCCAAGGTAGAACCATTACTTAGCATATATGAAAGAAATGTCTTGTTCAAGAACACCACACAGCTATGGCGAAGGATCGAATCCACGGTCGCCCGATCATGGGACATATGCTCTTCCAGTGGACCACGCGCTTCATATGATGCGAATGTTGACGTCATTGGGGCGATTCTGAAATATTTTAGGCGATGTTGCAATTGACGTCATTGAGGCGATGTGGATATTTTAGAAATGAGTCGTCTCGAATTTGTCTTCCAGTGTTTGCCAGTCACCTGTCTCTATGAGGTCATTTATTTCAGACCTTACGTAATCGTCATCCATGTTAATTACCTCTCCTTCATAGTAGATCGTCTTTGACCTTGTCCAACTGAAACTGTTGTCAAAAATGAGAGTATCTGAAAATGAAACAGTTTTTTTTTTAATCTCACGAGGTCATTTAATTCATATAAAAAGTTTATACCTGGTATTAGTTACTAACTTATTTTGAAAAAATGAGGGAAAATGCTTAAGATATAGAAACAAAATTTAGGGCCTTCATATTTATTACTAGATATAGGGGTTATTTTTAGTGTTAAGATAAATATTTTTGAGAAACAGTGTGATTTGAAGTGTTTTCAAAATGGCCATGTGTGCCTATAAATATTATCCCAACTAATATAATAACACATATCTGGGGTTGGATTCACTAAGCATCTCAAACTGGCATTTTCCTCAAATATATAAATCACAATTCCTCTAAAATCTGAAAGAATACACAGAATCAAAGTCATAACAAATCAGTCATTGGTAAAGGATAACATACAAAAGATTGATGCAAATATAATTTGAATTGATGAAAATCTCAAGTTGAGATATTTAGTAAAACTCTTTTATAAATACCAGCATTTTATTTCGATTTCAAAGTTAGAACAATGATATTAACACAACAGAAGATATAGCAGTAGACAACCATCATACAAACACAAGTAATACACATACAATCATCATCACTACAAGTAAATACAGACAAACAGAAGGAAGTGACACAAGATGCTCAGCCTCAGAACGACCAGTAAGGAAAGTCCGGCACACCTAATGTTATGTCATCAAACCAAAATAAGAAAATGCATGTTCAACAGGACACACATCATTTAACAGACACAACCATCACAACAGCGTAAACATGCTTAATGAATAGACTAATAATAACAATAATAAATATTTACATTCCCACTGCAATCAGCCTAAATGAACTATATAGATTTACTGCATTTCATTTCCAAATGAAAAACTCTTGCAGCTGGGCGGAGCTTAAAAGGATCAGTTTGCATTTCATTGGTTGCACTACTTTGTTTTGTTGGTGAGACGTCACGTTGCCGTTAGTTTCACGTGGCGTTTGCCGTATGTTGCCCTACAAATGCGTGCACTTATTCAGTATGTTGAGAACGACGTCACCGTTACATTCATGACATTGGCTTTGTGGTTTAATGCGTATACTTTGCTTTTTAAAAATCAAAATTACAAAAATAACGTTATAGTTTTATCTAAAATAGTTGGAAAATATAATGAAAATATAAAGATTAAAAGCCGAATTTAGATTTTTCATCAGGTGATAAAAAGCATTAAACTGGCCTAATGTTTTTCATCACCCGATGAAAACTCAAAATTAGGCTTTTAATCATTAAGAAATGGTCAGTAACAAACGTGACACTGAAGAGCTGAAACCAGATTAACGGGTCAACCAAAACTTCATTTATTCCGTCGTTATGTCATAAATGACGGTGTATATACATAAAAGCATAGCGAACAATAATATTTAATGATTTTAATCTTAAACGGGATAGATTCGAAACGGTTTGTCGTCGACATATGTACTTGAATACGGTTAAAACAAAAGAAAATGTTCATTTATGGATACATTATAAATATACAAAGGGATAGAACATTTCTACCAGGTTGAATGTATTATGTCATTATATTTACATTCCCACTGCAATCGGCCTTAATTAACTATATAGATTTACTGCATTTCATTTCCAAATGAAAAACACTTTAAGCTGGGCGGAGCTAAAGGTATCAGTTTGCATTTCATTGGTTACACGATTTTGTTTAGCTGGTGAGACGTCAAGTTGCCATTAGTTTCACGTGACGTTTGCCGCAATTTGTCCTACAAATGCGTGCACTTATTCCGTGTTTTGACAACGTGGCTGTTACATTCATGACATTGGCTTTGTGGTTTAATGCGTGTAATTTGCTTTTTAAATATCAAAATTACATAAATGACGTAAAAGTTTTGTCTAAAATAGCTGGAAAATATAATGTTAATATAAGGATTAAAAGCCGAATTTTAAGTTTTCATGGGGTGATGAAAAACATTAGACTAGTTTAATGTTGCCGAGAAGTCCCTCGGGCTTCACGAACATTAAACTGGCCTAATGTTTTTTTTTCATAACCCTACGAAAACTCAAAATTCGGCTTTAAATCATTAAGAAAAATGGAGCACGTCGATGTTCACCGATCATATTATTATTATAAATGTTCGAATGCACCTTATATGTTTACTTTTTGGACGCTCGTGAGATATCATGAGCTAGAAATGCACCTATCTGATGATGGTGTGTTAATAATAATTGATGATGTGTAACGTGTATTTGATGATTTGTTACGTGTATTTGATGATGTGATACGTGTATTTGATGATACGTAACGTGTATTTGATGACGTGAAACCGTCTGTATTTTAGTCACTTTAGTTGACATAAGTTCATTTGTCATGAACGGTCAGCAAACGCTATCTCTTCCTTAAATAAATAATGGGCTAACAACAACAATAATTTCATTTCACGTCAAACAGGTAATCAGTACTACATTTATTTTACCTAATATAGGTACGATTCAAGTTCTGTGTTAGCGGTGTCCGGCTGAGCTACCTCAACAGAGTAATACAAAGTTTTGTCTTTCAACCAACTAAATGAGTTACAGAAAACGACCGAATCTAAAAAGAAGCCAATTGAATTATACACCATGCGCATTTCAAAAATTATCAAAAAACTTTTCAAGCTTAATGGTATATTCTTAATATATACTCATATTCAAATTGATTGAAGAGCTTATATATTGTATTTGTTAATGTTTTTATAATATTTCAAGAACATTTCAAGAACATGACTAATCCATACAATGATGTGTCATCAATTCCTGTAATAAACTCAACAATATAACTTGGTTCTTAGGCTTCAAAAAAGGCCTATGTCAAAATTGTTCATAGTGGTTGTGACTTCTTGCTGCAGATGAGTAGAGTAACTGTTGGTATAGCATATACTGCAATAAGACTTTAATGGTGTTAAATAAAGTGACTTTTATAGGATTTCAACATACGCATGTATTAATGAGCATTTGTGTACTTCTTTTTTCAAAAAGTCTCAGTCACTCCACCCTCTTTTAAAAAAACAACCTGGTCAACCTACCAGTTATTGTGCATTTTTATATGGGTGTACATTCCTGCTATGAACAAAATACCTCTATGTGGAATTCTTGTTTTATCATGGAAATCCTAGACCTTTTTTATAAAGAACAAAGAACAACAAAATACAACTATGAAGTGAGACCTTTACCACGTGACATTATGGTTGAAAGCTTTATTTGCACCGTCTCATTTTCTTGTGTGATGACATGGGGATGAGTGAGACTGGGCTCACACATTTATCATCATTTATCATCTCATTATTTGAATATCGCCAGTGGCGGGTTTTGCTACTTAATGATCAAGGACCGGTACCCCTCGATTCACACCTTCTGTTCCCCTATTCCCCTATTGTTTTTATTACGATAATTATATACAGACACTCAGATTGTGCTTTTATGGTTCATATGTCCATTAAATGTTCCATCCTCTTTTAGGCATATAGCTTCTCTTTTCATATTCCATTGAGGCAAACAATTACGAAGAGGGCAGTGAGAATGTACATTTCTTTTATTCGGATATATGATCATGTGTTTTAATGTAAAGTATCGTATCATGATGTTGAATGAGTATTGTCTTTATATTTCCTTGTTTAACGACTCCGTAAGTATAAAAGGTTCACGTAGCACCCCTAAGACTTGGAAACGTTTCGTATATACGTACAGACAATTTCCTTACCTTCAGTACTTATAAATTGGCGTATCGGATATCAAAGAAAAAAGTAAAAAAAAAAACAGCATAGTAAAAAGTCTACTTTTATATTTTTATTATAAATTGCATGAATACATCGAGTTCTTTTTTATTGATGCATGTCTATACATGAATACAATTATACAAAAATAGCGTAATTTTAAAATTTTAAAAAGTATTAGCTAACTGCTAAAATTACCAGTTTCGTCATATATGTTAATGTATTTTGCCTCAAAACGAGAAATATATACCACAATTCTTCAATACTGAAGGTCCTTTTGCATCAAACTAACATATTATATCTAAACTAACGCTGCTCTTCAACTATTAGTTTTGAATGTTTACGTCATATAACCTATAACGCCAGCCATATTTAAACTTATTAATTTTACTTACTAGATTGTGAAACAAGTTACTAGTATTACAACTTATTCTGATTGTTGTAAACATTTCAATTCAAGTTTTCGAAAGGTATTTTTAAAATCGCAATAGTTGCACTAATATTATTCTATTAATACCCTTTTTTGGAGATATCAAGTGTTGAATGACAAATTCATATATACATAAAAACACATCGGCTTCATTTACATAATGAATAAATTTAACTTATGTGTAATTATGCTCGGCATGTGTTTATGCACGAATGTAACGGCTAATGACTTACATGTTCCCGGTTTCTCGCATACTAGACTACCATCCTCTGCAACCACGTGACTGTTCACTCGTTGTATAGGCACGACTGTCGTTGTCTTTCCATTTTCAGTAAAGGTTACCCCAAACCCTACGTCATAATCTTCAGTTCTAAATTCCCACCTAGTTAAAGAAATGAATACCACATCAGTTGGATTGTATTCGGAATAATAACCGTGAGATTTATATACGTATTTCATCATGTTATTTTTATCTTGAGATATCAGGAAAAGAAATTCATTTAAGTTGGTCATATAATACCTATAAATCAATAAGGAAACGACACAGACAACACTTTTTCGTTATTTATGTACACGTCACTGATTCAGATCTCATAACTGTATCTTAATTGGTCATCACGATTCTTTTATATTTGTAACATTTCGTTGCTGTAGATGACGTCAATGCTACAATGGACACTGTCAATCGGTAAAGCTTCTATCAAGCGCACAATACTGTCAGTAGGCGTTTGCCTACGTCACGGCATTCGTCGCATGGAGGTCGCTATTGTTTTTCTAAACAGTGCATCATTGGAATGTACAAACCGCTATTGATATTAAAACCTAGTCATGTTCCGACCATTTTCCGGCTAAAAGGAAAATTCAAATGCGGTGTGTGTAATAACTGATTGTGACATTTTAATGCACTAATTGAGATCACTATGAAATGTTATTTGCATATTTAATCAGGGAAAAAATGATTATGCTTTAAATCAAGGAATTTTCTAAAACTCCTTTCTTAAATAAGGTCTTGAAACTTATCTTTTTTGACAATTTATCGCCGTTTCTGACAGATACCTACCGAGTTACTGTGAATAATTTTCAAATAACGATGTATTTACTCGATTTATAATATGCTGAACCCATAACAATGGAAATAATAACAAAATTAAACAGCTACAGTTGTTTATTTTACTTGATACAACAGAAATATACAGATAGTTTACCGGTGTAACATATATTTTCAACACGTCGTCAGAATCGGATATACCGCCGAACATGCACAAGTTTTGGAAACAGTAATTTTAACTGTTGTTTTTAAAAATTATATATTCACAAATTAATTTAAAATATGGATACGAATTATTTTAGAATGTATTATGATAACAGCAGTAAACTGTATAGAACATAGCAGTAAGTAAGTCAGACAATATATAAGTTATTTTTAGATATGCAAATGGCAATAAATATTGATTGAGATAGAACATTTAAACATCAAAGTTACTATCAGGCACACCTGCAGCCGGGAAGTCGCTGTGTCAGCCGGAACCTTGTCGGGATTTGATATCACCTGTGTATTTAGTACACTGTACAAGGAACCAAACTTACACATTCATTCACTTTAGTTGCCACATCCTTTATAAGACCTTACCATTTGATGCTTTTTTAAAAGCAGCCAACTTGTTTTCAATTCGACGAGAAAATGATTTACAATGTGCTCCACATAAGAAAAGGTCAACAAAACAAAATGAGCAAACATAACTCTATAAACCCACAGGGAGATTTAAGTGGAGGAAGTGATTCCAGTTCTACAGACAGCATACGAAAACTGGGTCATTGTACGTACATTTAGCAGAGATACCAAATTTGCAAATGAAGTACTTTTTAACTGATTAAGATATAATAAAGTGTTGTTGTGTTTTACTTCAGATGATGATTATAGAACAGAACAGAACAGAACAGAATATGCTTTTATTTTGGTTTAAGCATTACAAAGTTTTTCGCCGTTATTAACAAAATCAAATAAATAAGGCACAAAATCAAATAAATAAGACACAATCATGCAAAAGTACAGTTCAATTTGTCGCAAGCAGCCAGTCAAGGGAAGGAGCAAAGATAAACTTTTAAGTCAGATTGTTGCGTAATGCAGGTTTATTTGCTCTGAAAGCATAGAAATGGGAAATAGTAAATGTGGCCGCTTAAGACAGGATGCTGCTTAATAGAAGTGACCATTTACACAAGTCTGACTGTACATATCAATAGTAAATACTAACCTTTTAAAATATATTGTAGTAGTAGTGAGAATAGATAACATGGCTGGGTGATTTGTTATTCACATATGGTTAAATATATAATTGGAAAGTGTTTTTGTTTTTTGTTTTTAATAATATGTATACACCTATAGTTTTGTTGTTAATTTCTCACTAATTCTAACATGAATGTTATAGAAATAATGATTTCATTATGGAATTATCGATTGTAATGTACGAGTCATGAATCAAGGATATCTTTAATATGTTTAATTACAACTGTTTGTTTGGTTCAAATATATATATATATATATATATATATATATATATATCGTAATTAACCGATTTCATAAACATAACTAGTCCTGAAACTATCGTTTACAAGCCATGTTTATATTATATGCAATATTTCTTTTTAAAAAATGGTGGAGCTTAAAATGTTGTTTTCGTAACAAAAATCATATGCGCAAATAATAGTCGAGCTACTCCCGATTTCATTGCAGAAATATAATTCAACAAGAATAAGTAAGATTACATGTCATATTCGTAACAGTAAGGCTATTGGTGATAATTGCAACACTAACTTTTAGAGTTACCATGGTAACTGTCTCTGAACTAGTTACAGTACTACTATTATCATATGTACATAATTATCTTAATACAATACTAGTGTACGTCATTTACCCCAATACATTGCTGATATATATTTCTGGAATTCTTTGAAGGCGAGTACAGTCCGCTAAATACGTTAAAATGAAACTTATGAAATTTTGTCAATCAATACAAAAATAAAAAATCCAATGTACACATCTGTATTCTGTAAACAGTAACGACTCTGATATATATTGATAATACCGTAAAATGGCTCCTGCTTTGTCAACGTCAAATGTCTTTAATATCTTTTCGCCGCGAGGTAACGTTTCCGTTTTCATATGTTGATATAGTTGCTTAATATCAAGGTAATATTTTTCTGGTACGTTTCCACCTTGATTTATCTGAAAAAGAAAACAGGTAAAGTAAAAAGCTACGTGTAGCGCAAATTCAGGAATAGAAACGAACCTATATAGAAACAACCCCGCCTAACTAAAATAACGTATTTTAACCTTGTGTAAGATACTACGACCCCGCCAAACTACAACCACAACGTATTGTGACCTTGTGTAAAGTACAACTACCCCGCTATCACTAGAACCACGTATTGTTACCTTGTGTAGGGTACTACGACCCCGCACAAATAGAACCACGTATTGTGACCTTTTGTGTGGTACTACGACCCCGCACAAATAGAACCACGTATTGTGACCTTGTGCAGGGTGCTACATGTACGACCCCGCACAACTAGAACAACGTATTGTGACATTTTGTATGGTACTACGACCCCGCACAACTAGAACAACGTATTGTGACCTTGTGTAAGGTACTAAGACCGCGCCTTCACTAGGACTACGTTACCTTGTGTAATATACTACGACACGCCCAACTAGAACTATGTATAGTGACAGTGTGTAAGGTATTAAGATCCCGAGAAACTAGAACCATGTGTGTTAACCTTGTGATATTTATTTTAACTACATATTTGCCTGCTTCATATTTAATCTATATTATAAGATATTGCAAGTTTAATAATGTGTATTAATCATCCTTCGGCATGGTAATTCACACTACCACCGTCCCCACTACAGAACCACTACCATCATCATCAACACTGCAACTACTACCACCGTCACCTCCACAGCAACCATTCCCAATGTCCCTATCACATCAATCACTACCTCCGTCACCGCTACAGCAACCACTACCACCATCACCAACACAGCAGCCACTACCACCGTCACCGCCGCAGCAACCACTACCTCCGTCACCGTCACAGCAACCATTACCACCATCACCAACACAGCAACCACTACCTCCGTCACCACCACAGCAATCACTACAACCGTCACCAACGCAGCAACCACTACCACCATCACCAACACAGCAACCACTACCACTGTCACCATCACAGAAACCACTACCATCATCAACAAACACAGCAACAACTACCTCCGTCACCGTTACAGCAACCACTACCACCATCACCAACACAGCAACCACTACCTCTGTCACCGCGACAGCAGCCACTACCACCATCACCAACACAGCAACCACTACCACCATCACCAACACAGCAACCACTACCGCCATCACCAGTACAGCAACCACTACCTCCGTCAACGCTACAGCAACCACTACCACCATCACCAACAAAGCAACCACTACCACCATCACCAACACAGCATCCACTGCCACCATCACCAACACAGCAACCACTGCCGCCATCACCAACACAACATCCACTACCACCATCACCAACACAGCAACCACTACCACCATCACCAACACAGCAACTATTACCGCCATCACCGCCACAGCAACCACTACCACTGTCCCCATCACAGCAACCACTACCCCCGTCACCGTTACAACAACCACTACCACCATCACCAACACAGCAACCACTACCACAGTCCCCATCACAGAAACCACTACCTCCGTCACCGCTACAGCAACCACTACCACCATCACCACAACAGCAACCACTACCACCATCACCACCACAGCAACCACTGTCACCATCACAGCAACCACTACCACAGTCCCCATCACAGCAACCAATACCTCCGTCACCGCTACAGCAACCACTATCACCATCATCAACACAGCAACCACTACCACCATCAACGTCACAGCAACCACTACCACTGTCACCATCACAGCAACCACTACCACAGTCCCCATCACAGCAACCACTGCCACCATCACCGCTACAGCAACCATTACCCCAATCACCAACACAGCAACCACTACCCCCATCACCAACACAGCAACCACTACCCCATCAACAACACAGCAACCACTACCAACATCACCAACAAAGCAACCACTAACACCATCACAAACACAGCAACCACTACCTCCATCACCAACACAGCAACCACTACCGCCATCACCGCCACAGCAACCACTACCTCCGTCACCGCTACAGCAACCACAACCACCATCACCAACACAGCAACCACTACCTCCGTCACCGCTACAGCAACCACTACCACCATTACCAACACAGCAACCACTACCACCATCACCATCACAGCAACCACTACCGCCATCACCGCCACAGCAGCCATTACCACTGTCCCCATCACAGCAACCACTACCTCCGTCACCGTTACAATAACCAGTACCACCAACACAGCAACCACTACCGCCATCACCAACACAGCAACCACTACAACCATCACCAACACAGCAACAACTACAGCCATCACCGCCACAGCAACCACTTCCACCGTCATCGCCACAGCAACCATTATCACTGTCCCCATCACAGCAACCACTACTTCGGTCACCGCTACAGCAACCACTACCACCATCACCAACACAGCAACCACTACCACTGTCACCATCACAGCAACCACTACCACTGTCCCCATTACAGCAACCACTTCCTCCGTCACTGCCACAGCGACCACTGCCACCGTCACCACCACAGCAACCACTACCACTGTCCCCATCACAGCAACCACTACCACTGTCCCAATCACAGCAACCTCTACCTCCGTCACTGCCACAGCAACCACTGCCACCGTCACCACCACAGCAACCACTACAACCATCACCACCACAGCAACCACTACCACCATCACCACTACAGCAACCACTACCTCCGTCACCGCCACAGCAACCACTACCATAGTCCCCATCACAGCAACCACTACCTCCGTGACTGCCACAGCAACCACTACAACCGTCACCACCACAGCAACCACTACCACAGTCATCACCTCAGCAACCACTACCTCCGTCACAATATACACTTTGTTTATAATTTTAATCTCTTTATAAGATTCGTAACTTCTTCTAATACTTACACTACAAACTAATTGCATTACAAAATACATATCAACCTACCATAGTAACACATCTAGGGTTACCGTCAGGATCTGTCAGCGATCCGCCCAGAAACATTGGGAGTTGGTCTGCGTCAATACGCTTTAATAACTGTCGTTGATAGTCACCTGTGAAAATTTAAAGAGTATCAAAAAAATCTTAAAGGAATATTTGTGTTTACTTAGTCATATCTAGTAGTGACAATGCCGAGTTATATTTTTTGCAAACGTAAAACAGAACATATAAAACTGGAAGGTACATATACAAACTTGACATTCTTTAATTATATTGCTTATGGTACTTACCTATCGTTTATGGGTCGTCTTTGAGAGAATACACATTAGTACATTAGCTTATCGGCACTGCGGAACGAGTGTGGTCCTCTTATGATACAATGACGAGAGAACTACTTTTGCGATCTATACTAAACGATGACAATATGGCAGTGTTTACGGACTTCCAAGTTGTATGTGTGAATCTGCGCTAATTGCTGTGTACATATCTAAATATCCAATGAGTTATTTTGTCATCAAATCAGAAATGGTATAACTGATAGAAAGCGTCAGTCGCACACGAAGGAACATGTAGAAACAATCAGAATAACATTGTTTACATTTCGACGTTTTGCTGTGATGCACATATCTATAACAATTTGTTTTGTTTATGGCGAACTGATATCGTATTACCGATACAGTTTCCTGTGTTAATGTATGCAATGGTTGAAGTCGGTGTAATCATCTTGCTTCCGGTTTAATGAGTCATTGGTTCATATTCAGACTTGCAAATGACCAGTTAATGAGTGTATACATTACCTCCAAAAACGTGGATCTTGTTCTTCATCTCCTCGCTTATCAAGGGTCTGGCCAGTTTGTAAAGTATCGGAAAAATTCGTGGAGCTGAAAATATTGTTAATGTATCAAATACCTTTTATTGCGTATATTTGTTAATTTATATTGTACAACTTGAAAAGTGAACTGAAAATCAATTAATATGTAATTTCGTCAATATTGTATTGTATGCTTCGGTACTTATTTGTGCCCGTCTTCTCACTCAGTGTGTTTATTCTGGCTCCTTTGAATCATGAAGATCATTGCATGATTTTCTTTTATTGAATACAATTTTAACTAGCGTGTTCACGGACAATATTAATAGACAGATATATCAATGCATAGTCGATTGGTATAGTGCTGAAAGATATAGCCGTACCCATATCAATATCGCGACAAAGTTTATAACTTACATTATATATGGCCGCCATACGAAACAGGTGCGTTTCCTTCCTTTCATATATATAAATATCACATCGTTTTTTTTATCTTTGCCATCAAGACTTCGAACAATAAGCATTGTTGAAAAATAAAGAACAACACGTGTGTTAAATCTCTTTAATAATGTTAACCAAGTCTTCCTTTTCAGATAGCAAAGGCATGGAAGAATATAGAAGGTGCCACATACATGAAGTATTATGTAATACTTGCCATTGATAACCAGCAAACATTTCATCATCTCTGGATAGTTGTCCTCTAATACCTTCACCATGTGCAGATACATCTGAAGACCTGGATAATCATTATATAATTAAAGTACCAACCGACGTACATTTTATTTTGTTTAGTAGCATAACGCAGTAAGTGATCCGCTTTTATTCAAACAGTCTGTATTGTATTTACCTACATGTACGTTTTGTATATCATTTTCACTTGCAATGTTAAGATAAATTATATGAACCTGTATGTGTATATAAGATATAAACGTTCATAAAAATGTTTAACTGTTACCCTAAATATTTGTTTGTAGACTTTGTTAATACCATTAGGGGACGAGCCGAGCTTATATTGAAAGAGCATGTGGCCCATTCCCATTCCAAACTAAATTTTAAAACTGTTAATAACATAATGATAGTTCTACTCGATGATATTATGTGAAACAATTAACAATGTGGTGTGTGTATATAAATACATTTACCAAGAAACGATTATAGGGAATACTTTACTGCACTGGTATCAATAATGCCACATCTGACCTTGTCAAGACGTCACATATTCAATAGTAACCAAGTTGGGAATACAATGGTGCTTACCACCCTGTGTTTTAATTTCGTTTCATTTGCTGTACCATTTGTTTATTAAATTCATATGTATGACACAATTGTTTGTTTATATACTTTAAATACAAACCTGGTCTCCACATCATTTTTGTACTCACACCTTCCATATCAAATATAACCGTTAGGCCGTCCACTCTTTTTCCTAACTGAAAATATAAAACATAAATGTATTTATATTACACTCATGTATCAGTAGTACTTTTACATATTTGTAGTTTCACCTTTCTTCCAAAAATAAATTCTTAGTTTCACAAAGATGTTATGGAAGAGAGATGGAGTACGTGCGTTCCATTTAACCATAAGGTTTTCTAACATCTAGTGCCAAAATGAACTGCAAGAATAACTGGTCATCCAAAACCGTGTGGTCTAAAACTCTGTTTTCATTTACCCACTGACCTCTCACCAGGGTCAGTCCAAAAACTTCACATAAGAACGTTTGTCAGTTACTTGCGGACGGACAGTGGTTTTATTCCGATTCATTCTGAGGTCGTCATCTACAAGTAAAATTGGATTTGCCGTATATAACCTGTTGTTAAGCCATCAATAACAACGAAAACGAAAAAAGGAATATTATCAGAAACACCGACTTTCAACCAACTGATATATTGGAAGTATAATTTAATCAGCTCTCTAATTCAAATATTTTAATTAATTTTCAAGCGTTTGAATACAAGAGTGAAGGAATCGGCTACATGTTTCATTCTTTATGGCGAATGATGATCAATCAGAGTATCTACATATGTACCGTCACTTGTGGTTTTAGCTTTCGCTTCATGTACAATTCATGTATCATGCCAAAACCACGTGTTTGAGCGTTTATGTAACTTTATTCTGAGATACCTCCTAATAAAATAAGAGGACAGTACAATTTTGTATGCTTAACCCTAAATTATAATCATGTTCCAAAGCAGCCAATCTGTTCCTAATCACAGTATCTAGAGTTTATATTTAATTATATATTGCTTTGTTAACCTTTTGGCTTTGCTCCTCCCAGTCTTTCATTGTCCATTCACATTGTAACAACTTTGTTTTTTCAAGATCCGACTTCCTTGTCGCCGCCATGATGCCTGAAAACATAAAAAAGGCAATCGCGCTCATAATCAAGTGTAACTTTTGAAAAAATAAGAAGATTTATTTGCATCGGCACAAAGAGCTATGACTTTTAAGTCTAAAATCAATTTTGTTTATAACCTTCTATATTCATTGTTATTATTGAAATGGTGCTTATACAGTCATGTGGTGTGTAATGAACCATTGTTATAGCACCGTACCATTTTTGACGTGTATCAAGTAATATAACTGCAACTCTGTTAGTTTAAATTCAAACCTATTTATTTCACTTCGATTGTGAAACGATTTTTTGCAATTTAGACAAATCACGCCTGAAGTTTTCCTGGGTAGAACTAGTGCTAAGCATATGCGAAAAAAGTGTCTTGCTAAAGGACACCACACATAACAATGGCGGAGGATAAAACCAACGTCCCCCTGACCATGGGTTCGATGCATTACCACTAGACCACGCGCTCCACTTTGTTCAACTCTGTCCACCACATGACTTATGCAAGTCACGTCACCATGTACCAACGAGCCTAGTACTAGTACGGTACATTGTAGGAATAAATAGCAAAGCTATAGGCGTAGTGTCGGGACTGAAATAGTGTATCGATAGTAGTAATACTGTTTGGTGCTATTTTATGACGTTATTGCTTTAATCTATTAGCATGACGTCAATATTGCTGTACGTATTTTGAAACGAGTTTTTCTTGTCAAAGATAATGCAAATTGATTAAAATTTGTTATTTCCATAAAGAAGAAACAATTATACTTTAAATATATATCTTTTTCAAGATAAGACATGAAACTAAGCTTGTTTACACACTTGATCTGTACAAAATAGTGATAGTTTTCTATTTTCAAATAAGTAAAATAGACAAACAGATATACGTATAAAAAAGTCGCTTTGCCAAATGTAAATTAGATTTAATGTAAAAAATGTTTAACCATTTATATAACAAATATGAAATGCGTTATATGAAATGAGTATAGACAAAATCTTCTAAAGTCTTCTAATCAAACTATTTGACTTAACACGTTTTATGAATGTTATATGAAAAAGTAGAATGTTAAAGCAGCTATTTAGCTGAATGTGACAGTGTGTCTTATATGTCCGACCTGATTGTAAATATGATACTATTCCCAATTATTGAACATTGAACGTTAGGCTTGTTTATAGTTTTCTCATTGGGATGGTAACCGTATGGAGAGTGTCACTTACATCATTGTCAGCTACATCATTGTCAATTACACCATTGTCATTTGCATCATTGTCAATTGCATCATTGTCAATAACATCATGGTCAATTACACCATTGTCAACTGCATCATTGTCAATTTCATCATTGTCAATAACTTCATTGTCAATTACACCACTGTCAATTACAGCATTGCCAATTTCATTATTGTCAATAACATCATTGTCAATTACAGTATTGTCAATTACAGCATTGCCAATTTCATCATTGTCAATAACATCATTGTCAATAACATCATTGTCAATTACACCATTGTCAATTACAGCATTGTCAATTATATCAATATCAATTACACCACTGTCAATAACATCATTGCCAACTACATCACTGTCAATTATGTGGTACCTTAGTGCAGTTACATTGCATCTAAATCTAATATCAAACTTAATTTACATTATATATTGCTTAAATATGAGTAAGACACATTATTTTCTGACAGGTTTATTGGTATGTGATATAGTCCGTTTCATAAGCCTCTTCAGAAGACTCCGGTTTAGTTTAAACTTATTTACTTTTTACTTCGATTGTGAAACAAATTCCTACAACTTAGGCAAACCACGCTCAAAGTCTTCTTGGGTAGACGGAACAAGTGTCTTGCTCAAGGACACCACAAAGAGCCGTGACGGATATAGACCCTCTGATCGTGGATTCGATGCTCTACAACTGGACCACGCGTCCCTTTTTCGGTAGCGAAAATACGTCTTCTGAATGCAGAAGCTCTTCTGTCTCTTCCAGTTGGACAGTAGGGGGGGCGGGGGGGGGGGGGTTCGAAAGACGGAGTATTCCGCATACAAAGTTCAAAATGGTGTGTGTGGGGGGGGGGGGTGGGGGAGGCAATGATGAAACTTGAGTTAAATAAAGAAGTTTATAATGTTGTATGGATATATTTGCTAAAACCACATTAGTCTACAAAAGTTTTTTTTTTTTTCAGTGTTTAGTGTACAATATTATGCTGATGATTTGGAAAGCGCTGTTAGACAACAATCAAACCAATCAATCGGTAAAATTTAATTCGACTTGATTTTTATTTAACGAAAATTGATTGTTGTCAGAATATCTGAAGTCGTGAAAACTCCTTCCAAAAGCAAAGTAGTAACGATGCATATGTATTTTGTAGTTATCTTTAAAAGAAACAACACTTCTGGAAGAGGAACAAGCAAATGCTCTCTTCTCTACATTCGATTAAAAAGAGTTTAATGAAACAGACTAATATACATACAGTCGAAATTCGTTATCTCGATATCGTTTGAATCGATATTCCGGTAATGTCGATATTTCTTGCTAGTCCCAACTTTTCCCCTTTTTGCTTCTATAAATAAACACCTTTTAACTCGATATTGTCTTTGTCGATACTCCGGATATCACGATCCCAGTTTTAGTCCTTGAATGATTATTTACTCCTTTAATTGATTGTTTGTCTCGATATATATTTATTGTTGACATAATACTGTGTGTTTTTCCATTCCGCGTGCCATTTTTCACAGTTTGTTTATGACGCAATACTAATAACCGGTCAACGACAAAGGTGTCAGTTTTAATTACTTACAGAATGTTGCAAACATCGTGTCATCGAATTGGGTGATTGCATGTTAATTTGGTTTATTTATCATTTGATTCAGTCAATCAGCCTAAACTTATTTCTCACACTGCTGAGAAATTCGAAGAAGGACCCGGATATAAGCATTTATCATGACAGTGTAATT
The DNA here is from genome assembly GCA_029582155.1 of Panopea generosa. Lineage (NCBI taxonomy): Eukaryota > Metazoa > Mollusca > Bivalvia > Adapedonta > Hiatellidae > Panopea > Panopea generosa. Next base: position 53,234,597 of record CM055899.1, on the reverse strand, counting down.
CTACTGCACGGACCGTAATATGAAAATACAATTGACGTGCGATACTTATATGGGCTGCGTTTATTTGTTTGTAAACGTTTGATTACAGATTACAGATTACAGATTACAGAAGTGAAGTGAACTGAACGAAATGTTCGCATTATCGTTATCTGACAGATTAAGCACATCGGCAAGCTGTTTGTGCGTGTTTAATCACGTGACTTAATGGGAAGTGAAGGGACAAAGCCGAGTAGACCGATTTCCGTTTACTTCTCGTTCGTTAGCACAACGTTTACGTTTATTAACAAAGTAAACATGTTAACCGTGCTGAACGAAAATAAATATTGATTTTGAGACAAAATCTATGTCGATATTCGGATATCTCGAGTTTTTTTGGCAGTCCCTCCAATATCGAGATAACGAATTTCGATTGTATTTGGTATTAAATAGCCTGGTGTAGTAATATTACCTTTCAAGTCCAGGTGTCCATACAACTCCACCCTGATTGGAGATCCTTCCTTGTCATGGCCACAAAAACCACCAGTCAGGTACTGTTTGATGACCTAAGAATATAGATCATTTGTAAGATACGTAGCGTATTGATCGTTTTGTATCGTATATTGCTAATATTATTATTTTAAATCTCTTCATGTAAGGTAAATGTTAAAAAAGCAAATATATGATATTTTTAAAATGTATTTTAATGTAAGGCTATTGGATCTGATGCAAATGCTCAACATAAAATAATCGCCATCTAATTGAAAATGTATGAATTAAAATAAATATACAATTAGAAATTAATGGTTATAATACTTAAGATAAAATCATGAAGTATGGTATTTATGACTTATAATAAAACAACGTCAAAATTTTCGCCGATATATTTGTTTTATTGAAGTTTAATGGCATTTATAAAAAAATGTAGGTTATATAATTATGGCCTGTCCAGTCGTATTGGTGGAAGAAGACCTCAAAATAAATCTGAGTTTGAAAACGACCGCACTTCCACAAGTAACTTGCAGCTAACTTACATTTCTGCATATGATCAGGTAAATTCGTTTGTGTGTACGTTAAATCGGTTGAATAACTGCCATTAGAAAGTTTCATTTATACAAATCTGGTATTACACAAGAAACAAACCTGCATTCGGTTCTTCAACAGTGTATAAAATCCTGCCGTATATAAGTAAGACTGTGTGAAAGATTTTGTAATGACTTCATGTTATGTCCTGCATTTAACGAATGTTTCTTTCTTTCACTTTTGCAATGTTTGTAGCCGTATTAAAAGTCTCCTCGATTTCGGGGTCTGGGAATTTATTTAGTAACATGCAACAATAACTCTGCATCTTTCTTAACGTGTTCAATATAATTAACAGTTAAATGTAGCTTGTCACGTTGTTGTACCATACAAAATACAAAAAAAAATAAAATGTATGTCCGTAGGATATGTAACATATTCAAAGGGAACACCCATCACAACAACACAAATGCGAACAATAAATACACTATATAAATTCTACAATAAGGAAAAAACAAACATGTGTACGCGATGGCAAAAAACAAGAGTGTAAATAAAAATTGTCAAAAATCAATGGAGGCAGTGCGTCGGCCGAACAACAAACATATCATGTTTCACAAAAACAAAAGGTTCTAGTTCTCTTTTGATATACTTCTTAACATGTTTAGCAATTCCGCATTTAATTTTATAAAACTCTAGCTACTATCGATGTTATTTGATAAAGATTCACGTGAGGAAAGGACTGGGGGGGAGCACAACAGAAATTACGTAACGCATGTAAAGTACAACATTAATATATGAACACGATGCAAATTTTACCTCATGAACATCCTGGTGTGAATGTATTAAATAAATAAATTATAGTATGTTTCATTTGAATATCACATATCATCTCGTATATAACTATTACTATTCCAATGCCAAAACAATAGCTAAACTCTATATCAAGTATTCATGGTTGCGGTATACAGCATCATGGGATTCAGTAGAACAGGACCAAACTTATTCATTAAAATTTGAGAATCAAAATATTGTAAGCATGTGTATATATAATATTGTATATGTAAGCATTGCTTGAGATTTATCTTCATGAGCCATGAACAACATTCTACAGCACTAGCATTGATACAACAAAGCAGGCGATAAGAGATATTTATGTGTATTTGATTTAATGATAGAAGGCACGCATTTTAGTTTGACGTTAGTGACGCCTAAGTGCTTCACGTAACACCGAACTAAACCAATGATGTATCACCCTGTGAAAGCTCAAAATTGTGTACGCAGTAGTTATATTTTTATTAATATATTTTCGAATTGTTACAGATAAAATAAGTATACTTTATATTTAAAAGCGGATAATACCTTGTTGGAACAGCGACGGTGTAAACAGGTTGAATAAGCATACGCATTTATATGGCAACTTCCCGTGTAAAGGTTACGTCGCACAAGCAAAACAATATAGTAATAATTACGTCTTTATTTAACAAGTCAAATTTCCATGAGGCCATACTTATAATATGACAAACACCTCACAACGTATGCACAGATGTACTTAAATCATCACCTTCGCTAGTGAACGATGCACATTTTCACAATGTTGGTGTATACAAGTTTATCCATCGAAAATACAATTTAGTCCATATCTATGACTTTAGACTCATTTTTATTGGAACGCTTGTATACAAGCATATAAACTGTCTTTTTGATCTAACTTAGGACTACATGTTAAATCAACAAACCTTAACTGTAATTAATTGAATCTACATTTATAAACTATCATTTAAATTCAAAAGAAAATAACGTCTTTAAAATGTATTTCCCCTTCAATCATTAAAGCTTACATTGCAAGATTGGATACCTTTATTGCTGGAACTACATTTTGGTAGTATAATACAATTTAATATTGCCAACTCCCGTGACAACATCGCTACTTAGATATAAAAGCTCCCAAAACAAGAAAAAACTAAGATCGCAATAGGTATTACTCTTCGCAGAAACAAGAATAATTATGTCACCATCGTATAACAAATGTAATTTACAACAAATGTAAGGTCAATTAAGCAAAATATTGGATTAAAATTGCTTTAGATAGAGAAAGGTCATCGATATTTCTGCAAATGTAAAAACAGTCAGGCTTTTATCACCAAAGTTATTGGGTCTGTTGAACTGATCGTCGAATATACTTGTTATGACAATTAAATACTCCTAATTGGACCTGGTCTATTTATAAGATTAGACGCTGATTGGCATGTACAAACTTCAATCTCCAACACATACAGACAATGTGGATCAAATGAGAATAGGTGAATTAGGGTCAGTTTTATTGGCTATTATTGAACTTGATCGAGATAATTTGACAGTATATTTTGTAAAGATTTAATTAAAATTAATTGAGTGGAATTTGTGACAAAAATGAAGAAACTGTGGCATGGAATGGTATTTGAACTCTTTTTTTTTTTAGTAAATTTCTGACCAGATGTAGTTATGGTATGCTAACAATTATTCAATATCAAAGAAAACGTCATTTTTAGGATAGACTCGCGGAAAACCGGAATTGTAATCATTATACGTTGCCGAAATCCTTCAGATCGGAGGCATAAACTCTAATACAATAATTGTGCGTTAAATGACTCCTCTCTCTGCCTTATATCCATTGCATCTGTGCTTGTTTAACATTGGTCTGGTCTTGATTTACACATATATATTTGCTTGACTTATATCATTTGGTCACACAAGGGTTTGCTGTCACGCATTTCTTACAATCGGATAAAAATGTAGCATGATAGAAGTAATAATTAACTTAAAAGCTGGACATTTAATTAATTAAATCCTGTAAGATGATTATTTTTTCTATTACGATATTTTAATTTCAGTCTTTTATCGATCATACTTTGCTGAGTGCATTTGATGTTAACGTGAACATGTAACCACAGAGATGTGTACGTCATGAGTAGAATGCACGATATTCTTAGTTTTTTTCGTACTTGTATGTATTTCTTGTATTATATATATTTACATTAAGTTCCATTTGACCATAATTATATGACCATATCATTAATGTCCACTATCCCGTTTGCCAGTTACCTTTCGTCTTGCATTTTCGATTTCGGTAAGACAAACGTATAAAACGGCCAAATGCTATAACATATGTTAAATAATATTTCACCTATAAGTTACTTGCCTTGCATTGTTTCGATTTGATTTTATTGTCGATAAGCTATATATATATAACATTTGAGGTGTTTTAACATAATCTAGATAAAAATGTTTGGTTTGAAAATTATTGCAATGTATCACAATCAAAATTATGATAAGATATTGTAATGCTTTTTCTACTATAATTCTGTTCAATCTATTGTAATTCTAAAATTATCATACATGTATTCTGTTTATTGCACTATTTTGCTGGTTTTTTTTAAATACTTATATATGACGTTCTGTTTAAATGCATGTATTTCATCATATGCTCTTCTGAATGGAGGAATAAAATAACCTATCTATCTATCTAGTTGAATAGCCTTACCAAATAGTGATACATATACTTTATCATTGGCAACAGTTTTTAAAAATAGCAAAAAATGATTATATACTAGACGGTCTGATGTTAATGCATAACTTGGGGTATCGAAATCTGGATTTTTTTCTCAAAAACTTGTTTTAGTTTGTATAGAATACTGCTGCTAATAAATCGTACTGAAATTTTTGAACATTTATATACAGTCAAATATATTTCAAAATGTTTTTTTCTGTTAAATACATTTCAAGTAAATGACTTTCAAAGAGAAATATTTTTTTTATTTCTACATTAAATGACTGAAACTCTAATACAAGATTAATATACAGTGTACGTATTAATAGACATTGTTTAAAAAGAATACAAAAACTATAATGGCTTAAACATACGCCACTGAAAAATCATATTTATCAATGAAATACTTATAAGAGTGTTTTTTTATGTATATTAAATAGTTTTGCATTTTCTGTTTCGGAATATTTATAATTTGGTATTGAACCTGTTTTTTGTTTAGGGTTATTTGCTTTGTTGCTGGATGTGATATGCAACAGTACTGATAAAGCTATGTATATCAATTACGGGGCATATGTACACTAATGTATCGATATTACTTTACGTTTATAAGTGTAAAATCTGGTCTAATATTTCAACTTGGATCAAATCTATTTCACCACTGCCGCATACCAATAAAAATGACACGATCTGTACCGCTGCTATCGGCTGGTGATGTTGTTATGTGTATATATACTATATATATATATATATATGAACAGTTGAGTTTTACCACAATTCGGAGGACTTATTTGTAACCGTAAATTGTTGTTGTATATATGCACAATTTATAATGTATAATGTAATATGGGCTTATAGAATATCCGTAGCAACGATTTTCATCAATGACATCTCACTGCCATCAGAAAACGACTTGTATTATTAGTATGTCTCTGATGCTTTCTTTATTCCGTGAACATAAAATAAAAAAGTATTCACATATCTATATATGACATATGTTATATCTATCATGTCATATGTATTATATCAAAACTACTTTTATTGTCTATTTATTTTGACTTTGCTACCAACTTTTTTAACAATGCCGAATTAACAGTTTTGACGATTGGTATTTCAAAACAATTCTTACGACAAAATTACACATACGTACAGCATCTATACCAGATGTCAATGTTTTAATTTAAATGTGAGCAAGAACTTACTTCTTTATACAAATCCTGACAGATTCGTTTTCAAAACTATTGTTTTTTAAATCAGCAAAGAAAATAGATAAAACGCATTTATTTCCGTAAAAAAACATATCAAGTTCATATTGATCTCTTATTTCAAGACATCAGAGCATCTTGTCTCTCTTTGTGAATAGATGAGCTCATTTTACGAGGACGATATATAATGTAATACACATAATAACATTTGAAGTAAGAAATGTTTTTTTGTGTCTTTTTTAAGTTCAATCACTGTTTATGCCGTTTTTATCATTATCTCTGAAACATAAATCATGTTTGATATTGATTGATAATTTGTATGCTATACTGTGATTTATTGTAGTATACTGAAGTTTATTATGTTGTATTGTGATTGATTTTGCTATACGTGTGCTATTATGTTATACTGTGATTTATTGTATTATACTGTAGTTTATTATGTTGTATTGTGTTTGATTTTGCTATACGTGTGTTATTGTGTTATACTGTGATTTATTGTATACTGTAGTTAATTATGTTGTATTGTGTTTGATTTTGCTATACATGTGTCATTATGTTATACTGTGATTTATTGTTTACTGTAGTTTATTATGTTGTATTATGTTTGATTTTGCTATACGTGTGTTATTATGTTATACTATGATTTATTGTATTATACTGTAGTTTATTATTTTGTATTGTGTTTGATTTTGCTATACGTGTGTTATTATGCTATACTGTGATTTATTGTATAATATTGTAGTTTATGATGTTGTATTGTGTTTGATTTTGCTATACGTGTGTTAGTATATTATACTGTGATTTATTGTATACTGTAGTTTATTATGTTGTATTGTGTTTGATTTTGCTATACGTGTATAATTATGTTATACTGTGCTTGATTTTGCTATTCGTGATTTGATGTGTTGATATTGTGTTTGATGATTTGTTATGTTTGATGTTTATCAATTATTGTGTTATACTGCGAAACAACGCTAGTCAAAATTAAAAAAAAATTAATGTTTCGCGAATTATATTTTTTTTTCACGATATTGTCACATTGAACAGGAAATATTACAGATGCATGTGTCTTACCCGGACCTTGATGATGCCATCCTTATCAAGTATATTTACCCTCAATAAAAAAATCAGGAAATTCTATGTCTGTCCCACAATATATAAAGCTGGGCCAGTTCTACAGACTACGAATTTAATGTCCAATCTATGTTACTATTAAGTGAACTAATACCAATACAAATAAAACGATAACAACATAACAACAACATGATAACAACGCGTATTCACGCGAGTTAACATAATACATACTTGAGTAGCGTATATTACGTAAGCACGTATTCATGGGTTTAGCCATTATCAACACATTTCAGGTTATATGCATCACATCAAGTTTTATTAGTGGAGAAAGACCTCAGAATGAATCTGAGTAGAACCACAGTACCACCGTCCTTCCGCAAGTAACTGACAAACTTTCTCACATAATGGTTTTGAAGCGAGCGGGACTCGAACCAAGGGCCTTAGTGATGAAAGATGTGTGCTCGTGAGACGGCGCCTAGATCGCTCGGTAAAGGAGGACCCATCAAACGTCGCCAACCCACTGTTAAAGGAATAATAACGTGTCTAATTACCTCCGGTGTGTCATACTCTGATAACAGCGTCTCCACCTTCATTTTCTTCTTGTATGCCACACTCTGTAAAATTGTAATATAGTTAAGCATATTATTATAAGTGAGTGTATAATGCATATACAGGTTAAATGTTTACTTGGGAGGTCTTCTCCCACCAATAAAACATCTACGTATTTATTAAAAAGTGTACTTACATTTCTAAACATTTGCTCTGCTTTCTGCAAATTGAAATTTCTGGCTGAAAATATAATGAAATAAATGATTATTTTTTCTCCGATCTCAAAATAAATATGTTATTTGTAATATAAAATAACACTCTACATCAGAAAACTGGACGATATTTGTCTTTAAATGGCTCATGTTGTTAAAATATAGATATAATATAGGCATAGCACCACCATTTGAAACAGGGCATACCTCTGCCGCATAATTGCGTAGATTAATAATCATTGTTTCTTCTATCTAAACATTTTAATGCTCATTTTTTGAATGGCATTATTGATGTATTTGTATCATTTTGAAAGCATTGTCATGTTTGAATTGTGAATTTAGAAAAACATTATGCTTGGAAACTAGGATAAAAATACATTATATCCGAATTCTCTTTTTCATTTTGTCAACAGTGTATACCTCACAGGGTCGCAACGTACACCGGACAGTGGCTTTAAAGCGATAAGTTAAAATTACATTCCATTTAACTGATACAGAATAAGTTCTTTAACCCGTTTAACACTTTTTAACGTTTTTTAATCGACAATCATGGGTTATTTGAACGCTGTCGTCTGCATACTAATTCAGAAGATACAAACTATGATAATCCATGCATTTTTGTTTATTGCTAGTTATTAACTGCATCGCAACTTTTTCAAAACTGTACTGGAACTTGTTCAGAACTGTACTGGAACTTGCAGTCGATGATCTTGGATACAATATTTTCACCCTTCAATACTCCGGAGGGTTGATGAGGTAGAAGTAATAATAAAATCCATTTATCTTCTTTTTTCATGACTTTATATTGTAGTGATTTATTTATTCCTACCATGTGTAAATGATCAATATTTAAGAAATCATCACGGAAGGTGTGATACTGATACCAGAATTCTAGCGCTATTGTTAACTTGATGATTTGAACTGCACCGTGGGTGAATTGTTTACATTTTATTATTCTGAAAATTGACAGGTGTCACAAAACTAGCTCAGTCATGATATTTTTGTATTATATTTGTATGATGCGTTTGAGTCCAGACACATGCTGCATGTTTTCATTTTTTACTGTGAACCATAATGTTACAACGGAGTTCTGTGGGAAATGTAATAGTGGAGCAAGACGTTAGTTTAATTTTACAATATAAACTTCTACTTCTACTGTCTTTAAATTATTGTTATATTGATTCAAATCATAGCAAAATTATCTTATTTCTTTGCGTGCGTGCGTGTGTACGTACGTGTTTGTGCGTGTGTGCAGTTGTATGTGAGCGTGTGTTTTGAAATGTTATTGGAACTTGTAGTCCGGAACTTTCGGAAATTATTTTAATTTATGCTACGTACTGATGTTTATAAATATAAAGTTTGCAAATATATTCCAATTTTTTTTTATCTAGGCTGCATAGACTCGCCGGTTAAAACATTCATGTAATGTGCAAAGATATATTGTCGAGATAACGCAGGTGATATAAACATGCACTATTGACCTTTCATGTTGAAAACCAATAAGGAGTTAAGAATTTGCACTTACCTTTGAGCCATTTTCTAAGGTAAAAATCATCGTACTCCGGTTTAATAACGTCTTGTAAACGAGCCCTTAGCTGAAATAGAATTATTAAAGTAGTTATAAACATGTGGGTCGCGATAATATTGAGTTGTGACATAGAGTCAAACCTGTGTAAGTGGCCACCTCTATTAAGCAACCACTTGTCTTAAGCAGCCACATTTGTTATTTCCCGTGTATATGCTTGAATAGCAAATAAAGTCTACAATAAAAGATGGAAAAGAATTTGAATTTGAGTTAAGATAAACATACGAGTAAGCTTTTGCGGACTTAATCAGAAAGTTGCAAAACATTCTTTTAGAAAGTTCTTCATTTGTTGAAGGCATAACATCTCCAATTAACATATGCTAGTTATAAATACAACGGAGAAGTACATGTCCATTGATTACGTTTAATAACACACATTCCAATGTGATGCTTGGCTTCATCGAATATATACATATCTTAAATCAAACTTTCCAAATGAATGGTTAAACTCTTTGCTAACTTTCATGATGTTTTTTTAGTCGGGTTAAACACCATTTTCAATACATTTCAGGTTATATATGGCTATCCAGTTTTACTGGTGGAGGAAGACCTCATACTGAGTTAGACTGACTAGAACCATTGTCCTTCCGCAAGTTACTGGAAACTTCCTCACATAAAGTTTGTTTTTGGCGCGAATGGGACTCGAACCTACGACCTTAGCGGTGAGAGATAAGTGATCTCGAGACGGCGTCTTAGACCACTCGGCCACGGAGGACCCCGTTCATGATGTTACAACACTGAAGTTAAAAGCTAACAATATATAAATTTATATTTATGAATTTAGGTACTGTGGAAAAAAATAAGATCAACTCGTAAGTGCAGTAAAGGGCCACGTGGTGACCGTATAATTATATTAATAATTTTTGGAACATTACGCCTAAGCATATATTCAGTGGTAAAATGTACATCTATGAACACTGTCAAAATGTTGGGTGAGAATCTTGAACTTAAAACGGAATCTTCTGTAAGGCGACTGTCTTCACTGGATTCAGTTGTGAAACAGCTTAGCTAGAAACTATATTAAAAACAATTGTTCAAACTATATAATTTATATAAATTTTCTTCATGCTTCTTGTCTCATGATTCGCAAACTTCAAACAAAAATATATAATAAAATGATTCTAATACTTAGAAGTCATACAGACAATCATACCAATCAACTATTTACAGTATAATGTTTCAAAGCCTGTAGAGTTCAACTAACGGTTGTTCAACACTATTTCAATAATTAGACCAACTGTTTAAACAACGTGGCTGGACAGCATATGTTTGATACTTATTACAAACTCAAACCAAACATGTATGCTTGGAACAATGCTCAGTTCCAGCATACACCTATATGCTTGAAAACTGTTTCAAATCTTAGTCTTCAAACTAAACTAAAGCGCATGCATGAAGCAAAGCCAAGTTTCAGCACGAAAGGTTTCAAACTAATAACACAACTGTGTGCTTGGAACGATGCTCAGTTCAAGCGTAAATATACACTTATACGTTTGGAGACTGTTCCAAACCTTCGAACGAAGATAAAAGTCCAGTTCCAGCACAATACTAATCTGTTATGTCTGAGAACGGTTTCAAACTAAAAGCATCAGACTAAATTAATGTACGTGAAACAAGTCCCTGTTCCAGAACAATAATTATTCCAACGAGTTTCAAACACAAGCTTTCCCAAAGCCTATCGATAGAAAGAATCTTTGTCGCAGTGCAAACACAAGTCTCAAAGACTGACAGGAAAACAAAAGTCATGACATGAGCATAATGTAACCAAAGTCAAACTCCTGTCTGACAGGAAAGCAATCCAATCCTTAGAGACGCATTAGCATATATATCAATACAATTAACAACCCAGCAAAATAAATTGGAACATTTTTACGAGTTTCGTATTCTTGCCCAGAAATGTGACGGGGTTCTTTAGAAAACGCCAATAGTTCAATACTTCCTTGCCCCACATTTCGTAAGGTGGGGGTGGGGGTGGGAGGGGTGTGGGGTGGCAGGGGGGTGGGGGTGCGGTGAGAATGACAGAGCCCAAGCAAGGTCACCAATAGTTATGTGACAATCAAACATGTAAAATGCAATGATATAAACAAACTAACATTGTATTAATATGAAAACGGATGTTAAATAAACTTGTATATAAAACATAGGCAATTCAATAGAAATAATTAACAAACAAAATAATTGGAAACAAAGCAACACGGTGGTCTAGCAGATGTACTTTTTATATGTCAGAAATCATATATATAAATAAAACAGTCACGGACTTATTCATGCACGATAGAAAGACACAATGTCGACAAAACATAATAAAAAATAAATAAAGTAAAATGTATCTATTCATGGAAATTTACTATGTGTGGCGTCTGACTTTTGAAGAGTCCAGTTAAAATGCATATGGAGTAACGAGTTAACCCAACTTTACAAATTCCCGAATTGCAATCGAATGTGTTCAAATGCAAACATGTAAAATATTTATCTTCCGTTCTAATCCATATATAAACTTATACTGACTTGTATGTATGTAAATTTGAATAAATAAATATGTTTATACCAGATATGTAAAAAGGAGCGCACACACATATCATCTTTCATTCATTTTCCCATTTACATAAATTCTCAAAATTACACACCAGTTTTTACAGACGCTGACTTTGAAGTTAGGAGTCAGATATATTACATACTGCCCAAGAGAATAAGCATGCGTACGTACGGTAGGTTTCATCTACAAGTAATGCATATTGTGAACAGCTTTCAAAATGGGACGCGGACGCAAACGCCGGAATAAGTATGAATCTCCCCTATTCATGGAAGAGTAGAAATAGATCAAATGTACACTAGAAAACAACAACATCTTACCTGACGTATATTCTCTTGCTCTTTTTCATCTTTTTTATCGTTGTTTTTAGGCATTGTGGCATTTACTTTTCTTTATAGTAAGTCTGTCGTGTACTGTGGATAAATTAAAGACATAACGTATATTACGAAAGTTAATGGTTCCCCACTTTTTACACCATCCAGCTTAATCAGTTATCAGTTATTCACAAACTCGCCCTTCCAGTTTTTCAGTCTTCATTCCAACACTTGGTAAATAAGTTTAAACACGATATGTTCGCCTACAGCTATTCTTGAATCATATCGATTGCCTTCTTCAAGCAATCGGATTACTTAGTTAATTATTGGAACAAAAAACCGCATGGCAGTTCTCAACAACTAAGAGTTGGATAAGTTTTTCCCTTTTTTTTTATTTTGTCGCTAAGCACATCTGGTCGCTAAGCATCTCGTAATTCACATATGCTAAACGGGAAAAGGAAAGGCTGAATTTCAGAACCTCAGCATAAGGCTATTGTAAGCGATATTTATAGTTAAAGAATAAGTATGTAAAAGCATATATTCATTACTAGTATATATTACGTCTCTGTCTTCAGTTTATGCTTATTTATTTCAGTTTATGCCTATCTATTTCAGTTTATGCATATTTATTTCAGTTTATGCCTATCTATTTCGGTTTATGCATATTTATTACAGTTGATGCCTTATTATTTCAGTTTATACTTATTTATTTCTGGTAAAGGCCTATCCATTTCAGTTTATGCCTATTTATTTAAAATTAGGCCTATTCATTTGATCTCAGTTGCAAAGTTAGATAAAAACTTATATGAATCGCTCTCGAGTTCACTTTCTGGCTAGAACCAGTACTGAGTGATGTTTTTTTAGTGACAAAAGGGTCGAGTTGGGTATCGAACCCGCAGCTACAAGTGAGCGTAACCGAATGAAATCCACAGCACTATCGAATATCTTTTTCTTTGAACATGCAATATAACTTTCTTTCTTTTGTTGTTGTTATTGAAGCTAATTAAATATTTTCTATATATTGAATCAATAGTACATGCTCAATATACTCTTGGTCACTGAATTCACTGTCACATTCAAACGGATACCACAACATATATGGCTTCATTAAACTAAATGTAAGACAACATTTCATGTAGAAACACGTTTTATTATATTTACTGACACAAGCACTAAATATATTGACCTGTACTGATGCATTGATCTACATTCATGTTCCACCTTTGGTAAGCAGCAGTCACACTAAACCAGGCGTGCGTGTTGCACAGATTGTTCCATGTTATTTGTTTGATTGAGTTGCTATTGTAATCTTGTCCTTTGAATGATATGTTCTTTGTTGATTTTAGTCCAAAGTGAACATTTTGTGTCACTTGGTGAACATACGTTTTCTTGTTGACTTTTGTCTAAAATGAACCTATTGTGTCTCTTGATTATTATAAGTTTTGTTGTACAAAGTTAACATTTTGTGTCTCTTAATATTTAGTTATTTTGTACAAAGTGAACATTTTGTGTCTCCTGGTGAACATACATTTTCTTGTTTTGGTATAAAGTGAACTTGTTGCGTCTCCTAATGAATACAAGTGTTCTTGATTTTGGTCTAAAGTGAACTTATCGCCTCTCCTAATGAATATAAGTGATCTTGTTTTTGGTCTAAAGTGAACCTATCGCGTCTCCTTATGAATATAAGTGTTCTTGTTTTTGGTATAAAGTGAACCTATCGCGTCTCCTTATGAATATAAGTGTTCTTGATTTTAGTCTTAAGTGAACCTATCGCGTCTCCTTATGAATATTAGTGATCTTGTTTTTGGTCTAAAGTGAACCTATTGCGTCTCCTAATGAATATAAGTGATCTTGTTTTTGGTCTAAAGTGAACCTATCGCGTCTCCTTATGAATATAAGTGTTCTTGTTTTTGGTCTAAAGTGAACCTATCGCGTCTCCTTATGAATATAAGTGTTCTTGATTTTAGTCTTAAGTGAACCTATTGCGACTCCTTATGAATATTAGTGATCTTGTTTTTGGTCTAAAGTGAACCTTTCGCGTCTCCTAATGAATATAAGTGTTCTTGTTTTTGGCCTAAAGTGAACCTATTGTGTCTCCTTATGAATATAAGTGTTCTTGTTTTTGGTCTAAAGTGAACCTATTGCGTCTCCTTATGAATATAAGTGTTCTTGTTTTTAGTCTTAAGTGAACCTATTGCGTCTCCTAATGAATATAAGTGTTCTTGTTTTTAGTCTAAAGTGAACCTATTGCGTCTCCTTATGAATATAAGTGGTCTAGTTTTTGGTCAAAAGTGAACCTATCGCGTCTCCTTATGAATATAAGTGTTCCTGTTTTTGGTCTAAAGTGAACCTATCGCGTCTCTTTATGAATATAAGTGTTCTTGATTTTAGTCTTAAGTGAACATATTGCGACTCCTTATGAATATTAGTGATCTTGTTTTTGGTCTAAAGTGAACCTTTCGCGTCTCCTTATGAATATAAGTGTTCTTGTTTTTGGTCTAAAGTGAACCTATTTTGCCTCCTTATGAATATAAGTGTTCTTGTTTTTGGTCAAAAGTGAATCTATTGCGTCTCCTAATGAATATAAGTGTTCTTGTTTTTGGTCTAAAGTGAACCTATTGCGTCTCCTTATGAATATAAGTGTTCTTGTTTTTAGTCTAAAGTGAACCTTTTGCGTCTCCTTATGAATATAAGTGTTCTTGTTTTTAGTCTAAAGTGTACCTATTGCGTCTCCTAATGAATATAAGTGTTCTTGTTTTTGGTCTAAAGTGAACCTATTGCGTCTCCTTATGAATATTAGTGTTCTTGTTTTTGATCTAAAGTGAACCTATCGTGTCTCCTAATGAATATAAGTGGTCTAGTTTTTGGTCAAAAGTGAACCTATTGCGTCTCCTAATGAATATAAGTGTTCTTGTTTTTGGTCTAAAGTGTACCTATTGCGTCTCCTAATGAATATAAGTGGTCTAGTTTTTGGTCAAAAGTGAACTTATTGCGCCTCCTTATGAATATAAGTGTTCTTGTTTTTGGTCTAAAGTGTACCTATTGCGTCTCCTTATGAATATAAGTGTTCTTGTTTTTGGTCTAAAGTGAACCTCTTGCGTCTCCTTATGAATATAAGTGTTCTTGTTTTTAGTCTAAAGTGAACCATTTGCGTCTCCTTATGAATATAAGTGTTCTTGTTTTTGGTCTAAAGTGTACCTATTGCGTCTCCTTATGAATATAAGTGTTCTTGTTTTTGGTCTAAAGTGAACCTATTGCGTCTCCTTATGAATATAAGTGTTCTTGTTTTTAGTCTAAAGTGAACCATTTGCGTCTCCTTATGAATATAAGTGTTCTTGTTTTTGGTCTAAAGTGTACCTATTGCGTCTCCTTATGAATATAAGTGTTCTTGTTTTTGGTCGAAAGTGAACCTATTGGGTCTCCTTATGAATATAAGTGTTCTTGTTTTTAGTCTAAAGTGAATCTATTGCGTCTCCTAATGAATATAAGTGGTCTAGTTTTTGGTCAAAAGTGAACCTATTGCGTCTCCTAATGAATATAAGTGTTCTTGTTTTTGGTCTAAAGTGTACCTATTGCGTCTCCTAATGAATATAAGTGTTTTTGTTTTTAGTCTAAAGTGAACCTATTGCGTCTCTTAATGAATATAAGTGTTTTTATTTTTGGTCTAAAGTGAACCCATTGCGTCTCCTAATGAATATAAGTGTTCTTATTTTTGGTCTAAAGTGAACCCATTGCATCTCCTAATGAATATAAGTGTTCTTGTTTTTAGTCTAAAGTGAACCCATTGCGTCTCCTTATGAATATAAGTGTTCTTGGTTTTGGTCTAAAGCGAACCCATTGCGTCTCTTAATGAATATAAGTGTTCTTGTTTTTGGTCTAAAGTGAACCTATTGCGTCTCCTTATGAATATAAGTGGTCTAGGTTTTGGTCAAAAGTGAACCTTTTGCGTCTCCTTATGAATATAAGTGTTCTTGTTTTTGATCTAAAGTGAACTCATTGCGTCTCTTAATGAATATAAGTGTTCTTGTTTTTGGTAGAAAATGTGCCTATTGCGTCTCCTAATGAATATAAGTGTTCTTGTTTTTGGTCGAAAGTGATCCTATTGCGTCTCCTTATGAATATAAGTGTTCTTGTTTTTGGTCGAAAGTGATCCTATTGCGTCTCTTAATGAATATAAGTGTTCTTGTTTTATGTCTAAAGTGAACCCATTGCGTCTCATGTGGAACATAGGTTTTCTTGTTTTGATTGAGTTACTGTTATGATTTTGTCCTTTTCATGCATGTTAGCATACGTTTTCATATTTGTGTCCATCATGAAGCTATCGTGTGTCTATTGGAATGTTTTGCGAAACTACTGACTGCTATATTCTCAATATATTGACAAACATAATACTTGAATATTGTATCTTAATTCATGTTATTATATATCCTTTTTTATACAATTTTGCTGCGTCAACAAATGTTCTGCACAAAACAAAATCGTGTATTTAATATGTTTACTCCAATGAATGTAATTTAAAATAACAGTTAAACTTTGGTGTGAAGAAATCACGAGAAACTGTCATTTTCACGTGTCAAATGATAGCATAACATATACACGCATTAACGTTATTCTATCTGTATTCAACACAACAAAAGTCATTGACGACCATCTCAGTAATGTTGCCACTACTGCTGTTTCATTATGCAGGGCCGGGAAGGTTAACCAGTACTCGAGCATACCCCATCTCCTCAAGTAACTGATAACTGTCCTAATTGATTCAGTGTTGAGAGACGAATGATAATGAGACGCAATGTCGTATATCAATCATCATGGAGACTGTTGCCGGGCGGGATTCTAACTCACGATCCCTGGATAGATAGTCAGACGCGCTAACCGTGTCCGGCCAGTATGATATTAAATAACGTTACCCAGCTGACAGTAATTGTATACATAAAGATATATTGAAGGGAATTAGCATTGTTTGTTATTCGATACCTTGTCACAAAATTGACTAATTTTTCATGAAACTTCAATATATGTACACAGTGTAACATAATAATAACTGCTTTGTAGCAAATCAAACTTATGCATTAAAAGCAATATTTCACACTGAATATGTGCAGTTAGACTATACTATATATAATTATGATTCTCGGCAAATAAGATAGAATCGTCTTAATATCTTAATATGTATTTCCTTAAATAATATAAAAAGCATGCATGAAATCTCTCTCTCTCTCTCTCTCTCTCTCTCTCTCTCTCTCTCTCTCTCTCTCTCTCTCTCTCTTAGGCATGTTAAATGAAAGTAACAAACCCCTGCTATACAAATTTAAAAATGTATACACTGATTACACTTTACCGAATATACGTCGACTAAGTAATTCACCTTCTGTTTAAGTAAACTACAGAAATATATAAGCGGACTAACATTACACGCTTTGACTCCAAATATGTAAACACTCGGTCGTGAACCTGTTATAGAAACTGGGGTATTTGTTGTCGATACAGATGATAATACGAGAACGGCAATTATACTACAATATACGTGGAATATTTATATTTCTCTAGAACATGACACCAGTCTCGCTCCACTTGTAGCAGAATTCACACTCTTTATACAATGTCATATATTTATACTGGTTATATCTGTTACCGCGAGTCTAAAACTTTTTCAACCATGTAAATAATGGCATCAATAATAAACAGTAATAAAGTTACTTAAGTGCGCTGTGTAATAAACAGTTGCCGGTACGAAATGTAAACAAATGCCGACGCTAACTGAAGCTGGAGCTTTGCGCATGTCTGGGAAATTCATTCACGGTAATAGGAATATCGCGGTATTAGGTATACAAGGGATATATAGTATTTATTTATTACAGTGACAGTTACACTTCACGTTAGATTTACAACATAAGTAAAAAAAAAATTATAATAAATAAAAATAAATACAACGCTTTATAAGGTTTACCAGTCACTATTTTATCAAAATTGCAACTACTTCAACACATATATAATGAAACTTACATGACATTATCGAACATTGAATACAAATCAAAGAACACCAAGACAATAAGAACAAAATAAAATCTATTGAAACATTTATCCATTAATGCCAAAAAGGAGGTGTTTAAATTTGCATTGTTTGAAGCGCGTTTTGAATAAATAAGTAATTTAAATTATTGCACTTTTTTGTAATAGTCTGTCAATTTTACTTATATATAAATTATTTGTATCACATTCGCGTGTATTGTCATGTAATGTAAATTTAAACAGAAAGGAAGTGTTACCGAATAAAACAATATTTTTTTTTTTAAATAATTATCAAACTGGATAAAAAGCATTTCATTATCATTAATAAGTCGAAACTGAAGGGTTTAATATTACTTATCCACCAAAACGTGGTAAAACCGATATGAATTGGAGTAATAAACTTGAAACGGTATCCCTATTAAAAAATTAGACAGCACTTAATACTGTTTGACGACATTCGCATCGCCAGCATGACTCATTTTAAGATAAAACAATTTTAATTACGTGTAAATCCGTATAATGGATCAAATTAAAATAAAACCAAAATCACTTGACTCATTTAATACGGCACATAATACATTTTAAGCGGGAAATCTATTTTAGTCCAAGTTAGGAAAGCCATTTTTGATATATTATTCTGGCATGTTTAAATAGATATCTTTTTGGTAATACGGAGTCACTGAGTATATATTGGTATGGTTTATTGGAAAAAAAATGTTTTAAGCCAAAATTAAAAATTCTTGAGTAACAAACAAATCAACTTTGACTATGAGTAACAAAAAAAACGTATCTGTAGATAACAACTATGTCACACTTGGCTGTGAATAAAAAAATACATCATCATTGGCTGTGAAAAGCAAACACATCACACTTGCGTGTAAGTAATACGTATATCATAATTGCCTGTGAGTACCAAATAGATTACACTTGACTGTGAGTAGCAAATATATCACACTTAGCTGTGATTAATAAACATATCACACTTGGCTGTGAGCAATAAATATATCACACTTAGTTGTGAGTAGCAAATATATAGCACTTGGTTGTGAGTAACAAATATATCATATTTGGCTGTGAGTAATAAATATATCACACTTGGTTGCGAGTAGCAAATAAATCTCAATTGGTTGTGAGCAGCAAATATATCACACTTGGCTGTGAGTAATAAATATATCAAACTTGGCTGTGAGTAATAAATAAATCACACTTGACTCTGAGTAATAGATACTTGACTGTGAGTAGCAAATATATCACACATGGCTGTGTGTAACAAATATATCACACTTGGCTGTGAGTAATAAATATATCACACTTTGTTGCGAGTAGCATATATATCACACTTGGTTGTGAGTAATGAATATATTACACTTGGCTGTGAGTAATAAATATAAAGCAATTGTTTATTACTAGCAAATATATACCACTTGGCTGTGAGTAATGAAAATATCACACTTGGCTGTGATTAATGAATATATCACACTTGGCTGTGAGTCATAGATATATCATACTTGGCTGTGAGTAATAAATATATCAAACTTGGCTGTGAGTAATAAATATATCACACTTGGCTGTGAGTAATAAATATATCACACTTTGTTGCGAGTAGCAAATATATCACACTTGGTTGTGAGTAATGAATACATTACACTTGTCTGTGAGTAATAAATATATAGCAATTGTTTGTTAGTAGCAAATATATAACACTTGGCTGTGAGTAATAAAAATATCACACTTGGCTGTGATAAATGAATATATCACACTTGGCTGTGAGTCATAAATATATCATACTTGGCTATGAGAATCAATATATATATATTACACTTGGCTGTGAGCAATAAATATATAGCACGTGGTTGTTAGTGGCAAATATATCACCCTTGGCTGTGAGTTATAAGTATCATATTTAGGTGTGAGTAATAAATATATCACATTTGACCTTGAGTAACAAATACATCACACTTGGCTGTGAGTAGCAAATATATCACACTTGGCTGTGAGAAACAAATATATCACATTTGGCTGTGTGTAACAAATACATCACACTTGACCATGAGTAACAAAAACATCACACTTGGCCGTAAGTTAAAGATACGTCACACTTAGTCGTGAGTAACAAATAAATCACACTTGGCTTTGAGTAACAAGTACACCACACATGCTTATGGGTAACAAATACATCATACTTCACTGTGGGTAACAAATACACCACACTTGCCTGTGGGTAATAAGTATGCTACACTTGCCTGTGGGTAACAAATACACCACACTTCATTGTGAGTGACAAATACACCACACTTCAATGTGGGTAAATATACACCACACTTCACTGTGGGTAACAAGTACATCACACTTCACTGTCAGTAACAAATACACCACATTTTAATGTCGGTCACAAATACACCACACTTTACTGTGGGTAACAAATATCCCACACTTGCCTGTGGGAAACAATTACATCATACATGCTTATGGGTAACAAATACACCACACTTGCCTGTGGGTAATAAGTATGCTACACTTGCCTGAGGGTAACAAATACACCATACTTCACTGTGGGTAACAAATACACCACACTTCAATGTGGGTAAACATACACCACACTTCACTGTGGGTAACAAATACACCATACTTCACTGTGGGTAATAAGTATGCTACACTTGCCTGAGGGTAACAAATACACCATACTTCACTGTGGATAACAAATACACCACATTTCAATGTGGGTAAATATACACCACACTTCACTGTGGGTAACAAATACATCATACTTTACTGTGGGTAATAAGTATGCTACACTTGCCTGAGGGTAACAAATACACCATACTTCACTGTGGGTAACAAATACACCACTTCAATGTGGGTAAATATACACCACACTTCACTGTGGGTAACAAATACACCACACTTGCCTGTGGGTAATAAGTATGCTACACTTGCCTGAGGGTAACAAATACACCATACTTCACTGTGGGTAACAAATACAACAAACTTCACTGTGGGTAACAAATATACTACACTGACTAACAGTTTCAAGTTTTATTTCAAAATGTTTAGTTTGCATTAAGTCATAATGAAAGGGAATTTACACAATCATTGCATGTGAACTAGAGCGGAACCTTTGACCATTTTTTCAACTCTTTGGTATGATCCGGCCGGGGATTGAACCCACGAACTTCTGCATGCACAAATCCGAATATAAATATCGAATAACAGCGTATTCGTGTACAACAATACTTTATATAAATTACTCGTACATATTTGAATATCGTTTAAGTTAATCTAACGTCAATGGCCTATTGCGGAAACCATTTTAGACTGGCTATGGAGCTGTACGGGACAATTATATCTAGTATATACAGTTCATTTAGGTAGATGTTTCAGGGTCGGATCTGGACTCAAAGGTTGAACAAGATTTGTAAATGGAGAGCCTTGCACGAATATCATTTTTTTCGAATGGGGTTTAACGTAATATTAAAAACGTTTTGTGTTACATGTACATGTGGCCTCCAGTGTTTTATTAGTAAAAAAAAAATAAAACCGTGTAGAATCACATACCGTCCTTCCCGTAGTAGCTGGCAAAAGTTCTTAGTGACATACACAAAGTGGTCTGACCGATATAATCCACGACCTTGCCGCTGAGAGGGAGGTGTCCAAGACAGGACACAGTGCACGACTTCATCAGAATATTATACTGGTAGGGACATGATTTATTATAAAACAAAACTCTATGATGACAATCTCGTTAGTGAGCGTTCATTAGCTGATTAAACAAAAAAAAAACAGAAAGGATCACCTGGCGTTCAGCGGGCCACAGATCATCTGGCGTTCAGTTGGCCAGCTCACGTACGGAAAACGATACAATTATAACATCGTGTTGGGACGATGACAATGCATATTGTGTAATCCTACACTTCTGAATGTATGATAATGTTAATGGCTGCGCTAAGAATACTGTCTCAAGTAGACACCGTCGCGATATTACTGAAAAAAATGTTGAAAGAGACGCGAAACACCATACAACCAACTACAACCAACCAGCAAGAGAGGGGAATGTGTTTAGTAATTTGCACTTGCCAAAGGATGATATGCTTTGATATGGACCATAATGAACAAATAATATCAAAAATATGTTGACTACAATTTGTACTAAAAATCAATGGTACATAAATTGCATGTTTTACATGTACACCGAGAAACAAAGAAAATAAAAATCAGACTAACCTCACAAATAGAAGTGGCTGAAATCGTTTAATCAGGACATCTTATTGTCATGATAACAAATTGGACATTGACACGCTGGCTAATGTATTTGCTTCTGATAGCACAATGTCGCGTAAGAGATGATCTTGAATATTTTGCTAGAATCTGAAAAAAAAAAATAAAACAAATTAATAAAGTAGTCAAAACGCTTTTCATACATTAAGGAGTATAGTTCTTTAACGTGATGAATCTTGCACGATATTGCAATCTGCATTCGTTTTTAATATTAACATAACATAAGAATGCGTGGCAGCTGAACTTCTTTGGTATTTTGAGAGGGTTTTTTTTGCGTTCAATATTGTTGTCGGCGGATGAACTCAAAATGAATTTGAGTTGAACCACCAATCCTTACTTAAATTACTAAAATTATATACTTTATTAATTATTTCTTTGATTACTGCTGGCCTACCATCATGATGCTTATCATAAATAACGTCCCAGCGGTAACCATGACAATGTTGTAATACAATATTTTATGCAGATATTGCGTATGTGGGTCTTGTAAAAACAATATATACTATTTCATGTAGATCACCAAGGCGGTAACGTTAATTGTCATATCGTATTCAAGTCACATAAACAAAATCAATAAAAACTAATTAACTTTTAAAATGTAACTGTAACACTGAAATAAAAGGACGTGTAACCTGTGTTTACAAAAGGATAAGAGGTCCCAGAGGGCCTAGGTAGCTCTACTGTAAACAAATCGACAGATGAAATGTTGTGTTTTTTTATGTGTGTTTTTTTTAAGTTCTCCTTAAATTGTGCTTATAAAACTACAATGTGCGCTTTGATGCTTACGTTCATATGAACATAAATATACATAAAGAATTCGAATTTGAATTCCTGACTCTACATCCGCTTTCAGTGCAATGTTTGTGTTGCTGTTTCTGTTTCTATTAAACATTTATTTCCTTATTTAACTCTTTACTCCATATGCATTTTAACTGGACGCTTCCAAACTAAAAAGCCACACAGTCATTTCCCATGAATATATATATTTTACCTTCATATTCTGGTAGAACAGTGCAGAACCTGTTCTGATTGCTCGTTACGAGCTGGTTCTACACTGTTTCCAAAAGTCTTCTATATTAGAGGTGTTCAAAGGGGTCCATATAAAGTAAAGGGTTAATGGTTTAATAAATAAACAAAAGGAATTGCGAATTGTTAGAAACAACTGATAATATAGCTTAACTTCCTGTGTTTCTTTTAACTGAGCTTTATCATATTCGTTAGACCAAGAAATGTCATGTTCGTTAGACATAGCGTTATCATGTTCGTTAGACAAAGCGTTATCATGTTCGTTAGACAAAGCGTTATCATGTTCGCTAGACAAAGAAATGTCATGTTAGTTAGACATAACTTATCATATTCCCCTAAAAACTGAATATATATTTTGTATAAGATTATCTAAATTACTATCTATTATATTGGACTGAGTCAACTTTAATGTTTCATTACGATGATACTTTCAAATGATACATTAACAATGTTGAAGATAAACCCAGTTCAAACCTCTGACATGGCAAATATTTTAACCGATATTTATATTGCAAAGCTTTTCAATTTCGCTTCATCTATATCAGTGGTTATCGCGTTTTGTGTTGAATTTTTCTTGAGGTTCAATTGTAATAATTGACTTAGTAACAGGCGTAGCAACACCATTGGACTCAGGAAATGCTTCGGTGGGGTAGTCGCATAATAGCAGTTATAAATAATCACCTTTTTTTCTTCTTTAAAAACGCATTTTCCTTATTTCAGTGCTCACGTTTTTATTTAATGGTATTATTGCTGTATTTTGAACATTTTGAAAACATTGTCATGTTAAATATGAATTTAGAAAAACAAATGATGCTTGGAAATTGGGATAGGAATATTCGGTTTCGAAGTCTATTTTCACTTTGTCAACAGTGTACATACTGAACAGAAAAAAATCTCTTATATGACACATAACCCCTAGTTTTCTCATCATATTTTGGTAATGCAGAGGTTGACAAACAGTAAAATGTAGGTTTCACTTCTTTCATTTCAGTATCTCCATGAATGACAAGCATGTCACCTGTTTTTATTTACCATAGAATAAAATAAAAAAGTCAATTGTGGACTTATACCCAGGTGTAGGTAGCTGAACACTAAAATTTAAACACAGGTGTCATCAGAGCGTAATTGAGTATCAGTATTTACAATGTAGCTCGTAATTAAAAAATATACCTTACCATGTAATTATCTCAAGCGGATGAACACCTGAGTGTTATTGTGTATATAAGTGATCATTACTTTTTAAAACTATCCATTTGTTTTTATTTAAAAGGAGACACCTGACGCTGTAATTATACTCTCGGTTTTTATATATACATAGTGTTTATGTTCACATGAGTAATTTGTTAACTTAAAAGTGCAACCACTGTAATTTGGAACACAAATGTTATAAACTATATCTTCATGGCTTGTGTCTCAGTTTACTCTAAGTACATGGTTCAGAGCTTTAACTAAAACAACGCGGGGTGTATCACCAAGTAGAATATATCAATCTCACTCCACACAGTATTCAGTTACATTGTACTGTATATCAGTTGTATATACGGAGGAGTTACATTCAAACATAAAGCTTATGTCTAAATAAGACCCTCTCATATATACCATCTTTCTCACCATGATACCATTTGCTCTTATGTATTTTATTTGTTCACAAAATGCTAAAATACCTAGTTTTTTTTCTAATCTAAAAGTCCTCAGAAAGTAAATAATATGTGGGCTACCATAAACAGACGCCCGCATGTTGTATGTTGTTATTTTTGCGGCTGTGCCGTTACAGGATGATGTGCCGTTGCTGGAGGATGTGCCGTTGCTGGAGAATGTGCCGTTGCTGGAGGATGTGCCGTTGCTGGAGGATGTGCCGTTGCAGGATGATGTGCCGTTGCTGAAGGATGTGTCGTTGCTGGAGGATGTGCTGTTACTGGAGGTTGTGCCGTTACTGGAGGATGTGCCGTTGCTGGAGGATGTGCCGTTGCTGGAGGTTGTGCCGTTGCTGGAGGATGTGCCATTGCTGGAGGATGCTCAATCGATTTTCTCTGATTCCGAAGTGTCATTAATCAAACATTATTGACAACAATATCATATATTTCACCTTCAATAAGTATTCTGCCTTTGCATCGGATGAAAGTGGTCTCAGAGTAACCTCCTATTTTTCTATAGAAGGTCAATAGATTTTCACGGAGGGTAAGCAGAAAACAAATTGCTGTTAAACAGCATTTTGCGACTTTTGAAATACTCGTATACAAGTACATACTATACTCTACAAAACTGACAATGTCAATATGGTTCACTCCTTTGATAAAGCGTATTACTGCTATTTAGCTCTTACATCGCCCCATAATTATCCAACCAACCCCACGTAATTCCATACGGGATCAGTAACAAACCAAATTGCTTATACTGCAAGTCTTGCATGCTGTGTGACAGTCTTGAAATTTGCTATTTCATGTTCTTCAGGATCACAGAGCTTTTTTTCGAATACCGTCTAAGCTGGTGTCAGTCATGCGTAGTCGTTCACGCATCGCTTCCTTAATTACGCGCGTGAACTTATTCATTTTTGTCAGTTGTCTCATGTGCTCACAGACAATCCGTTTGATAGCTATCACTTATATTGTGACAATATTAATATTTCCATTCTCACTTTTCCTCCACAAAAAGCTACTCTCGAAATATAATTGATTGAATGAATATTTAGCGTCATTTTTATGCCATCGAGGGCCAACAGACAATCAGTTTACCTAACCACTGTTTCCTGGGATCCTAAAAGGTAAACCAGTCCTCGAGAACACCCCATCTCTGCAAGTCACTGATCACTTCCCCACTTGAATCAACGGTGAGTGTTGGGCATAAATATAGTTCCTTTGATAATGATTTTGCCATACAATAATCATAAACATAAGATATAACAAATGTTGACACCCCTTGTACTGTGATAATCGTAGATATAAGATACCAAATATATCACGTCTAAAGGGTACGCTGTGACTACCACATATATCAAGACTAAGTGATACACTAACTACCACATATATCAAGACATAGTGATACACTGTGACTACCACATATATAGAGACTTAGTGATACACTGTGTCAACCACATATATAGAGACTTAGTGATACACCGTAACTACCACATATATCAAGACATAGTGATACACTGTGACTACCACATATATAGAGACTTAGTGATACACCGGAACTACCACATATATCAAGACATAGTGATACACTGTGACTACCACATATATAGTGACTTAGTGATACACTGTGACTACCACATATATCAAGACTTAGTGATACACTGTGACTACCACATATATCAAGACTAAGTGATACACTGTAACTACCACATATATCAAGACATAGTGATACACTGTGACTACCACATATATAGAAACTTAGTGATACACTGTGACTACCACATATATAGAGACTTAGTGATACACCGTAACTACCACATATACCAAGACCTAGTGATACACTGTGACTACCACATATATCAAGACCTAGTGATACAATGTGACTACCACATATATCAAGACCTAGTGATACAATGTGACTACCACATTTATCATGACTTAGTGATACACTGTAACTACCACATATATCAAAACCTAGTGATACACTGTGACGGCGACATATATCAAGACTTAGTGTTACACTGTGACTACCACATATATCAGGACTTAGTAATACACAGTGACTACTACATATATAAGAACTTAGTGATACACTGTGACTACAACATATATCAATATTTAGTGATACACTGTTACTACCACATACACCAAGACTTCGTGATACACTGTGGCTGCGACATATATTAAGACTTAGTGATACACTCTGACTACCACATATATCAAGACTTCGTGATACAATGTGACTACGATATATATCAAGACTTAGTGATACACTGTGACTACCACATATATCAAGACTTAGTGATACACTGTGACTACCACATACACCAAGACTTCGGGATACACTGTGACTACCACATATATAGAGACTTAGTGATACACTGAGACTACCATATATATCAAGACTTAGATATACACTGTGACTACCACATATATCAAGACTTGGTGATACATTGTGACTACCACATATATAGAGACTTAGTGATTCATTGTGACTACCATATATATCAGGACATAGTGATACACTGTGACTACCATATATATCAGGACATAGTGATACACTGTGACTACCATTTATATCAAAACTTGGTGATACACTATGACTACCACATATACCAGGACGTACTGATACAGTGAGACTACCACATATATCACGACTTAGTGATACACTGTGAATACCACATGTATCAAGACTTAGAGATACACGGTGACTACCACATATATCAAGACTTGGTGATACATTGTGACTACCACATATATAGAGACTTAGTGATTCATTGTGACTATCAAATATACCAGGACGTACAGATACACTGTGACTACCACATATATAGAGACTTAGTGATACACTGCGACTTCCACATGTATCAGGACGTACTGATACACTGAGACTACAAATATATCAGGACTTAGTGATACACTGTGACTACCACATATATCAAGACTTAGAGATACACTGTGACTACCACATATATAAAGACTTACTGATACACTGTGATTACCACATATATTGAGACTTAGTGATACACTGAGACTACCACATATATCAGGACATAGTGATACACTGTGACTACCACATATATAGAGACTTAATGATACACTGTGACTACCACATATATAGAGACTAAGTGATACACTGAGACTACAATATATATCAGGACATAGTGATACACTGTGACTGCCATGTATATCAAGACTTAGAGATACACTGTGATTACCACATATATCAAGACTTAGAGATACACTGTGACCACCACATATATAGAGACTTAGTAATACACTGTGACTACCACATATATCAAGACTTGGTAATACACTGTGACTACCACATATACCAGGACGTACTGATACACTGTGACTACCACATATATAGAGAGACGTACTTATACACTGAGACTACCATATATATCAGGACTTAGAGATACACTGTGACTACCACATATACCAAGACTTAGAGATACACTGTGACTACCAAATATATAGAGACTTAGTGATACACTGTGACTACCACATATACCAAGACGTACTGATACACTGTGACTACCACATATATCAAGACTTAGAGAAACACTGTGACTACCACATATATAGTGACTTAGTAATACACTGTGACTACCACATATATCAAGACTTGGTGATACACTGTGACTACCACATATACCAGGACGTACTGATACACTGTGACTACCACATATATAGAGACTTAGTGATACACTGTGACTACCACATATACCAGGAAGTACAGATACACTGTGACTACCACATATATAGAGACTTAGTCATACACTGTGACTACCACATATATCAAGACTTGGTGATACACTGTGACTACCACATATATAGAGACTTAGAGATACACTGTGACTACCACATAAACCAGGACGTACTGATATACTGTGTCTACCACATATAGAGAGACTTAGTGATACACTGTGACTACCACATATATCAAGACATTGTGATACACTGTGACTACCACATATATCAAGACTTACAGATACACTGTGATAACCACATATATCAAGACTAAGAGATACACTTTGACTACCACATATATCATGACTTATTGATACACTGTGACTATCATATATATCAGGACTTACTGATACACTGTGACTTCCACATATATCAGGACTTAGAGATACACTGTGACTACCACATATATCAAGACATTGTGATACACTGTGACTACCACATATATCAAGACTTGGTGATACACTGTGACTACCACATATATAGGGACTTAGAGATACACTGTGACTACAACATAAACCAGGACGTACTGATTCACTGTGATTACCACATATATAGAGACTTAGTGATACACTGTGACTGCCACATATATCAAAACATACTGATACACTGTGACTACCACATATATCAAGACATTGTGATACACTGTGACTACCACATTTATCAAGATTTAGTGAATACCACATATATCAGGACTTAGTGATACACTGTGACTACCACATATATCAAGACTTACTGATACACTGTGACTACTGTCCACGGCACTTGGTGAGCAGACGGCAGGTGTGAAAACATCTTTTTCTTATTATAGAGTCACAAAACTGTGAAAATGTCCAAAAGAAAAATTCGTACCATCGCGTTTCAAACTATCACAAATTCATTCTATATATACACAATAACTACCACATACATCAAGTGATAATATAATTTTGCTATAAAGACACCATGACTTTCACCTACAGTACCAAGTGATAGTAATATTTTGCTATAAAGACACCATAATTATCACATACAGAACCGTGTGATAGTAATATTTTGCTATAAAGACACCATAACTATCACCTACAGTATCACGTGAAAATAATATTTTGCTATAAAGACACCATAACTATCACCTAGAGTATCACGTGATAATATTTTGCTATAAAGACGCCATGACTATCACCTACAGTATCAAGTGACAATAATATTTTGCTATAAAGACACCATGACTTTCATCTACAGTACCAAGTGATAGTAATATTTTGCTATTAAGACACCATGACTATCACCTAGAGTATCACGTGATAATATTTTGCTATAAAGACGCCATGACTATCACCTACAGTATCAAGTGACAATACTATTTTGCTATAAAGACACCATATCTATCACCTTTATCAAGTGATAGTAATAGTTTGCTATTATATACACCATAACTATCACATAGAGTATCACGTGATAGTAATATTTTGCAATATAAACACCATAACTATCACCGTTATCAAGTGATAGTAATAGTTTGCTACATAGACACCATAACTATCACCTTTATCAAGCGATAGTATTAGTTTGCTATATAAATACCATAACTATCACCTGTATCAAGTGATAGTAATATTTTACTGAATAAACACCATAACTATCACCTATATCAAATAATAGTAATATTTTGCTATATATTATATTTTGCATGACTTTCACCTACAGAACCAAGTGATAGTAATATTTTGCTATAAAGACACCATGACTACCACCTAGAGTATCACGTGATAATAATAGTTTGCTATAAAGACGCCATGACTATCACATAGTGTATCACGTGATCATAATATTTTGCTATAAAGACATCATGACTATCACCTACAGTATCAAGTGATAATAATATTTTGCTATAAAGACATCATGACTATCACCTACAGTATCAAGAGATAATAATATTTTGCTAAAAAGACGTCATGACTATCACATACAGTATCACGTGATAATATTTTGCTATAAAGACACCATGACTATCACCTACAGTATCAAGTGATAATAATATTTTGCTATAAAGACATCATGACTATCACCTACAGTATCAATTGATAATAATATTTTGCTATAAAGACGTCATGACTATCACATAGAGTATCACGTGATAATAATATTTTGCTATTAAGACACCATAACTATCACCTACAGTATCAAGTGATAATAATATTTTGCTATAAAGACACCATGACTATCACCTACAGTATCAAGTGATAATAATATTTTGCTATAAAAACATCATGACTATCACCTACAGTACCAAGTGATAGTAATATTTTGCTATAAAGACGCCATGACAATCACCTAGAGTATCAAGTCATAATAATATTTTGCTATAAAGACACCATGACTATCACCTAGAGTATCACGTGACAGTAATATTTTTGCTATAAAGACGCCATGACTATCACCTAGAGTATCACGTGGTAATTATATTTTGTTATAAAGACACCATGACTATCACCTAGAGTATCACGTGATAGTAATATTTTGCTATAAAGACGCCATGACTATCACCTAGAGTATCAAGTGATAGTAATATTTTGCTAAAAGGACGCCATGACTTTCACCTACAGTACCAAGTTATAGTAATATTTTGCTATAAAGACGCCATGACTATCACCTACAGTATCACGTGATAATAATATTTTGCTATAAAAACGCCATGACTATCACCTACAGTATCAAGTGATAACAATAATTTGCTATAAAGACACCATGACTATCACCTACAGTATAAAGGGATAGTAATATTTTGCTATAAAGACGCCATGACTCTCACATAGAGTATCAAGTGATAATAATATTTTGCTATAAAGACGCCATGACTATCACCTACAGTATCAAGTGATAATAATATTTTGCTATAAAGACGCCATGACTATCACCTACAGTATCAACTGATAATAATATTTTGCTATAAAGACGCCATGATTATCACCTAGAGTAATAAGTGATAATAATATTTGCTATAAAGACGCCATGACTATCACATAGAGTATCACGTGATAATAATATTTTGCTATAAAGACACCATCACTATCACCTACAATATCAAGTGATAATAATATTTTGCTATAAAGACGCCATGACTATCACCTTCCGTATCAAGTGATAATAATATTTTGTTATAAAGACGCCATGATAATCACCTACACTATCAAGTGATAATAATATTTGCTATAAAGACGCCGTGACTATCACCTAGAGTATCAAGTGATAATAATATTTTGCTATAAAGACGCCATGACTATCACCTACAGTATCAAGTGATAATAATATTTTGCTATAAAGACGCCATGACTGTCACCTGCAGTATCAAGTGATAATAATATTTTGCTATAAAGACGCCATGACTGTCACCAACAGTATCAAGTGATAATAATATTTTGCTATAAAGACGCCATGACTGTCACCTACAGTATCAAGTGATAATAATATTTTGCTATAAAGACGCCATGACTATCACCTACAGTATCAAGTGATAATAATATTTTGCTATAAAGACGCCATTACTATCATCTACAGTATCAACTGATAATAATATTTTGCTATAAAGACGCCATGATTATCACCTAGAGTAATAAGTGATAATAATATTTGCTATAAAGACGCCATGACTATCACATAGAGTATCACGTGATAATAATATTTTGCTATAAAGACACCATCACTATCACCTACAATATCAAGTGATAATAATATTTTGCTATAAAGACGCCATGACTATCACCTTCCGTATCAAGTGATAATAATATTTTGTTATAAAGACGCCATGATAATCACCTACACTATCAAGTGATAATAATATTTGCTATAAAGACGCCGTGACTATCACCTAGAGTATCAAGTGATAATAATATTTTGCTATAAAGACGCCATGACTATCACCTACAGTATCAAGTGATAATAATATTTTGCTATAAAGACGCCATGACTGTCACCTGCAGTATCAAGTGATAATAATATTTTGCTATAAAGACGTCATGACTGTCACCAACAGTATCAAGTGATAATAATATTTTGCTATAAAGACGCCATGACTGTCACCTACAGTATCAAGTGATAATAATATTTTGCTATAAAGACGCCATGACTATCACCTACAGTATCAAGTGATAATAATATTTTGCTATAAAGACGCCATGACTGTCACCTACAGTATCAAGTGACAATAATATTTTGCCATAAAAACACCATATCTATCACCTTTATCAAGTGATAGTAATAGTTTGCTATTATATACACCAAAACTATCACATAGAGTATCACGTGATAGTAATATTTTGCTATATAAACACCATAACTATCACCGTTATCAAGTGATAGTAATAGTTTGCTACATAGACACCATAACTATCACCTTTATCAAGCGATAGTATTAGTTTGCTATATAAATACCATAACTATCACCTGTATCAAGTGATAGTAATATTTTACTGAATAAACACCATAACTATCACCTATATCAAATAATAGTAATATTTTGCTATATAGACACCATAACTATCACCGTTATCAAGTGATAGTAATAGTTTGCTACATAGACACCATAACTATCACCTTTATCAAGTGAAAGTAATAGTCTGCTACATACACACCATAACTATCAGCTTTATCAAGTGAAAGTAATAGTTTGCTGTATAGACACCATAACTATCACCTATATCAAATAATAGTAATAGTTTGCTATAAAGACACCATTACTACAAATGTATCACCTTTATCAAGTGAAAGTAAAAGTTTGCTGTATAGACACCATAACTATCACCTTTATCAAGTGATAGTAATAGTTTGCTGTATAGACACGATAACTATCACCTATATCAAGTGATAGTAATAATGTGCTGTATAGACACCATAACTATAAAATAATAAATGATAGTTATATATTGCTATATTGACACAATAACTATCACCTTTATCAAGTGATGGTAATAGTTTGCCATATAGACACCATAACTATCACCTATATCAATAATAGTAATAGTTTGCTGTATAGTATCAACTAATCGAACATATACTTGTATCAATAATCGAACCGATACTTGTATCTATAACCAAACATATACTTGTATAAATAACTGAAACTATAGTTGTTTCAATAACCGCACATATACTTGTATCAATAACCGATCATATACCTGTATCAATAACCGAACATATTCTTGTAAAAATAACCGAACATGTACTTGTATCAATAACCGAACAGAAACTTATATCAATAACTGAATCCATACTTGTATTGATAACAAAATAGATACTTGTATCAATAACTGAACCGATACTTTTATCAATAACCAAACAGATACTTGTTTTAATAACCGAATATATACTTGTATCAAAAAACGAACATATACTTGTATCATTAACAGAACATATTCTTGTACCAATAACCGAACCTATACGTGTACCAATACCCAAACATATACTTGTATCAATAACCGTACAGACAGTTGCATCAATAACCGAACATACACTTGTATCAATAACTGAACATATTCTTGCATCTATAACCGAACGTACACTTGCATCAATAACAGAACATACACTGGTATCAATAACCAAACATATACTTGTATCAATAACCGAACAGATACTTGTATCAATAACCGAACAGATACTTGTATCAATAATCGAACCGATACTTGTATCTATAACCAAACAGATATTTGTATCAATAACTGAACATATACTTGTATCAATAACAAAACATATACTTTTATCAATAACCGAACAGATACTTTTATCAAAAATCGAATCGATACTTGTATCTACAACTGAACAGATATTTGTATCAATAACTGAACATATACTTGTATCAATAACAAAACATATACTTTTATCAATAACCGAACAGATACTTTTATCAAAAATCGAATCGATACTTGTATTTACAACCGAACAGATACTTGTATCAATAACCGAACAGATACGTGTATCAATAACCGAACATATACTTGTATCAATAACCAAACCGATACTTGTATCATTAACCGAACCGATACTTGTATACATAATCGAACCCATACTTGTTTCTATAACCGAACATATACGTGTATTAATAACCGAAGAGATACGTGTATCAATAACGGAACCGATACTTGTATCAATAACCGAACATATACTAGTATCAATAACCGAACAGATACTTGTATCAATAATCGAACCAATACTTGCATCAATAATCAAACATATACTTGCATCAATAACCGAACATATACTTGCATCAATAACGGAACATACACTTGTATCAATTACCGAACAGACAGTCTTGTATCAGTAACCGAACATTTACTTGTATCAATAACCGAATAGATACTTGTATCAGTAACCGATCATAAACGTGTATCATTAACTGATCAGACACTTGTATCAATAACCGATCAGACTCTCGTTTCAATAACCGAACAGACACTTGTATCAGTAACTGAACACGTAATTGTATCAGTAACCGAACAGATACTTGTATCAGTATTCGAACATATACTTGCATCAATAACCGAACAAACACTTTTATCCATAACCGAAAATATACTTCCATCAATAACCGAACAGACACTTGCATCAATAACCGAACATATACTTGCATCAATAACCGAACAGATACTTGTATCAGTAACCGAACATACACTTGCATCAATAGCTGAACATACACTTGTCTCAATAACCGAACAGATACTTGTATCAATTTTCGAACAGATACTTGTATCAGTAACCGAACATATACTTGTATCAGTAACCGAACAGATACTTGCATAAGTAACAGAACATATACTTGCATCAGAACCGAACAGACACTTGTATCAATAAACATACAGACACTTGTATCAATAACCGAACATTTACTTGTATCAGTAACAATGAAACAATGCTTGGCTCGAACAACCCTTAGCTCGAACTATTGTGTCCAGTCCCGTCGGGTTCGAGCCATCAAAGTTCTACTGTATATTAAACTAATCAATAAATAATCAATTTACCTTTAGGAAGTAGTTGTCTCCACTCACTCCCCTCATCACTCCTTTTCGTGCACCATTTCATTCTATTTTTACTTTATTCTTGTCAAAATATCCCTCCTCCTACGTTTCTTAAATTCTCTCCTCTCTGCCTGCCTGCCTGCCTGCCTGCCTCTCTCTCTCTCTCTCTCTCTCTCTCTCTCTCTCTCTCTCTCTCTCTCTCTCTCTCTCTCTCTCTCTCTCTCTCTCTCTCTCTCTCTCTCTAACCCTATATCTCATGTTCCACATTTCCTGAGCGTTTTTAATCTCTTTTCTTTACTTTTTATATCTGTATTTGTATCCAGGAGTTTGTGGGAAGGGGAAACCCCCCGAGGTTATGTACACTAAACAGATGTCATTGTCTGTCTGTCTGTCTGTCTGTCTGTCTGTCTGTCTGTCTGTCTGTCTGTCTGTCTGTCTGTCTGTCTGTCTGTCTGTCTGTCTGTCTGTCTGTCTGTCTGTCTGTCTGTCTGTCTGTCTGTCTGTCTGTCTGTCTGTCTGTCTGTCTGTCTCACTCTCTCTCTCTCTCACACGTTGATAACTTCATTACACCGAAAAAAATATTATTTAACTTATCTTAACAAATGCGGATAAACGGTCTTGCTCAAAAACATTACACATAGCCATGGCGAGGTATCGAACCCGCGTCTCCTCAATCGGTCCGATGCTCTATGGACCAAGCACTCCACGAATGAGGCGCTTCAGGAAAATGTTGGTAACCTATTTACAAAAGGCAAACTTATATTTTGTGTTAACCAAAACTTCGATCATTATTAATTTATATCAAGTTACACAGTCTACTTGTGCGGTTAACGCGTTTGACACTTAAAATACAAAAGACAAACGCTACGTACAAGATAATCACAAAAATCTACACATATAGGGTAACCACACGTTTGGTACCTTAATTACACAAGACAACGTGTTACCTGCATGATAAGCACGTGGCACGTGTTTGGAATTAAAATTGCACAAGACAAGCACCAACTCCATGAGACCATTCGTTTTGGTACCTACACAAGCACAAACTGCATGATAAGCACACGTTCGGTCCTAACTTACACAAATACGCATAAGCGGCATGAGAACCACACGTTATGTATGTATCTAGACAAGCACCAACTGCATGATAAGCGCACGTTTGATACCTAAAAGACACAAGACAGGCACCAACAACGTGAGATCCACACGTTTAGTACCTAAATTACACTAGACAAGCAACAACTGCATGATAAGCACACGTTTGGTACCTAAATAACACAAAGCATCAAGGCCATGAGAATAACACTTTTGGTACCTTAATTACATAAGACAAGCGCTACTTACATGATAAGCACGTGTTTTGTACAGTAAGTTACACAGTAGAAGCACCAACGAAATAAAAAACAAACGTTTGGTACCTAAAATAGACAAGACAAGCACCAATGGCGTCAGGTCCACACGTTTGGTACCTAAATTACACAAGGCAATCACTAACTGCATGATAAGCACACGTTTGGTACCTAAAAAACACAAGTCAAGCACTAACTGCATGATTAGCACACGTTTGGTACCTAAATAACACAAAGCAAGCATTAACTGCATGATAAGCACACGTTTGTGCCTAAATTGCAAACGACAAGCCTTACCTGCATGATAAGCACTTGTATGGTACTTAAAATACACAAGACAGTCAACAACCGCATAAGAGAACCACACATTTGATACCTAAAATACCCAAGACATGCACTAACGGCATGATATGCACACGCTTGGTACCTGTATTACACAAGACAAGCACCAACTTTATGATATGCACACGATTAAACACATGAGAACCACACGTTTGGTACCTAAATTACATAAGAAAAGCACCAACGGCATGGAGACCACGGCACCAACGTCATGGAAATGTTTATTTTCGGAAATGGATACATTTTGGAGGAACATTTGTCAAATTAAGCTTATTAAGAAAACTTTAAAAGTATCGGCGATTGAAAATATAGTATACCAAATGGTTATTGTATAGAATTCATATTGGTATTGTTGATATCTTTCTAGAATTAATGTTTTGAAAAGAACCATTTGACGCCGAAAAATATACATTGCTCGGAAATTAGTAAATTTTGGATGATTTTTTTTCTGGTAAAAAATATATTGGTAACTTTGAAAATATGATCGATTGAAAATGTATTATATCAAATGAGTTTTTCCAAGTTTTTATGTTTCTTTCTTGAGTATCTTTCGAGAACTAAGGTTTCAAAGAGAACCCATTGACGATAAAACTGCACATTTTGTCAATATTGATATATTTTAAATGCGATTTTTAACAATTTAATGGACTAAATATTTCTTCTAACCTTTACTTATTTGAAGTTTAGGTATTATGAAACAAACCATTTAAATATCAATATATAAGTTACAGTAAAACCAGATAAATAAGCATCATGTACACCCATAAGGCGTGGACTTTCCGTAGTGCGTGTGAATCTAATGTGATACCGGCATTCTAAAAAACATTAATTTTGTGAAATTTAAACAATCGATATCTTGAAACATATTATTCACCGTACATACTTTTGTTTTTTCTGTTTGAGCAGGTGTATTATCTAACATGGAGCAGAACTTTACGGAACTGCGGTATTCCGCGTGATAATCCATTTTCAAGTTCCCCGAACAAAATGGCATACCGTAACATCATAATATTGACGTCATGTTGAGATGCGCATAACTGGTGGCATTTTTTCAAGCATACGATACGATACAGCACACATTGATATTTTTTATTTTAAAATAAAACCCATTTTGGCAGCGCTACACTTGTTTGAATAGTATAGGTAGGAAAAAAGCAAAAACTGCCCCGACTACGTAAATCGACGTTGCCATAGTTACTATAGAAAATAAACTAATAATAAAAAGTTATCAAATTTTTGCAAAATTACTTCAAATATGTAGCGGCACCGGCTTCATGAGAATTATTAGAATACAATGATAAATAAAAAAGTTATAGCAAAAGTCTACGAACTTTCTGATCCCCCCTCGTACTTGTATCAATAAACGAACATAATATTATACGTGTATCAATAACCGAACATATACTTGTATCAGTAGCCGAACATATACGTGTATCAATGACCGAACATATACTTATATAAATAACCGAACATATACTTGTATCAGTAGCCGAACATATACGTGTATCAATGACCGAACATATACTTGTATACAAAACCGAACATATACTTGTATCAGTAGCCGAACATATACGTGTATCAATGACCGAACATATACTTGTATCAATAACCGAACATATACGTGTATCAGTAGCCGAACATATACGTGTATCAATGACCGAACATATACTTGTATCAGTAGCCGAACATATACGTGTATCAATGACCGAACAAATACTTGTATCAATAACCGAACATATACTTGTATCAGTAGCCGAACATATACGTGTATCAATAACCGAACATATACTTGTATCAATAACCGAACATATACGTGTATCAGTAGCCGAACATATACGTGTATCAATGACCGAACACATATACTTATATCAATGACCGAACATATACTTGTATCAGTAACCGAACATATACTTGTATCAATAACCGAACATATACTTGTACCAATAACCGAACAAATACTTGTATTAATAACCGAACATATACTTGTATCAATAACCGAACATATACTTGAACCAATAACCGAACATATACGTGTACCAATAACCGAACATATACTTGTACCAATAAACGAACATATACGTGTATCAGTAACCGAACAGATACGTGTATCAATAACTGAACATATACTTATATCAATAACCGAACATATACTTGTATCAATAACCGAACATATACCTGTATCAATAACCGAACAGCTGAAACGCAAGCAGCAATATGTTCAACATGAAAATGACACCAAACCATCATCGGTACGAACAAACCAGAGAATAACAACAAAACTACGACAGCGCTTCGTTCATATAATGGCGTATATATAACTTACACGAATGCAGTTTCCACGTTTTCAGCTGACTTATGGTGCTCAATATTAATGTCCGGAGTAGTTATAAACAAAGAGTGTATATAATTTTTAAAAAAGTGCCCTATCATCGTTTTCATCCATCTGAAACTTAACTACTGAATCACAATTTTAAATGTTACTATCTAAAAATGCCATTAATGTATATTTACCGCTGACGTCACTTACTGCTCTTTTTTCTGTTTTATATACCTTATTCAGACAAGCAATTATCAACTCATTTTGCCTCAGATATGTACATATGGTGTTGATATATTATCTGCCTATTCATCTACAATGGGAACATCAAAGGATATAGTTTAATTGACAAAGTGATAGGAAGCTAACGCTTTCTGCTCCCAACATATTGTAACCAGTTTAGTTATGCACTAATTAACTTATTTACATTTACTAATCCATTGCTCAAAAATTCCTGTCAATTGGCAAAATGTAATTTTCAAACCGTCATGGTGGAGTTTAATAGAGTGCCCGTCACACAAGCCGGGAAAATCTGAGACGCTTATTAATGCCTTAAAACGGTACAAGGATATCGCTTGGTTGGCATAAACATGCAGAACATTTCTATGAATGTTCGGAACGATGTATTGAAAATAATATAATGCGGTGTACCATGCGGCGTACCAAGCGGTGTACCATAATTTGTGGTATGTTCTCACTATGATTCAGTGTGATACACGCCCACGGTATCACTAAACTATATTTTTAAACGAAAAAATGCATGATTTAGCCAGATGTCGACTTAAATAAATCACACTCAGAAAGAATTTCGTGGGGTGGGTTTTTAATGAGATTTGCCATCAAGTAAGACCAGAAAATTATTCAAAAATACATTCATGATCCTATCCTTATTGCTCTTATTCACATATAAAGTTTTTTTTTCTGTTTGAAATATAACGAATTTGTCGAAAAGATATAACGTGTTGCAATTATAAATACCATGTTTTACTAAACCATGTTGGTTGTCTAGAAATAAAGCATAATAATGTTTTGGCACTTTTGGGTTGTTGTTT
The DNA here is from genome assembly GCA_029582155.1 of Panopea generosa. Classification (NCBI taxonomy): domain Eukaryota; kingdom Metazoa; phylum Mollusca; class Bivalvia; order Adapedonta; family Hiatellidae; genus Panopea; species Panopea generosa. The sequence goes on along the minus strand of CM055899.1, from coordinate 53,193,854 downwards.
TTTTTAATGTAATTTACTTGTGATAATGAGTGTGAAATCCGTGCACTGTGTTATTTTTAGATCATATGCCTTAAGGGAAGTCACTAACTAAGTTACTGGTTTTACTTAAAGCTACAAACTCTGTATATAACACACTATGGCATAGAGTTTACTATGAATGGAGTTTAAAGCAATTTTCAACATATTTCAGGTTATATATGGCATATCCAGTTTTACTGGTGGAGGAAGACCTCAGACTGAGTCAGGCTGAGTCGAAACACCGTCCTTCCGCAAGTAACTGGCAAACTTTCTCACATAGTTTTTGGAGAGAGCGGGTCTCGAATATACAACCTTAGCGGGTTGAGGGCAGTGATATTGAGACGGCGCCTTAGACCAATCGGCCACGGAGGACCCTGAATATATCAAGAACAGTATGACAAAATAACAATGGCATAATACAGTATGTTTGTATTAAGTATTCGTTGTAGCACAAAATAATATCTATGCTCTGATGGATAACCGTCTGCGTAGGTATTTCTGTAACTTTACTGCTTGCTTAAATAGTGACCTTTACTTGAACTGTGGTAGATGTATTTACAGCTTCTAACGAGCTCACCAGATTGTTGTGTAATATGGGACGAACTCATTAAAATATTTAATCCAGACGATCAATATCGTATAACATGTGCAAGATGAGACAGTAAAAACTGGAAACCCATACAATTTATCAAGGTTGCTAAGCTGTTGCACAACTCGAGGTTGGTGTAGAATTCGCTTATGACTGGCGGAACGAAGATTATATTTCGTACTTTAATTTTAGGGGGGGGGGGGGGGGGGGGTAAAAAATAAAATGTTTGTTCGTTTATTGGTTAGGCCGCATTAAAATCATTAAGTATAGAAACTATTGAAATTACAAAATTTCATTTAACCCGGAGTTAAAGTAACAAAGCTTTAAACAACTGGTCCCTGAGATTTTACGTATTTTCTCAAAAAGTATTAACGCAATTGTTTAATATTAAGACTTCAATAAGAAAAGCATTTAGGTTATATAAAATTGAATTATCAAAAACTGTTAGTGTCGTATACAAATTCAAATAACACCACTTCACATATCGACAAACATATTGGAAATACAAAAATGTGGCGGGTTAGCTATTCCGTTCAGTATATATATGTCTCTCTATAAGTTTAGTTTACACTAATTTATTTTAGCTCAGAGCTTATATGAACCGCTCTCGGGTCCGTTTCCTTGGTAAAACCAGTACTGAGTGTTGTTTTATGAGAGGCATCGGGTCGAGCTGGGGATCGAACCCGCAACCTCTGGCGTGAGCGGCCATTACTCTATCCATTACACTACCGCCCCCGCTTAAAGTTTAGGTCTTGTTAAAATAAACTAATATGCTTTTCAGCTGCTACCGGTCTCCATGACATACTATTATCATTAAACAGAGAATTCAACAAGATGATACATTGTCCGTGTAGCACAAAGAAATACCGAGACTGCTAAACTAAACATGAAAACGATACTGCCCGACAGTTCTATAGTGGTGGCCATTCATATACAAAAATAAGAATCTGTAGGACTCACACCGCTATTATCTCCCTTGAGCACTCCGGACCGATGAAGGAGGTAAAAATAAAGCTTTAGTTCTCTTTTTCTTCTTTTTTTTCAGGGCTTTGTACTGCAATGGTTTGTTTTTGCTAGCATGAGTTAAATGGTCAGTAATATAGAAATCACCACTGAAAATTTTATGCCTATACCAGCTTTCTGGACAATTCTGTGTCATTTCAGAACTGTTGGTTCGAACCGCATCTAGGGCGAATAGTTGACACATTATTACTCTGGAAATTTATAGGTCTCACAAAAGCATTGAAATTAAAAAAATCCTGGTCAAGGTATGTTTTTTTTCCTTTAATATGATTGCGTATCTTGAACCAGTGAACAATTTAAGCCCAGACACATGCTGCAGAATTTGATTTTTCACTCTGTTTTGGACATAAATGTTACAATGGAGCCCTATGGGAAATGTCTTAGTGGTGTGAGACGTAAACGACAAAAACAGGATTTTGCCGCAAAAGGATAATGACACAACCACAAACAGCATAAACAATAGTCAATATACAGAATCATCATAACAGTAAAATACACACATACACAAGATAACAGAAACCATAAATACGTATTTACTTAATTAATTAATGAATAGGGTTTTACGGCGTACCAACACATTATAGGTTATTCGACGCCAACAGAATGGAAGATTCAAGGCTCACTCTACATGTACAAAAACAACAAATTAACATACAGATTAAAAAAATACACCAACAAATGAATATGCAGAATGAACCTATAACCTTGATACCTGTAGAACTGTAGAGTTTCAGCAAATTCTATCGTATTACTCAAATTGTCGCTTCTTACGACATGTATGAGCCACAGTGATCCTATTCTTGCCATCACTCGTATGACTCCCTGAAACCACACAGGGGTTGATAATTTAACCGCGATAATGAACATGACAAAAAATGATAAAATGAACATGACACCCATTCGGAGGATTCCTACCCCTCTGCAGAGATCGGCAATGATTCCATTCTTAGCCGGAACCACACGGGCTTTATCTAATTAAATTGAAAGTTTGTAATGCAGATTCTAAGTAAGTATAATACTAAGGATCTCATTGGAAATAAGAGCTTCAGGCTTTATGGGCAATCCAAGGTTAATACACACTATTATGTATGCCCAATCTTGCATTAATTAATACTTCTTTGAGATTTTCCACTCATTTCATTTAAGTTACCATAGTTTCTAAAGAATATTTATTTTGATAAGTCATTAACTTTTTTATATCGATTTTGACAAAACAATAATATCGAAATTGCATTTCGTGATACTTTATATATAATAATTTGCAATACTTAATTTATTTTTATATAAAATTGATAGTTATAATATTACCTTTTACTTATTCATCTACATTTAATTTGTAATGGAGTATGTATATATTATGTAACCTGTATATGTGTGTTTTAACCTGAATAAACATCAATCAATCAATCACAACAATAATGCACACTAAATCAAAATAAATCAATCGAATATACGGTACTGCCGTCCAGTCACATACTGTTTACAAGCAACAGAAAATGTGGCATATCAGCACAACTCAATATTAAAATTTCAGGATTAAATATTAATAAATGTCTACCTGACATTCACGCCACGTTAATGATCCATAGCTATGTTTATAATCCAGGTAAACAAAACCCTTTCCACAGCTGCGTCCTTTTTTTACAATATATTTTCTTAATACTTAAATAAGCTAATACTCCGTTTCAGTGCAGATACGTCATTTTAAAACACGTCTAGCCGCCTATTTACGTCTAATATATAACAACTGTACATGTAAACTTTCCATAACACCACATGTCGAGTTGGACCAATCGCAAACTAATTCATTTTAATCCAGTTGTTATGTTTATTGTGTCTACCGTAAATCGTTTTTACGACATTCCAGACGTCAGTGCCCTGGTTATTTTAACCTTAATTGATTGTCCGCGTATGTTTATGCTCACCATATACAACTAACACTGCATATGACCAAGTTTTAAATACTAAATATTAGGATTTACTAGACGCGAGTGTAACGTTCGTGAAAGATAGCACTTGTTCTTTTGCCCGAGACTCCGTCAATACAATTTAAAGACAAAAACAGTTGAAAATTTAAGCGATCACTTTATTCATGTTTTAGCCTCAGTAGTAAATCACTACTTTACCTTTTTACATATCATCCTGTGATGCATACGGTAAATTGATGGTTATGAAATATTGGTTCTTCACATGAATGCGTTTATGTTAGTGCATATAGTATAGCATACCTTACTTCTATAGTATATTTAAAAACTCGTGGACCATGGCGATTCTCAATAATTGTAATAAAAGTTACCTTCTTGTGTTTAAGTATGTGGATTTGTGCACATCGTGAGACGATACAATATGTATAACTCATTAAGTATGCATTTGTCTTATTTAAAATAGATAGAATCTGGATTTCATGTGATAGCGTATATACAATTACAAAAAATAATTACATATGAATTAACATCACCTATCGTAGTGAACAAATGATAAGAAAACTTAACATTGCATATGTTTTACAGTGAACAATAAAGAAAATTATAGAGGCATTCTAAACAATAGAACTTTTATGAATTGTTGTCATATTGAACATGTAGATTGTAACATAGTGAACCTGGTAAAAAACACTAGTCAGATAAATACGCTGCAAGACCAGAAAGCAATGCATATGTTTTATCTTAAAAGTTCTTTTTAATTATGTTTATTACATGTTTTTTCTTCTCGCTTATATATGCATTTATCGTATATTCCATTGCTTGGTACTAACAAGGACATATATAATAGATTGAAAGTCCATGGAATTAAGTTTCCTATTCAAACAGACCTCTTCTATAATCCTATATTTTGTGTAAACAATCTTCCGTTTATTTAATCATTAAGACGTACGTGATATTAGATTATAATGAGAGGTTACTTTATTGCACGAGGTTTCTTTTATTCATGAAATAATCATGAATATTTCAGTAGTTTCCGTTTTATTCGTTATGTTTTCGTAAACTTTTTCATACGACTGTTGTTTCCCCAACCCCTTCATCAAAAACAAACGAAGATTCTGGTGCCATACTCAAACTGCTTTCAACTTGAATATGTACTGAAGCTGCAATTTTAGCACTGCTTTCATTGAATTGTTATGATAAATATTCGTATGTGAAATGGTCAAAGTCTGCATGTATAACGACAGTAAATATAAATGATACGTGTCATCTTAACTACAGTTAATTAATCTTAACGATGCGAGACATTTAAAACATAGTTAATTAATCTAAACGATAGATAGATAGATAGATAGATAGATAGATAGATAGATAGATAGATAGATAGATAGATAGATAGATAGATAGATAGATAGATAGATAGATAGATAGATAGATAGATAGATAGATAGATAGATAGATAGATAGATAGATAGATAGATAGATAGATAGATAGATACCTAGCCTAATAAGGCTTATCGGCCACTAGTTTATCGAATTTGCAATAACTTTAATACAAAAATAAAGAACATCGCTTAACCTTATTTAACAAACAACAAGATCAATATAAAATGAATAAGAACAATTATCCATCAATGCAATGAAAAAAGAAAAAAAGTGTTTAAATTTGCCTCGTTTTAAGCGCGCTTTCTACAAACTTTGCCAGAGATATTAATGCACTATTATTTTGTAATTATACGTCAATTCTACCTTTAAATGAATGATTTCAAATGTTAACTTAAATTATCAAATTAAGGAAAACAAAATATGACATGTATTTCTTCTTCAACAAAATTCAAATTACACTGCTTATAAAAACTTTGGTCTCTTGGTAAACCAACATACCAACCTTACCCGATTGCAATGGGAAGGGTACCGGAGCGTAGTTGTGTAATACACGATCTTAAAATTTTGTTAAAGTTCATTTTAACCTATAACTTGCACTCATATACAAGTTTAATATTCTTATAAATAATAAGCTTCTTTTCAGAAATTATTTTATTTGTCTATTTTGTCATATATTTTTGTGTTATGAAACCTCTTATAGATAAGGAATTAAAGTCACCTTCTTTATCAATTTTCTTTAAATATAGATTTAACATTTGAAGACCAATTATGTTTATATCTTAAATAATCATATGAAAATATTTTTTTTTGTTAAGCTTCTTTCATCCATATCTATATTTTTCCAAAACCGTAAAGCATTTAGTACATCTAATATGTAAGTTTTCTCCAACCCATATCACCTTGAATTATTGGTGTAGATTTACATTTATATACACCTATAATAATTTGATACCAAAATCATGTAGTGTGTCAGTTTTAAAATAACCTTTGCATCCACATGCTGAAGATGCATAGTTCATTTAGGTTATATTCTCGTATCATCAATCATAATAATGTAGAAAACAAAACTTTTATTGAACAAGTTGTACTGCGTGAATCTTAATGAATCTAAATGATACGTGCCAGTTTAATCTTAGTGAATTTATCTAAACAGTAAGTGCGAATTCAATCTAAGTTAATTAATCAAAATGATAATGTCATTTTAGTAATAATTAGTTAATCTGAACGGCAAGAGTCAGTTAAATCTTAGTTAATTAATTTATAGATAATATCATTTAAGTAATAATCTATTAATCTAAACAGTCAGTGCTTGTTTAATATTAATTACTTAATCTAAATGATAATGCCATTTTAATCATAAATGTATTAATCTAAACAACACGTGCCAGTTTATTCTTAATTAATTAATCATAACGCTACGTGCTATTTTAAGTAGGGTTAATAAATGTAATAATCAGTATCCATGGACAAACTAATATATCTTTACCCGATAACAAAACAATATAAATATTATATAATTTTTTTTATCAAACTTCTTAATACGGACCGAAAACTTTACAGGTAAATATTGACTTACCTGAAGAGCGACCTGGATTCGGCAAGCCGCGTGACAGTTTACCCAATAAAACGCTATGTCATTATCCACACAATATACAAACAGTACACAAAATCATTGATTAATCATTTGCTAACCCAAACAGTCCAGCACCATGTATTATTTAACGCCGCGAATAAATGCTTCAACTTAAATTAAAATAATTGACACCATAAATCATCACACAAAATCTAAAATTTGGCAAAGTACGTTGTCCTTATTTCACACCGCGTGCACAGAGATTTTACATTGTCGCGGTATTTCGTCCGAAGTAATGGAACACGACATAAAGGTAAACCAGAGTTCAAAGTCAGCCACGGCGAGACAGTAGGTATATTTGTGATAAGTGAAAGAATACATTTTCAATACGTGCATATAACCAGATAAAATAGTTTATTTAAGCACAGGTGTATGAACTAAGTATAATTTTTAAAAAAACAGGGCGGTAGTGCAGTTGATAAAGTTTTGGCTGTTCAAGCTAAAGGTCACGGATCCTACCCAAGGATAGAGTCGATTGTCTCTCAAAATCAAAATTCAGTGTCTGTTCTACCTGCAAGGCTAATATTATGCTGTTGTATCTTTTGTTCATTGTCGTTTGTATCTCAGTATATAATATGCATTATAGATACGGTCACTGTATTTGAATATAAATTGATTGATGACCTTCATATATGGAAGACATACAGATCATAGAGAAAATATATTAATACAAACTATTAAACATCAAAACTATATAAAAACCTGAAATTATATAAAGACAGGCCGGGTAACACTATGTTTTGTATGTAGATAGCTAAACATTATATTTTACATGTAGATTAATTGGTGAGTAGTATTTATTTCGTATTCACCATATGTCTTGTATTCAGATGAGGGTAAGCAGTATTTATTTTGTATTCACCATATGTCTTGTATGCAGATGAGGGTAAGCAGTATTTATTTTGTATTCACCATATGTCTTGTATGCAGATGAGGGTAAGCAGTATTTATTTTGTATTCACCATATGTCTTGTATTTAGATGGGCGGTGAGCAGTATTTATTTTGTATTCACCATATGTTTTGTATGCAGATGAGGGTAAGCAGTATTTATTTTGTATTCACCATATGTCTTGTATGCAGATGAGGGTAAGCAGTATTTATTTTGTATTCACCATATGTTTTGTATGCAGATGAGGGTAAGCAGTATTTATTTTGTATTCACCATATGTCTTGTATGCAGATGAGGGTAAGCAGTATTTATTTTGTATTCACCATATGTCTTGTATTTAGATGAGCGTGAGCAGTATTTATTTTGTATTCACAATATGTCTTGTATGCAGATGAGGGTAAGCAGTATTTATTTTGTATTCACCATATGTCTTGTATGCAGATGAGGGTAAGCAGTATTTATTTTGTATTCACCATATGTCTTGTATTTAGATGAGCGTGAGCAGTATTTATTTTGTATTCACAATATGTCTTGTATGCAGATGAGGGTGAGCAGTATTTATTTTGTATTCACCATATGTCTTGTATGCAGATGAGGGTGAGCAGTATTTATTTTGTATTCACCATATGTCTTGTATGCAGATGAGGGTGAGCAGTATTTATTTTGTATTCACAATATGTCTTGTATGCAGATGAGGGTGAGCAGTATTTATTTTGTATTCACCATATGTCTTGTATGCAGATGAGGGTGAGCAGTATTTATTTTGTATTCACAATATGTCTTGTATGCAGATGAGGGTGAGCAGTATTTATTTTGTATTCACCATATGTCTTGTATGCAGATGAGGGTAAGCAGTATTTATTTTGTATTCACCATATGTCTTGTATTTAGATGAGCGTGAGCAGTATTTATTTTGTATTCACAATATGTCTTGTATGCAGATGAGGGTAAGCAGTATTTATTTTGTATTCACCATATGTCTTGTATTTAGATGAGCGTGAGCAGTATTTATTTTGTATTCACAATATGTCTTGTATGCAGATGAGGGTGAGCAGTATTTATTTTGTATTCACCATATGTCTTGTATGCAGATGAGGGTGAGCAGTATTTATTTTGTATTCACCATATGTCTTGTATGCAGATGAGGGTAAGCAGTATTTATTTTGTATTCACCATATGTCTTGTATGCAGATGAGGGTAAGCAGTATTTATTTTGTATTCACCATATGTCTTGTATTTAGATGAGCGTGAGCAGTATTTATTTTGTATTCACAATATGTCTTGTATGCAGATGAGGGTGAGCAGTATTTATTTTGTATTCACCATATGTCTTGTATGCAGATGAGGGTGAGCAGTATTTATTTTGTATTCACCATATGTCTTGTATGCAGATGAGGGTAAGCAGTATTTATTTTGTATTCACCATATGTCTTGTATGCAGATGAGGGTAAGCAGTATTTATTTTGTATTCACCATATGTCTTGTATTTAGATGGGCGGTGAGCAGTATTTATTTTGTATTCACCATATGTTTTGTATGCAGATGAGGGTAAGCAGTATTTATTTTGTATTCACCATATGTCTTGTATGCAGATGAGGGTAAGCAGTATTTATTTTGTATTCACCATATGTTTTGTATGCAGATGAGGGTAAGCAGTATTTATTTTGTATTCACCATATGTCTTGTATGCAGATGAGGGTAAGCAGTATTTATTTTGTATTCACCATATGTCTTGTATTTAGATGAGCGTGAGCAGTATTTATTTTGTATTCACAATATGTCTTGTATGCAGATGAGGGTGAGCAGTATTTATTTTGTATTCACCATATGTCTTGTATGCAGATGAGGGTGAGCAGTATTTATTTTGTATTCACCATATGTCTTGTATGCAGATGAGGGTGAGCAGTATTTATTTTGTATTCACCATATGTCTTGTATGCAGATGAGGGTGAGCAGTATTTATTTTGTATTCACCATATGTCTTGTATGCAGATGAGGGTGAGCAGTATTTATTTTGTATTCACAATATGTCTTGTATGCAGATGAGGGTGAGCAGTATTTATTTTGTATTCACCATATGTCTTGTATGCAGATGAGGGTAAGCAGTATTTATTTTGTATTCACCATATGTCTTGTATTTAGATGAGCGTGAGCAGTATTTATTTTGTATTCACAATATGTCTTGTATGCAGATGAGGGTGAGCAGTATTTATTTTGTATTCACCATATGTCTTGTATGCAGATGAGGGTGAGCAGTATTTATTTTGTATTCACCATATGTCTTGTATGCAGATGAGGGTAAGCAGTATTTATTTTGTATTCACCATATGTCTTGTATGCAGATGAGGGTAAGCAGTATTTATTTTGTATTCACCATATGTCTTGTATTTAGATGAGCGTGAGCAGTATTTATTTTGTATTCACAATATGTCTTGTATGCAGATGAGGGTGAGCAGTATTTATTTTGTATTCACCATATGTCTTGTATGCAGATGAGGGTGAGCAGTATTTATTTTGTATTCACCATATGTCTTGTATGCAGATGAGGGTAAGCAGTATTTATTTTGTATTCACCATATGTCTTGTATGCAGATGAGGGTAAGCAGTATTTATTTTGTATTCACCATATGTCTTGTATTTAGATGGGCGGTGAGCAGTATTTATTTTGTATTCACCATATGTTTTGTATGCAGATGAGGGTAAGCAGTATTTATTTTGTATTCACCATATGTCTTGTATGCAGATGAGGGTAAGCAGTATTTATTTTGTATTCACCATATGTTTTGTATGCAGATGAGGGTAAGCAGTATTTATTTTGTATTCACCATATGTCTTGTATGCAGATGAGGGTAAGCAGTATTTATTTTGTATTCACCATATGTCTTGTATTTAGATGAGCGTGAGCAGTATTTATTTTGTATTCACAATATGTCTTGTATGCAGATGAGGGTAAGCAGTATTTATTTTGTATTCACCATATGTCTTGTATGCAGATGAGGGTAAGCAGTATTTATTTTGTATTCACAATATGTCTTGTATGCAGATGAGGGTAAGCAGTATTTATTTTGTATTCACCATATGTCTTGTATGCAGATGAGGGTAAGCAGTATTTATTTTGTATTCACCATATGTCTTGTATTTAGATGAGCGTGAGCAGTATTTATTTTGTATTCACAATATGTCTTGTATGCAGATGAGGGTAAGCAGTATTTATTTTGTATTCACCATATGTCTTGTATGCAGATGAGGGTAAGCAGTATTTATTTTGTATTCACCATATGTCTTGTATTTAGATGAGCGTGAGCAGTATTTATTTTGTATTCACCATATGTCTTGTATGCAGATTGGCGGTGAGCAGTATGTATTTTGTATTCACCATATGTCTTGTATTTAGATGAGCGTGAGCAGTATTTATTTTGTATTCACAATATGTCTTGTATGCAGATGAGGGTAAGCAGTATTTATTTTGTATTCACAATATGTCTTGTATGCAGATGAGGGTAAGCAGTATTTATTTTGTATTCACCATATGTCTTGTATGCAGATGAGGGTAAGCAGTATTTATTTTGTATTCACCATATGTCTTGTATTTAGATGAGCGTGAGCAGTATTTATTTTGTATTCACAATATGTCTTGTATGCAGATTGGCGGTGAGCAGTATTTATTTTGTTTTTCACCATATGTCTTGTATTTAGATGGGCGGTGAGCAGTATTTATTTTGTATTCACCATATGTCTTGTATTTAGATGGGCGGTGAGCAGTATTTATTTTGTATTCACCATATGTTTTGTATGCAGATGAGGGTAAGCAGTATTTATTTTGTATTCACCATATGTCTTGTATGCAGATGAGGGTAAGCAGTATTTATTTTGTATTCACCATATGTCTTGTATGCAGATGAGGGTAAGCAGTATTTATTTTGTATTCACCATATGTCTTGTATGCAGATGAGGGTAAGCAGTATTTATTTTGTATTCACCATATGTCTTGTATGCAGATGAGGGTAAGCAGTATTTATTTTGTATTCACCATATGTCTTGTATGCAGATGAGGGTAAGCAGTATTTATTTTGTATTCACCATATGTTTTGTATGCAGATGAGGGTAAGCAGTATTTATTTTGTATTCACCATATGTCTTGTATGCAGATGAGGGTAAGCAGTATTTGTTTTGTATTCACCATATGTCTTGTATTTAGGTTGGGCGGTTAGCAGTATTTATTTTGTATTCACCATATGTCTTGTATGCAGATTGGCGGTGAGCAGTATTTATTTTGTATTCACCATATGTCTTGTATGCAGATTGGCGATGAGCAGTATTTTTTTTGTATTCACCATATGTCTTGCATGAAGTTGGGACGATGCGCAGTATTTATTTTGTATTCACCATATGCCTTTCATGAAGATGGGACGATGCGCAGTATTTATTTTGTATTCACCATATGTCTTGTATGCAGCTGAGGCGGTGAGCAGTATTTATTTTGTATTCACCCTATGTCTTCTATGTAGATGGGGCGGAGGGCAGTATTTATTTGTATTCACCATATGTCTTTTATGCAGATTTGGAGGTGAGCAGTATTTATTTTGTTTTTCTCCATATGTCAAGTATGTAGATGGGGCGGTGAGCAGTATTTATTTTCTATTCACCATATGTTTTGTATGCAGATGGCATGGTTAGCAGTATTTATTTTGTATTCACCATATGTCTTGTATGTAGATGGGGCGGTGCGCAGTATTTATTTTCTATTCACCATATGTTTTGTATGCAGATGGCATGGTTAGCAGTATTTATTTTCTATTCACCATATCTCTTGTATGTAGATGGAACGTTGAGCAGTATATATGTCTTGAATACAGATGGGGCGGTGAGAAGTTATACTGTATTTATTTTGTATTCCCCATATGTCTTGTATTCAGATGGGGCGGTGAGCAGTATTAATTTTGTATTCACCATATGTCATGTATTCAGATTGGGCAGTGAACAGTATTTAATTTGTATTCACCATATGTCTTGTATTCAGATTGGGCGGTGAACGGCATTTATTTTGTATTCACCATATGTCTTGTATTCAGATTGGGCGGTGAACAGTATTTATCTGTATTCACAATATGTCTTATATGTAAATGGGACGGTGAGCAGTATTTATTTTGTATTCACCATATGTCTTGTACGTAGATTGGTCGTTGTACAGTATTTTATTCACCATAGGTCTTGTATGTCGATTAAACCAATGAACACCATATATCTTCTATTTGTGTTGAACGTTGAACACTATATTGCTGATGTGTAAAGTGGGCAGTGAACACTATATTTCTTATGTGTAAAGTGAGCAATGAACATTATGTTCCATTTAATTAAGAATGGGCTGTAAACACTATATATTTTGTATTTAAAATGGGCAATGAACACTATATATCTTGTTTTAAGAATGAGCAGTGAACACTACATATATTGTATTAAAAATGGGCAGTGAACACTACATATCTTGTATTAAAAATTGGCAGTGAACACTATATATCTTGTATTGAGAATGCGCAGTGAACACTACATATCTTGCATTAAGAACTGGCAGCGAACACTATATATCTTGTATTGAGAATGGGCAATGTACACTATATAACTTGTTTTATGAATGAGCAGTGAACACTACATATCTTGAATTAAAAATGGTCAGTGAACACTATATATCTTGTATTTAGAATGGACTGGTAACACTATATATCTTGTATTTAGAATGGACTGGTAACACTATATATCTTGTATTTAGAATGGACTGGTAACACTATATATCTTGTATTTAGAATGGACTGGTAACACTATATATCTTGTATTTAGAATGGACTGGTAACACTATATATCTTGTATTTAAAATGGACTGGTAACACTATATATCTTGTATTTAGAATGGACTGGTAACACTATATATCTTGTATTTAGAATGGACTGGTAACACTATATATCTTGTATTTAGAATGGACTGGTAACACTATATATCTTGTATTTAAAATGGTCAGTGAACACTATATATCTTGTATTTAAAATGGTCAGTGAAAACTATATATCTTGTATTAAGAATGGGCAGTGAACACTATATATCTTGTATTCATAATGGGTAGTGGACACTATATATTTTGTATTGAGAATGATCAGTGAACACTATATATCTTGTATTTAAAATGGTCAGTGAAGACTATATATCTTGTGTTTAGAATGGGCAGTGAACACTATATATCTTGTATTTAGTATGGTCAGTGAACACTATATATCTTGTATTTAAAATGGTCAGTGAACACTATATATCTTGTATTGAGAATGGTCAGTGAACACTATATATCTTGTTTTTAGAATGGACTGGTAACACTATATATCTTGTATTTAAAATGGACTGGTAACACTATATATCTTGTATTTAGAATGGACTGGTAACACTATATATCTTGTATTTAGAATGGACTGGTAACACTATATATCTTGTATTTAAAATGGTCAGTGAACACTATATATCTTGTATTTAAAATGGTCAGTGAAAACTATATATCTTGTATTAAGAATGGGCAGTGAACACTATATATCTTGTATTCATAATGGGTAGTGGACACTATATATTTTGTATTGAGAATGATCAGTGAACACTATATATCTTGTATTTAAAATGTTCAGTGAAGACTATATATCTTGTTTTTAAAATGGTCAGTGAACACTATATATCTTGTGTTTAGAATGGGCAGTGAACACTATATATCTTGTATTTAGTATGGTCAGTGAACACTATATATCTTGTATTTAAAATGGTCAGTGAACACTATATATCTTCTATTGAGAATGGTCAGTGAACACTATATATCTTGTATTTAAAATGGTCAGTGAACACTATATATTTTGTGTTAAGAATGGTCAGTGAACACTATATATCTTGTGTTAATAATGGGCAGTGAACACTATATATCTTGTATTTAGAATGGGCAGTGAACACTATATATATTGTATTCATAATGGGTAGTGAACACTGTATATCTTGTATTCATAATGGTCAGTGAACACTATATATCTTGTGTTAAGAATGGGCAGTGAACACTATATATCTTGTATTAAGAATGGGCAGTGAACACTATATATCTTGTATTTAGAATGAGCAGTGAACACTATATATCTTGTATTAAGAATGGGCAGTGAACACTATATATCTTGTATTTAGAATGGGCAGTGAACACTATATATCTTGTATTAAGAATGAGCAGTGAACACTGTATATCTTGTATTCATAATGGGTAGTGGACACTATATATCGTGAATAAAGAATGAGCAGTGAACGCTATATATCTTGTATTAAGAATGAGCAATGAACACTACATATCTTGAATTAAAAATGGACAGTGAACACTACATATCTTGAATTTAAAATGGACAGTGAACAATATATATCTTGTATTTAGAATGGTCAGTGAACACTATATATCTTGTATTTAAAATGGTCAGTGAACACTATATATTTTGTATTGAGAATGGTCAGTGAACACTATATATCTTGTATTTAGAATGGTCAGTGAACACTATATATTTTGTATTGAGAATGGTCAGTGAACACTATATATCTTGTGTTAAGAATGGTCAGTGAACACTATATATCTTGTATTTAGAATGGACAGTGAACACTATATATCTTGTATTTAGAATGAGCAGTGAACACTATATATCTTGTATAAAGAATGAACAGTGAACGCTATATATCTTGTATTAAGAATGAGCAATGAACACTACATATCTTGAATTAAAAATGGACAGTGAACACTATATATCTTGAATTTAAAATGGACAGTGAACACTATATATCTTGTATTTAGAATGGTCAGTGAACACTATATATCTTGTATTTAAAATGGTCAGTGAACACTATATATTTTGTATTGAGAATGTTCAGTGAACACTATATATCTTGTATTTAAAATGGTCAGTGAACACTATATATCTTGTTTTTAAAATGGTCAGTGAACACTATATATCTTGTGTTTAGAATGGGCAGTGAACACTATATATCTTGTATTGAGTGTGGTCAGTGAACACTATATATCTTGTATTTAAAATGGTCAGTGAACACTATATATCTTGTATTGAGAATGGTCAGTGAACACTATATATCTTGTATTTAAAATGGTCAGTGAACACTATACATCTTGTGTTAAGAATAGGCAGTGAACACTATACATCTTGTATTTAGAATGAGCAGTGAACACTTTATATCTTGCATTCAGATTGAGCAACACACACTCTATATCTTATATTTAGAATAAGCAGTGATCACAATATATATCTTGTATTTAGAATGGTCAGTGAACGTTGTATATCCTGTGTTTAGAATGGGCAGTGAACACTCTATATCTTGTATTAAGGATGGACAGTGAACACTTTATATCTTGTGTTTAGAATGGGCAGTGACTACTTTTTATCTTGTATAAAGAATGGGCAGTGAACACTTTATATATTGTATTTAGAATGGGCAGTAAACACTTTTTATCTTGTATGTAGTATGAGCAATGAACACTATATATCTTGTGTTTATATTGAGCAGTGAACGCTATATATCTTGTATTCAGAATGAGCAGTGAACACTATATATCTTGTATTCAGAATGAGCAGTGAGCACTATATATCTTGTATTCAGAATGAGCAGTGAACACTATATATTTTGTTTTCAGAATGAGCAGTGAACACTATTTATCTTGTATTCAAAATGAGCAGTGAACACTATATATCTCGTATAAGAATGGGCAGTGAAGACTATATATATTGCATTTAGAATGAGCAGTGAACACTATATATCTAATTTATTTTATAATTACAAAACATCAGTAATACAAAAGGTTTATTCTAAAACCAGAATGACGTTATTTCAAGTATCGTATTGTGTTTATACACAAAATTGAAAAATGTCAAACAATTTGCAGTGCACTCCAGGAGACTTATATTTTTTTAAATTTAATTCATTTAAAAATCCCACAGTTCATTTATGAATTGTCCCAAAGATGTTTAATTAAAGACACGATGTTGTTATTCTGTTGTAAATAATTTCGGTTAACATTATTCACGAAAATCACAATTTAAAGGCGTTGTCCAACAATATATACTATTTGTGAACAAACTTTGGTAAGATTCAGCCATAAAACATTGGATACAATCCAAATATATATTAAGCATAAGTAAAACTAAATTTCATAAATCCTAGCGGAGTATTCACTTTATCTGTCGCTATAAATAAACTTCTACCGTCTGTCTGACCTTGAATACTAAATTGCTTGTTTGCATAATAGATAGAATATAACCTTTATTGTCCCTCCAAGCTTAAAGACCATATATTTACATATATACAATTGCTGTCAACATTTAAATATAAATGAAAATTCTAAAATGAAATACAACTGGAGCATGAACAAATGACAGGAATGACGTAGCATTACATTTTTTTTGTTTTGTTTTGTTTTTATCGATCTTAAAAATGCTTTTGATAATGTGTATCGCAATGGTCTATGGTCTGTGTTTAGGAAACGGAGCCCTATTAATAACGATGAAAATTGGGCATACGATAATAATGCTTTTAATAAGAAATAGTAAATGACTTTAATTATCTCGGAAAAGTTTTTAATTACACAGGTACATTTTCCCTTAACCAGGAAACTTTAGCAGGTAAAGATCTAAGGGCTTTAAATATTGTATTAGCAAAGACTCGCATACATATTCTAAAAACAAAAACTATTTGTCAGCTATTTGATGCATTTGTAGGTTCAACTCTAAATTATGTATGTGAAATTTGGGGATACTTTAAATCCAAATAAATTGAAAGGCTACATCTAAAATTTTGCAAACGGTTGTAACATGTGAAAAAATCAACTTGCAATATAGGAATATATGGTGAACTTGATAGATATCCACTGTTTATAAATAGATATATGCGTTTAGTAAACTATTGTGTAAAATAGTGAAGTCGGGTAATATTATTGGAAAATATCTTTACGAATCTCTACTTAGCAATTGTCAAAAAGGTGTAAACGAATCGGGCTACAAATATGAAAACACTGTTGAATCAGTATCGCTTTTCTAATGTCTGGAGCAACTTTGAAAATACTAATTTACCTAATTTTCATATCGTGTTAAGGCCGAGAGTTGCTAATGTATTTTTTCAAACATGGCACACTAGCATATCCAGATCTAGTACGTTATGTACATGTAGTAATGTTATATTTTATTTTGAATTTGAATTGTATCTAGACTTGCCAAGCAAGTTAAGAATTGATATGTCTTACCTTAGAGTTGAAACTAGTCGTTATGAACAAAACAGAACTGACCATAACCAAAGATATTGCACTATTATTGAATTGATGAAATCTAAGCAAATAACAGAACTTTTATAGTTAGGAAAATACATATACACAGCATTTAATCTACAAATGTCAAGTTCATGTATATAGGTTTTTAGAAATCTTTTAACAAATCATTGTTTTTTAAACTTTGTGAGTGTTAATGTGATTATATATTATCTATCATGGATGATTTATGGAATTTTACATATTAATTTAAAAATAAATTGTTTACGAAATTCATTTATAATAAATAATAAAGTCCAACCTCTTTTTGAAATATTAACTACAGATGTACAGATGCTACTTTATGTGTTATAAGTTTCTAAAAATATTTACGAATTGTTTCATAAAATGTGTCATGTGATCAATAAATATATAAATGTATGTATAATATAAGTATGTAATGAGAAACATTAAAATAAAATGTTTAAGTTACAAATAAAAAAATATTGAATCTTGAATCTTTAAAGTAAGTAATATATCCATGTACAGTGCGGTTTAAACATATGCGTGTCTGATTAATTGATGTGGTATTCCACAAATAGATTATGTACATATTGAAATTGTTAAGAAAAACAAAATAAATGAAGCATTTTAGCTGGTAAATATAGTATTTTATAATATGTAAGTCAAGTAATGTCTTGTTTGGATAATTAATACATAATTGAAACGTTTCATCTGGTATACACAGTATCTTATAATAGTGTAAGTCCAGAAACTTTTACTATATATATATATATATATATATATATATATATATATATATATATATACATAGAGTGACCGGACTGTTAACGCTACATATGTATATGAAGATTGAGCGGTAAACGCCATGTATGATTTATTTGTAAAGTGAGCCTTTTATGTAGATAATGCAATGTACACAACATTATGTGTATATAGAAATAGCGTTGAACACAAAATAGTTTGTATTTAGATTGGATATTTCAGTTTTACGGTTTATGTTTAATTTCAATATGTTTAATTGCAAACTATTTGTCATGTTACTACCTAAAAACGTTATATTTCATCTGTAAGAATTATAATTTTTAAAAAAATAATCGTTTTAACATATATATTATACCTGAACTGAAAACTGAAAACTACTTTACAATTTACTACTGGAATTCTGAATTTCATTTTCAAGATTTAGATTATTAGTTCATAACGTAACCTGTGTTTTTCCATGGCAAGAATGTACACTAACGTGTCGGTTGACCAGCTGGGATCTTTTTAAAAGCATTACCGTGCCACCATTTTTTTTTATAAACGAAAAGTCCGTAAATGCTCCCAAATATATCCATCAGTTAAAATCCTACAAAAGTCACTTTTAAACACCAGTAATGCCTTATTGCAGTATGAACCAAACTAGTACGAACCAAATAATATACGCTTTGTTACTGTCATTAAAACAGGGGCACAACTGTGAAGATGAAAGTTTATGTCGTTGTTATTGGTGCATTAAATCATAAACATTGTTTAAAGATCAAAACATTGATAGCGTTTAATATCCAAGATAATACTGTTACTGATGGTGATAATGATGTTATGTTGATGGTGACGATGAAACTGTTAAATGAAATGTTTGATGAAAATGTTTAAGATTATCGGAAGCTAATAATATGTTCCGAGTGTACCAGTATTACCAGAAAATGGGTGTAAATATAACTAGGGTAAATTGGTTAAGTCTCTTGAGTTATTTGAACAGACCAATAAAAGGGGTGTAAATATAACTAGGGTATATTGGTAAACTCGTCATAGGTATGTGAACAGACCAAGAAAAGGGGTGTAAATATAACTAGGGTATATTGGTTAAGTCTCTTGAGATGTGTGAACAGACCAAGAAAAATGGTGTAAATATATCTTGGGTATATTGGTAAACCCTCCAGAGTTATGTGAACAGACCCAGAAAAGGGGTGTAAATATAATTAGGGTATATTGGTAAATTCTCCAGAGTTATGTGAACAGAACCAGAAAAGGGGTGTAAATATGACTAGGGTATATTGGTTAACTCTCCAGAGTTATGTGAACAGAACCAGAAAAGCGGTGTAAATATGACTAGGGTATATTGGTAAACTCTCTCTCTCGTTGTTATTGGTGCATTAAATCATAAACATTGTTCAAAGATCAAAAAATTGATGGCGTTTAATATTCAAATACTGCTACTGATGGTGTAAATACGACTAGGTTTATTGATAATCTCTCCAGAGTTATGTGAACAGAACCAGAAAAGGGGTGTAAATATAATTAGGGTATATTGGTAAACTCTCCAGAGTTATGTGAACAGAACCAGAAAAGGGGTGTAAATATAATTAGGGTATATTGTTAAACTCTCCAGAGTTATGTAAACAGAACTAGAAAAGGGGTGTAAATATAATTTGGGTATATTGGTAAACTCTCCAGAGTTATGTGAACAGACCCAGAAAAGGGTCGTAAATATGACTAGGTTTATTGGTAAACTCTCCAGAGTTATGTGAACAGAACCAGAAAATGGGTGTAAATATAATTAGGGTATATTGGTAAACTCTCCAGAGTTATGTGAACAGACCCAGAAAAGGGGTGTAAATATAATTTGGGTATATTGGCAAACTCTCCAGAGTTATGTGAACAGACCCAGAAAAGGGGTATAAATATAATTAGGGTATATTGGTAAACTCTCCAGAGTTATGTGAACAGACCAAGAAAAGGGTTGTGAATATAACTAGGGTATATTGGCAAACTCTCCAGAGTTATGTGAACAGAACCAGAAAAGGGGTGTAAATATGACTAGTGTATATTGGTAAACTCTCCAGAGTTATGTGAACAGAACCAGAAAAGGAGTGTAAATACGACTAGGGTATATTGTTAAACTCTCCAGAGTTATGTAAACAGAACTAGAAAAGGGGTGTAAATATAATTTGGGTATACTGGTAAACTCTCCAGAGTTATGTGAACAGACCCAGAAAAGGGGTGTAAATATGACTAGGTTTATTGGTAAACTCTCAAGAGTTATGTGAACATAAACAAGAAAAGGGGTGTAAATATAATTAGGGTATATTGGTAAACTCTCCAGAGTTATGTGAACAGACCCAGAAAAGGGGTGCAAATATAATTTGGGTATATTGGTAAACTCTCCAGAGTTATGTGAACAGACCCAGAAAAGGGGTGTAAATATGACTAGTGTATATTGGTAAACTCTCCAGAGTTATGTGAACAGAACCAGAAAAGGAGTGTAAATACGACTAGGGTATATTGTTAAACTCTCCAGAGTTATGTAAACAGAACTAGAAAAGGGGTGTAAATATAATTTGGGTATATTGGTAAACTCTCCAGAGTTATGTGAACAGAACCAGAAAAGGGGTGTAAATATAACTTGGGTATATTGGTAAACTCTCCAGAGTTATGTGAACAGACCCAGAAAAAGGGTGTAAATAGGACTAGAGTATATTGGTAAACTCTCCAGAGTTATGTTAACAGACCCAGAAACCAGAAATGGAGTGTAAATATAATTAGGGTATATTGGCAAACTCTCCAGAGTTATGTGAAAAGAACCAGAAAAGGGGTGTAAATATAACTTGGGTATATTGGTAAACTCTCCAGAGCTAAGAAAAGGGGTGTAAATATGACTAAGGTATATCATCATTTGTTTCATCTTAAAAAATATCAACAGCCTAAACAAACGGTATTGTAGTAATAAACACACAGCCAATGACAGATCAAATTTGAACTTTACAAAACATGCATTGCATTGGTCTAAAGCATTACCCTTTATTTGTTTCTACAGTGTACCACTCTAGGATAAATATTCTTTGATACCGAAACATCTATCTGCTATATTAGGATTTTTCTTTTTCGCCCCTGTATTTACAACTGATCCTTTTACTAAATATAACTGTAGCGAAAATGTATACAAAATCAAAACGATTCCGATATTTTAATAATGTGTCGAATTTGAACAACTCACTTAAAATAAAAGTTGCCAAAAGTGTTTTAAAAATGTTTAGAAGTAAGAACATAACCAAAAATAAGAATTTGATTTTCATAACATTTACATGAAGGAAACCAGGGGGTAATACAATCAGAGAAAATGTCTCAATACAAAGTGATTTCAAAACTTACAAATCATTATGGCAGTGACCTAATATATATGAGAATCGAATGACTTGCAAATAGGTTGTGTTAGGTTGTGTACAGAATGAGTTCCGCTGACTGTGGACAGAAATAGTTAAAGTTATCAAACAAGTAAGAGAAGAAATACCATCACTACCAACGATTACAAATTATGGTCTTAGGGAAAATATAACTTTTAAAGTATTTTTGAAATAAGAGCTTTAGTTCGTATGTAATGAAACTACGGATAATTTTTAATGTTAATATTTTTTTCCTGCAATAAATGCTAATATAACATTTATTTACCTGTGACGTCGTAAACATGGCCATGTTTGGTCTTTTCAACGTCCCGATTTGTAGCAGCAAAATCGCATATATTTTTTTTATATCAGATGAGTTTTTCAAATGCAAAAATTACGAAGAATGTCAATGTTTTTATATACTAGCGACAAACGGGAACAATTTTCCCTCTTGAATTTTTTATATAAAAAGGACTTCAAATCAAATTACCAAAAAAAAAAACACCAACACAACGGAGCGAGTTTTTAATATTTCATATCATTTCAAACATTCCGTCAATATGATTTACAATGATTGTGAGAATTTTAGAAAATTGACAAATTTTGGTCAGTGCTTATATCAGTTCGGATTATGCAAAAAAAGATAACTGTTATCTCTGCAAGTCATGACAATGCCCATGATTTTATATATAAACGCTTAATATGTATTGCAATTGTCAAAAGACGGCATAAACATCATATAAGCGTTTTACTATTTATTTCTCAGTTAATCTATTTGTTGTTTTCTACATTGTAGTAATGTAATTAATAGTAAGACGTTTGTTAAACCAAACTTAATAAGATATTATTTGGATTTAAACAGTTCAAATTAAAGAATGTTTATTACAAATTCTGATCTTATTTAAATAAGACAAACTTATCAATTATATTTCTTTCATATATATATTCATGAACAATAAAATAGACGGCATGAACATCATAAAAACGTTTCACTCTTCATTTCCCAGGGCCTCACAAAGCGAATAGAATGTAAAGACTTATAAAACAAGGAAGCAGACCGGTATGCTTCACAGTAACCGCATCAATATGTTAATCAAGAACTTTAACAATAAATAAGACGAACAGCATATACTTTATAGTACATTGGTAGAGATGTCATATAACAGTATTGCAACACAAAATCGAACTGTATAGTGAGACATATAGATCGTTGATAAGTTTAACATTGCTTTCTATAATTGTTCAGTTATATACATGTAGCGACGTTGTCTACCTGAGATAGAATTCTAAGCGCTTCAACACTTGTGTATCATGCCACAGACACATGTTATGATTCCCCACCCAATCACATTATACTGACACCGGGCTGACCAGACCTGGAACTATCCTCGAATATGCAACGCAAAGCGAGAACACTTATAGTACCAATGTTCAAGTTTTTAATATGACCCGGCCGAGAATCGAGAGAGAGACATAATACAACATAGGTTATTCAACAGAATCCAAATAAAATATCATATTTGATACAAACATCCGGATTATCAGGGATGTGAGGTCCCTTTAATGTATTAACGCAATATTGTTTCCCTGGACCAGTATCATACCCATAATGTATCACATTTTTACATAGAGTTGTGCTAATAAAACATTTGAATCATTTTAACCCTAAAATATTGAGAAATCTGAAAACTGCTTGTAGCGTACTGTTGACCTATACCAAATGCAAAATTCAAATTGTGAAATGATGCATGTAATATGGTATGTACAATATGTCCTGTATAAACCCAATACGCCTTTTTGAAATACGTCATTCTATTTTAAACGGAACCTTCAGTATAAGGGGTGTTTGTAGTATTATAGCAGATTTATACGTTACATAAATTATAACATTTATTTATACATGTATCAATATTAAATGTGCTGTACTACTGTCCGTTTCGATAGCGTAAATATTATCGGTTCGGACTGTCAACCCAATTGTCGAGCCGTATCTACATAGTTTTTTTTAGAATTTTAAGTTGCCGTAACAGTAACAGAGCGTACTGTATTAACTTATTTTAATATAGCTTGTGTGAATTATATATTTTATGTCAATACAAATTTCCTTTAACAAATTTCATTAGCAGTATCGGTAGTTTCCTCACCCTCAGATACTGGATCGGTGACTTTGTCATCGTCGATAAATTTTGCAAAAGTTAATTAGCTAAATAAAGTTCATAGAATAAAGTTGGATGGTAAAGAACGGTTTAATGTGCACACGCTTCCGGCTTCTAGGATAGCGATGTAAACACATATTTCTGATACCAAAAATCCTTTCATCCGTAGAAGAAACCTTAACTTAAAATAAGCAGAGGTGGATAGGCTGATTCGTGAAGACGTCCAATCTATCACTCCAGTATCATGGGGTTCATTCTGTGAGTGAGTCAAAAGGAATGAGATAGCGTACTGGGAGAATGAGAGGACGCTATCGAGCGTGTTGCCATCACCCTTGACTCCGACAATGACGTCAGCACTGACGACGGCAAAGTCACCGACACATCTGAGAGTAAAGAAATGACCGACACTGCTGATGAAATTTGTTGAAAGGATATTTGTATTGATACAATAACATCAAAAGATAAATGATAAAGAAAAAAAAAACATCTTAGGTCAAAAAAAAATAAATATGGCAAATTAAATTGCTAAAACAATTCAGTGTAATTACATCTCGAACTCGCGACATTTTGGTTTGACAGTCCAAACCGAGCTTGACAGTCGAAACCGTTACCATTTACCCTGTCGTAACAGGCACTCGTATAACACACTTCATATGATATCTTCTTTATTTAATAATTTATGTAATCATATCACACCCCTAATACAGGAAAACATGTAGTTTTACCTAATTACAAGGAAAATGAGTATATACTAGCCATGTTTCGACCATATTACTACTTGGGGTTTAACGTCATTTCCTACACATTGCCGATTATATATGGCATATCGAATATTATTGATGGATGAATACCTCAGTCGTTCCGCAAGTAACTAGCAGCTATATCACATAAAGTTTTTAGACCGAACGGGATATTGGGACGGCGTACATGTATTAGACCATTTGGCCATGGGAGACCCCCTCCTACCATGTATAAAAAAACATGATGTATATGTAAACACAACATGCCACTATCATAAGCATACAGTATGAGTTCAAACACTGTTTATTGAGACTTGGTTCCATGTCATTCATATAGCATAGTGTCCCTTTAAGCATAAAATAGTCATCAATATCACTCGTAAATGTATTCAACATGTCGATCGGTATTTTAGAACTGTTTCAAATTTGGTCATGGTTCCATATATAAAACATATTATCACAAGTTTATTGTTGAACAACTAAAAAAATTTTGCGCTTTTAATTTTTGAAAGATTATTTTAAAAAACGAATAGAGAATCATTAAACCTGCCACCTCGTTTAATAAATTCAATAATAAGCGAACAACAATGTAAGATTCTCTTGTTATTTTTTTTTTAAGAATTTATCGAGAAGAAAGGGTTTTCTCATTAAACTTGTATAGGTAACTTTCACAGAATCAGCGAGTGAAAATGTATGGTATCAAACAAAACTTTGCAGGCAATTCCTGTTTATTATTATAGTAGCTTTAGAATTATTTTTTTTATAATTAAGTTGGATGTTGACATAATATGAAAAATCACCAAAAATATTTTTTATCAGAAAGATACAATTTTTTTAAAAAATTTGATTTTGAGACAAAACTGTTACATGTTGTTTTGTAAATATGCATTTATTTTTAATTTATGTAAATTAATAATATATTTTTCATTTTCATATGATCCTTTACTTATTTTGGGAAGTTTATTATCTGATATATCCAGTCGCGCTACGTGCTTGTAAATGTCAGCTTTTAAGTCAATATAGTTCGACACCTGCGCTAAAATATCAATTCTCACGAGAAATTCAATGAAATCATATCTTTATTATTGAAAAGAGACATTAAATATTTTTACGATGGGGTCAGAAAATGGTCAGCTGGTCGAACGTTAAGACCGATTGAGGTCAAGTATGCCGTGTAGCTGGCTCACAATACACCATTGACGATTAGATGTAGTCAGTCTAACACTGTGTTAATGACAATACAAACAATAATGATATAACATTTTATAATAGTAATAATTATGATAATAGTAATAATGCTAATAATAATAATAATAATAATAATAATAATAATAATAATAATGATAATAATAATAATAATAATAATAATGATAATAATAATGATAATGGTGATGATGATGATGATGATGATGATGATGATGATGATGATGATGATGATGATGATGATGATGATGATGATAATAATAATAAAAATAATAATAATAATAATAATAATAATGATAATCATTATATCAATATTTATAATAATATTAGTTGGTTTTGTTCCGCATACAAGTCATTAAGTTTATATACATATATAACCATACACAATTCATAAAACAGCCAATTACATTGAAATGATATTTTATCTTAAAAGATTAGTGATCTATTCATTTCTATGAACATCACAGAAAAGCATTATAAA
>CM055899.1:53067352-53162352 GCA_029582155.1 Panopea generosa | reverse complement strand
CCACTACTTATACTATTACTATTACTACTTCTTCTTCTACTACTACTACTACTACTACAACTACTACTAAAACAACAACAACAACTATTATTTTATACTTATACTAATTCTAATACTAATACTACTACTGCTGCTAATACTACTACTACTAATAATAATAATAATACTTCTTCTACTACTACTACTACTACTACTGCAACTACTACTACTACTAATACTACTTCTACTATTACTACTACTACTATTTCTACTACTACTACTACTTATACTATTACTATTACTACTTCTTCTACTAATACTACTACTACTACTACTACTACTACTACTACTACTATTACTAATACTTCTACTACTACTTCTTTTACTTCTAGTACTACTACTATTACTAATACTACTCCTACTAATACTTATACTAAAACTTATAATATAACTACTACTAAAACTACTTCTACTACTACTTCTACTACTTCTACTACTACTACTAAAACAATAACAACTATTACTTATACTACTAATACTAATACTACAACAACAACAACTATCCATTCTACTACTAATATAATACTAATACTAATACTACTAATAATAATACTACTTCTAAAACAAGAACAAGTATCACTTCTACTACTACTACTCCTACTACTACTTCTACTATTACTTCTATACCTAAATCAACAATAACAACAACAACTACTACTACTAGTTCTTATACTTATTCTACTACAAATGATAATAATTATAATAATAACAATAATGATTGCATTTTGTTTGCAAGTAAGGCACTTTGTTTTACATGTAAACAGGGGGATGTTTTGGTGTAGCCCTCAGCCAGATATCAATCGAAAATTGACCGCAAAAAGATATATGTCTTCGAATACTCACCCTCCATTTAAGGTTACATGTTTAGATATAAAACGTGCTCTACCTCTTGAATTGTACCTTACCATAATAAAAAGAAAGCGTTCAACCTTTTATTGAGTTTATATATCCAACAAAGGTATTTATATAATACACTAATTAACTAACAAGTCGGTATTTTAACCTATACTTAACCACTGATTTTCATTCCCTAGTCGTTTTAATATAATTAACGTGTTTCCATTATGAATCAAATACACTTAATGCACGGTCGGGAAACAAGCTTTGCAACGTCATCAAAAATGAGCTGACCACACCAAAAACATCGCCGCTTCAGGTAAGAAATGTCTTGTAACTTTTATAATAGTATAACAATCGACACGAGATAAAAAGCACCGTACCCGCCCAACAGTAAGCATAAGGACGATAGTGTTAGATAATTTGCACCTGGCATACCTTTTTCTCGAAAACGGAAAAAGTTTTAAAAATTTGCAGGAGTACTTCCACAGCTAAGTGAAAGAAAATAGATTTTGTGCGTATTTCATGAAATAAAGAAAACTAAAGACAAATTTAATATCAGCGACCTGTATTATTATGAAAAAGTGATATATTTTCGTGTCTTAAAGAACGTCCGATGATATTTCAGTAGAAACGGAGAATGAAATGATAATGAGAACATCCACACACTGATTTTCTATGAGTACTTCCACACCCAATGTGTGGGTGCAAAAAGCATGCAGCTAAATGACATACTGTCGAAGGGCATTCTGTTTGCAATTTATCAGTTCAATATTGATGCTTCCAAAATGTTCTATCGATAGCGAAGTATAATGTATTACGGCTAACTGGGAGACAACATAAGTAACAACATACTTTGTCAGGTACCTCTTGCAGTTTGAGTACGTGGTAGTACGGTGTACAATGACGACTCGACTAGGTGCTGGAACTCAGGCCAAAGAGTGCTTCTCTTTTTACTTCTTGATGGCTTTTTATAAATGTATGAATACTGGGATTTGATGGACATTTATAAGAACATTGATTATTAATACGTCTGTCTCGTGTTTTTTTTTTCATTTGTAGATTACATAGCAGATTCTGAAGCGATGATCCATTTTCAAATTCCAGTAAGTCAACATCGCCGGAGCTTTGCGTGAGTCCTTGCTTTATCATTTTACAACATAAGTCAAACAGGCTGTCTGATGATCGATATTCTTACTTATGCTTTCCAGTATATCTAAATATATCCCTGGTCTTCATTTACCATCAACATTAAAATGATTTAACTAACGAAGGACTGTTGGATAATGAAGTTAACTTTTGATTTAATTGAAGAATGTTTGCTTCAAGTGACTTTCTGCTTAATTCTTGAAAACTCCCATGAAATAAACAAAATGTCCGCCAAAGATTCTCCAACCAAGTTTCCAATTGATTTTAGCTTTATGTAAATAGCGCGTTCGTGTATTATTCTGACATTGATGCCACCGTACAACATCGATCCGTAAAAGGAAGCAATGGTGGCTGTTGGGAATATCCCTGTTCCCTGTATAATAATGCAGAAATGCAATTAAAGCTTCATCAAGTCCTTTTTCTTCAAACAATATTTGCATAACGCATGATACTATACGTGACATTTTTTGGTTGTATCAGATAGGCCGTTACGCGTTTCTGTATTTTCAGTTTCAGTTGTTTCTTCGTTTTGTCCATGCTTTAATTGATTTCTGAGATTCACTGGGTCAGTCATAACGGTTTTATCATTTGTGTATTAGTATTTTCTGTAAATGGTAGTTCCCGTGCAGTGCACAATAATAACAACAAAAGTATTTCACATTAACTGATAGTGGCGTGTATTTTTTTAATTCGAATTCGGATTTATCAGTTTTACGTTCAGTGTTTCCGCATTCTACTTCGATCCAGCTCAAAAAGGTGAAGTCAGAAACTTCAGATTCCTGTCCAGTTTCGCTGTTTATCTTAGTAAAATTCTCATAGGATTGGGGCATATGTCAACAGAATTGACTGAAACTTCATTTGGTCTAATTTCATTCCAGTCGTTTCTGGCAAATGAAGAGCGTACAAAATTCTGTTTCAATTGTTTTGATAATGGAAAAGCTCGGTATAAAGTTGATCCAAATGTCGATGGCGATTTTAACGGGATTTTTTTTCTTTTCCGGCTTTTTAGGAGTAAATGTGATTTTTTACTATAAAATGTTGTGTATAGCCATTTTGTTTGGGCAGCATACTGATATTTCAATTTTTGATGACTTTGCCTTTTTGTCTATGGAGGTTGAGGTTAGATATCAGCTTTCTCATCGTCAACAAACTGAAACACATAAACAAGTGGAATATGTTTATAATGAAAAAAATGAAAAATACACTAAACAGAAATAATTTCTCTCAATCAGTAAACCATTAATTTTGCAGTTTCTATTTCAAGATGTTCCCAAAATAGTAACCGTTCTTTTAATGTTTCGTTTTAGTATTTTCTAAAACAAGGGCAGTAAAATTTGAGATTTGCCTATTAACATTCCCCAGAAAACAGTAACAGGGCATAAAATTACAGCAGCGATCCAATATACAAGGTCAACATTTGTATTGATCTCAATTAAGAAGAAATTAACAGAAACTATGTCTATCTTCAAATGTTAGGCTATCCATTCCAATAGCATACATTGTATACACGTATATTGCACTGAAATTTTTGACAAAAATAAAATCTTTATTTTAGATTCACCAAGAAAGTATTTCATGTACTCATTATCGAATATCTACAGAACTTGCAATATCCTTTTGATAGTTGTGCTTCTGATGGATTTCCAATGCATGACCCATTTTTGGAACTTCTTTTCATTACGTTTATTTATTCAAGTTCGATATATGCTAAGAATAATAGGGCATTACACCTTGAAAATTACAATTATTATGTGTTTTGATGTCACCTTCGTGACAGTTTCAATAGTGAGCGGAGAGGCGATAAAACCTCAATGATGTCCATTTCATTTCAACAACAAATGTAGAAACTCGAACGACCAACAGATCCCATATATTCGGGGTAGATTGATTTAGATATCATATCTACTAAGGTTAACTGCCCGAAGCATGTTACAACCACACAGTCATCATTTTTGGGTCGTACTCGAACGGCGTGTGGTACCTGACAAAGTATGTTGCTACTTATGTTGTTACCCAGTTAGCCGAACTTATTGGAAGCGTCGAAATGGAACTGATAAATTACAAACAGAATTCTCTTCGACCATATATGTCATTTAGCTGCATGCCTTTTGCATCTCTTTGAAGACATCCATACATTGGGTGTGGAAGTACTCATAGAAAATCATAGTGTGGAAGTTCTCATTATCATTTCATTCTCCGTTTCTACTGAAATATCATCGGACGTTCTTTAACACACGAAAATATATCACTTTTTCATAATGATACAAGGCATTGATATTAAATTTTTCTTTATTTGTCTTTATTTCATGAAAATACGCACAAATTCTATTTCTCTTTCACTTGGATGTGGAAGTACTCCTTCAACTTTTTAAAACTTTTTCCGTTTTCAGGAAAAAAGTACGCTAGATGCATAAAATCTAATACTACAGCTGTTAAGTAAACTGCTGTGCGGATACGGTGCTCTTTATCCCGTATCGATTGTTATAATAATAAAAAAGGTTACAAGACATTTCTTACCTGAAGCGATGGTGTTTTTGATGTGGTCAGCTATTTTGTGTACATTTCTGATGACATGGCAAAGTTTGTTTCCCGACCGTGTAATGTCTCACACAATACGAGTTCAGTGAATACCTACATTTCAATGGTGTGACGACAAATGTCGCCACAATATTTGCTGCTATATATCTTCTAAACATAAAAAATGTGCAGAAGTTGTACTGCTGCTACATGTATATGTCTACCAGGACTTATCGTCAGCTAATAACAATGTGTAGAAGTTGTACTGCTTCTATATGTCTACCAGAACTTATTGTCAGCTAAAACTAATGTGTAGAAGTTATTTTGTTTAACATTTCAATTATGGATCATTTAGGTACCGATGCGGTACATTGACAAAATTACATCATGCATTGCGAAAGACCATCTGAATAGATATTAAAAATCGTAAATTCCGTTGTTGTGAATTTAATTATCTCCCTTTATGAAATTAAATATATATTTATTTACTGTATCCATATGTTCCATCAGGTTTATAAATATGTCCTTTGAATAGCATGTAATTGTCATGAATCCTTTACTGACTCCTACTCATATAAAGATGTCAGTTCATGTATGCAAATTTATCCAGCCTGTCCAGATGTGTTGCATGTAATTCTATAGTATATAAGTCATGGTCGGCACCAAATTTATTGGTTAAACAGAGGCCTTGATATTGTATCTATGGTTTGCATTGTAGCTAGGCGCACTCGCCGTAGTCTGGTCTGTACATTTATTTTTGGTTATTCACAAATAATTATCTCCATATATATATCATGCATTGTGAATGAGCATCGGAAATAAATTCCGTTGTTGTGAATTTAATTATCTCCCTTTATATATATATATATGAATAATTAATCAAGTTTTTGTTATCTTATTCTTTCCTTGTTTCACAATTTTGTTCCAACATTCTTATCACTTTAAAACACACACTTTAACAAATTA
Source organism: Panopea generosa (assembly GCA_029582155.1). NCBI lineage: Eukaryota > Metazoa > Mollusca > Bivalvia > Adapedonta > Hiatellidae > Panopea > Panopea generosa. The sequence continues at coordinate 53,156,844 of CM055899.1, read as the reverse complement.
TTAATTATTTGTTTAACATCTATGAACGCATATAAAATAACCTGGAATAAAGATATATTCAGTATTCAAAAACATGCGTTTATATATACTGATCGGAACAGCTAACCCGCCATTTCCAATATCTTTGTTTAACTATTGAGTAGTGCAAGAACTTGTATAGAACGAAAGGACACTTGCATCTCTTAGTTTAAACATATTTTATTGCCAATATGTACATGTATATAGCAAATTGGTAGGGCCGCAAGTTCTCTCAACATAGATTCGGCCCTTCCCTTTTATAATTTTATTTACATAATTGACACTGGCTATGTAATAAATGACAATTAAGGTTGTCACAATGCAATAAGCTGTTTATATAAATAGAAGGAAATTAGAAGTGGAAAGAAGAGAATAAAAAAAAACATGTATAAGTAGAAAGAATGAGCGACGGTAATATAGATAAGCAGAAAGATAAGATATAAGATAGATTTATTGCCTGCATCTCCTGAATATATGTTGATGAAACAGCACACGAAAGATTCATAATTTGCAAATTAATCATTCATAATTCACAGGCAGTTGATTTTTTGTACATAAACTATAAGTTGTAGTTAATGTAAGATGTTTAATCATGTTTTGACCACGCAAAATGATCTTGAATTAAAGATATTGAGGTTTTAAGGAAAATTCATCGTAATTTATCGTTATATTAGCTGCAGTATACACATTTTGTAATCACAACAAATTTCTGTGAATGGTATTGTTTTGGTGACAATTTCATTCTGCAGTGTAAGAATTTTGATTTGTGTTCCCGAGATAAATGGAAGTGAAGATAATTAAAAACGAGATATTGCGAGATTTTGCGTGAATACGCGAGCGTTCACAAAATCTCAAACAGTTGCCTTTCTTTCTTTATATAATTCCTTGGGTACCGTAATTAAAAGTTGTGTATGAGATTAACAGACAACTATGTATTGATTTTACAAAGCCCGATAAAGTTATGTTATCCTAAATATTATTTCTTATTCGAGTTAAAATTTCAAGAAAATTCTTTGGTACTTTTTGAGAAAACATATAAAATGTCTGATGGCGGGCAAGCTGAAATTTCTCTGATATATGTATATAATAGAATGACTTTTATACACTACTACTTTTAATTTAAACGTGTGCGTGCGTGCGTGGGTGCGTGCGTGCGTGCGTGCGTGCGTGCGTGCGTGCGTGTGTGTGTGTTGATATTCTCGCAATTATGATTTCTTTGCCACATGATAACTGTATACCATCTTGTTATGATCACATTGCCGGAGAAAGTAGAGAGAATATTAATCCCATATTTGACGTCACAGAAAGTCCGGCTGGAACTTTACATCACGTTTAAAGTAATAATCACAAAATATCATGTGGTTATTTTAGTAAAGTGTGTAGGTTTATGTATCGGACAACCAGATATGCGTCATTAGCATTTCTACACTGGCATTCGTTTAGTAAGGTATAGTCAATTGGAATGGACATGCAAATGAGATACGGTCACTCCATATAGGTAAAGTAGGTAAATCGTATCTGGCGTTTAAACACATGTATTTAAATCTGCAAACACCATAGTTAATAATAAGATACGTGTTTGTGTTGAATACAGTCGATTCAAATTTGAATGCAAATGAGATACGGTCAATGCATTTTGATATAGTTAAAGAAAGTAAAACGTGCCCGGCGGAAATAATATGCATTATGCATAACCTGAAGAAAAAAAATCAATATTAAGATATCCGTTTATGTTTACAACGGTTATCAGGTGAATAACAAACACCTATCTATATTAAATTTACTTGATTACAACTGGATATATTCCGTTCAATGAACTTTACAAAAGTACATTTACCAGACGTAGAAGACACATTATTCTCCTGGTTTCCTGGAGTGTGTGCTATTCTACGACAACAAAGGTAGTTACACCTTTTTTATACATGTCATACAATGCATACTGGATACATTAACACTTTACGAATGCAATTAATTAATTTTATATGAGTGTTTACTTAAATTCCTCAAGTGTTGTTTAATTAATATTTCAATTAAGATTTCATCACGTTATATGTCTTTGAGCATGTAAAATATAACATTAAAATTACTAGTATCTATTATTGGTGTGATTGGTTTCTACTGAGTAAATCTGCAAATGCAGTTGGTTATCTGAAACATATTATGTTTCGTTGCGTTGGGCCAAGACTTCCGTTTGAAATGTCAACAATCACACGTTATATATAAATAATACTTCCGATTATACACTAATACACATTTCGTGATTACACCAAGTCATCGGTTGTTGTATGTCCTATTCCACCAGAACCCTTAACTACTAATTCAGTTTCGTAAGTTTTCGTTTTACTATCAGACTTTTTAATAAAAGGCACACAACATAAGAACTGTTCTCGGAATGACAACATGAGATGTGGTGGTACAGGCTCGTTTCGATCTGGTCTTGTCAGTTTGCTGACAACGAGGCCGATACTGAGAGTAACAAACAGCACCATAGCTGGGAAATACAAGTAGGAAATCGAATAAAGGTAGTCCAGGCCTTGTATGGCATTCTGACCGGGTGTAATTTTCGACATGGTAGCAAGCCCGTCTATAGATATAGGTGCTGTTGTATAGTTGTAAAACTCTTTCAAGTTAGTTTTATGTGTACTGTTCGATACAATGTATTTCACTGTATTAGTTTGATTGTCACACCTATCGGTTGGTCCTAGAGGTAACCAAGGTGTCTGTTTTCGACCTGAAGAAAAGTTGTATCCGGAACTCAGCCATAGAGCAAATATAAGTCCAAACAATACACCGGTCATCATTCCTTTTCGCGTGGTGAATTTGAAGAAGATGGACATTATGAATATACCATTCAAAGGGCCGTCGATGGCCCCTAAAATACTTCCCGAAATCTGTGGCAGCGAACCTTTTAGTTGACCAATTAAGAGAGCTACGACTACACAAATAATCCCAGAAAAGATTACTAAAGCCTTTGAAGCCTTTGTCAGCTTTTCATCAGTAGCATTTTTCCAGATCGGCTTCAGTATATCTTCTGAAATAATTGCTGAGTTGCTACTCAACAAAGAAGATATGGTACTTAATGATGCACAAAATAACGCCGCCAGGAATAATCCTGGAACCCCCGGAGCCGAGTGAAACATTTCCAACACGATAAACGATATCACTTGATTTGGGTTTGAAATTTTCCCGGAAGCCAGTGGGTCACATCCTTTATGAGAAAAATACGCATAAGCAACAAGGCCTTCAACCATGACAATAAGTTGCAAAATGACGAATCCTGGAATAGCGATATAAGCAACTTTTCTAGCCTCGGCAGCAGATCTTGTGGAGTTAAGTCTTTGCACCGTCGGTTGTTTAAAGCTTATACCAATGCTTCTGATAGAGCCACCCACAACAAGTGTCCAGAATGTATGACGAGTCAGCGGGTTGGGATCAAAATCGGCTAGCTGAAGTCGCCCAGAAGCTTTGTTCAGTGCGATAACATTTCCCATTCCACCGACGCTAATCGTTCCGTAAATTAAAACAGCAAATATAGCTACCATCATAACAACGCCCTGTATGACGTCAGTCGCGACAACCGCTTTCAATCCACCAAGAGATGTGTAAGCCACGGCAATAACGACCATTGCTGTTATACATGCCGCGGACGATATGTCTGTCACAGACTCAAGAGCAATAGCGGAGCCAAATAAAACAATACCAGCATATATTGTCATAAATGCAGTGCTAAGAACAGTAGCAAATTGTCTTATTGGTAACGAATTATGACGTTCTTGTAGGTACTCGAATACACTAGTCACTTGTAAAGTGTAAAAGAGAGGAATGCTAATCATCAGCATGCACGAAAATCCGAGAGCCATTCCAACATTAGCCAACCAAAATTGAAATCCATGAACATATACTTCTGCTGGAAAGCCTATAAAGAAAATCGATGACTCGAAAGTAACCAGCAGTGACAAAGCGACTGGAAATGCCTTCAGTTTGCCACCTCCTCTATGATAACGGTATGCAGTTTTAAATTTTCTATCCTTGTAAGCATAGTAGACACCGACGACAAGAGACGAACTTATGGCAAGACAAAAAACAACATAGTCAGCTATGTGAAGCTCCCTTTTTAATCCCATCTTACAGCGTTGTTATTAGACGGCAAATGAAAGAATATGACACATCAAGTTCAAGACGTGCCATGAATATCCGGAAATGTTTATACTACAGGTGTGTCCTAAAAGTTTTTGCTCTATGTGTATTATATTTGTCAAACACTTCAATGTGTTTCCTTTCAGGCTATATTTGACACCATTGATCTCTATGTTCCATTGCAATGCAAGCTACTCAAATTTAGAGACGTGTTATATACAAAACCCCAAATGTTGAGGTGTGAAATAGACTTCTGTGTTGAATCCAAATAGCTAAAAGTTTATTATGTATATCTTTGGGTACAAAGAAGATTCAATCACTCGTGAGCTCGACTGCAACTCATATGTTGACTTTATTATTGCAAATGTATACTTATTAATGAGTTTATGTGTATGTTTGGTATGTAATTATATGTATGTATATATGTGTTTATCTGTATTAATACATACACTTTAAACGCATGTAGTTATCTTATGAACAATCAATCTTGTTAAGATTGTGTTACTCTTCGTTTTTGATGTAATGTAATTTCTAATGAACCTGGCATAATCAAAATTGAGTTTTTGTATTAATTGCAAGGGCTTGTTTCGTAAAATTCATTTATTTTTTTGTATATATATTAATTAATGTTTCATATTTTTCAAGTTTTCTACCATTTACATTGATATTACCATGTTTATTTTTGTTCAATTCTATGTATTATGTAAAATGTAAATCTCCATGCAATGGAGGAAATAAAGTGATATATATATATATATATTGCAATGTTTGAAATAAATTTCTCATACGGGATGCATACCTATTACAAATAGAAATAGCAAGAGCAGTCCATAAGACAGCGCGCTCGACTGTTCAAAGCATTCGTCTCTAAGGTACAAACTTTGTTTGAGACTGATCCAAGTAAAGACGAGTTGTCTCACTAATTTCAGAAGATTATCAGAAATTTCAATCCAATGAGGTGGCTGCTAAAATATAGATAAATAAAATAAATTAAGTAGAATTTTGTAACCTAACAAATGCCATAATTTTCAGAAGCATTTTCCAAGACACACGCAATTTTGTTTTCATGACTACAAATTAGGCCTTTCGTTAAGTTTCAATTAAATACATTGCGTAGTTGATGAGATATGGACTTGATTGAACTTGCAAGCAGAGTTTAAACAATAATTTCTAAGTCAAACAAAGGTCATAATTGACATTATACTTAGGCAATGGTTGTGTAATTTTGCTATTGTAGTAAATTTATTAACTGAGAAATATTATGTGACGTTTAATCAAATACGTTGAGTGGTTAGTGAGATATGCAAATGATACTTGCACCTAAAATTATAACCAGTCGAACAAAGGCCATACTTTCCATTACATTTATGCAAGGGATATCTAACTTAGTTATTGTAGTAGGTTTGGTGACTGGGTACGTTGTGTATAGATTCAGCCAAATACCTGCAATGGTTACCAAGATAATGACTTCTACCCAAAACTTTAACTAAAGTTTAAAATGAAATAAAAAGTATCACATGCTTCTACGAGTGTAGTGTTCAAAATCTGAATCCGCCATGTTTAATTTCCGATAATAAGTCATCGTTCACTGCATCGCATACTAATGTAGTTGATAATGTTAAGTGTCTATGTGATGACACGGTTATACATTATATGTACGTTAGCGTGCATAGATTTGAACTTGGAGTTCGTATTTAGTTTATCGACACTAACCAAATAACTGCCGAAGCTTCCAAGAGTGAAGAATTACAAACTTCTTGCTACACTCCAATGATATAAATAAAAAGTTAACACCAATATGCTTTAACCAGACGAGCGGTTTTATAAGATACCGTTGAGATATTTAACAGAGTAATAGACGAAAACACAATACTTTAAACATTTTCTCTCTTTTCTAATGTTGAAAGTCTTTTCAACAACAAAACGAAATTCTTTTCTTGATTAACAAGAACCGACTAGCGCAGTAAAAACAGGATATAAAAATCATGTGAATTTCAGTATGGAAAAACTGTGGAAACTTGTACCCGTTTGTCAATCTTCGGGTCGCTTGAATGTCGGGCCTCATTCCTTGTGATTTATTTACCGTCGACGTTTCTTGTTTCGATATTTCACCTTCGTAGTTCTGTTGTTTCGAATTGACTTATTTTTTTTTCAATAAATATGCCGCGATAGTCCCAATGGCACACCGTAACAAACGGACCACGGACTTGCGGGCGCACTGTTAGAAATCATTACTTATATATTCCTTTACACGACGATATATAAGCATAACCTTCATATTTCTGTCATACCAGACAAGGTGTATTCATTTTTACATGGAGTAGATATTAAGTAAAGTTAAACCTGTGTTAGTGGTCACCTCTATTAAGCAGCCTTTTGTATTAAGCAGAGTAATTTACTTTTACCTTTCTATGCTTGCTGTGCAGGTTAACCTGTATTAAGCAACAACCTGTCTTAAGAGGTCACTTTTGCCACTTCCATTGACTGGCTGCTTAAGACAGGTTTGACAGTATCACTCACCCTAGAGCTGAGATGAAATTCTCGCGCTGTGACGTTAGAATCATCTAACATAACGAATAAAAATACATGACGCAGGCCTAAATGACACTTTTACATTTGACCTGTGTAATCAGTGAAGTGCACAACCTTGACATATTCCCTATAAACAGTTATTTTCTTTGTGAAAATGGACTTTTATTGCTTTAACAATGAGTAAGGATAATAAATCAAAATCTCTTGCTAAGGTAAATGAAGCCCAAGGCAAACCACCATGTACAAAACGGCAAAGTTGTGAACTCTCATTCAAAACCACCTCTGAAGAAATGACCATATTGAGCCACCAAATGGAGGAAATTACTGAAGATTTAAAATCCATCAAGGACAATCTCAAGAGCATTTTGTAAAAAGAGAGAGAGAAAGAGAGTTTTATTAAACAAACAATTTCAAAAATAATCACAAACCTAAATGAGAATATGGAAATGACTATTTCTGTCAAATTTGACGAGAAGACAAAATACCTTGTAGTGTTTCCTTGGAAGATGACAACAAGTCTTTAAGATCAAAATGTGCATTTTCCAAGAGTAACAATAATAAACAATACTCGAAGAAAAACAACATACAAAATCATGGATATAAAAGAATCTGGCACTGAATCAGAAGCAAATCTGATATCTGAAGTGACAAAACTCTTCGGACATAAAGTTGTCTCCATTCACCCAAATCAAATCCAGGCCATTCATCGTAAACCGGGCAAGGTAGGCCTGCCAAAACCTGTTTTTGTAAAGTTCACCAATAACAACAAAAAAAAAGAAGGTGGTGATCTACAGATCTGCCTTCAAAGCCATGAAAAAACCGTCTTGTGAAATCGTCTTGCGGAAAACGTGACCAGTCGCAATGCCGAGCTTATCCGCTGTCACGTAGACCACTCCGGTACCACCCAGGCGTGGTACTTCAATGGGTGAATATATGGGAAAACAACGAATGACAAAAGCTACAAGTTTCACTTATTTGACAAAGTTGAGGATGTTATTAAAAAGTAACTTTCATTTGAATTTAAAACTCAACAGAAAACGGTGTATAATCAGAGCTGCGGTATACTAATTATTAAATGTTGCAATTTTGGATATTTATTCCATTTGCGTTTGCGCAATATGGACCTAAAACAGAGACCTACTCATTGTATGTGATTTGGGATATATTTGTTTAATTAATGCTATTTATTCAAAAAGGTAATTTATTTAATTACTTACGGTGTTGTTGTTGTTATATGGGTGTAAAAGAGATTTGTTTCTATTCAGTCATAATCAAATACAGACCTTATTGCAGTTGTTTAGGACTAATAATTGAAGGACTACTATCATTCAATTATTGAAGCTACTTGAGATGATAAAAAGTTAGTAAAATAGTGGACTTTGTGGAATAATGACTATGTGTACTTAAAAGTGCATGCTTTGTGCTTATAAACCCATGATGTAGCACTGAAAAAGCAGGATTATACTATAAACTGTAATGATCACCAAAGTGCTTCAAAGTCTAAATATAGACATGTGTGGACAATTAGAAATGACTATACATACATGTATATGGATAATTAATCAGTTTAATGCTATTTTATATATCCATAACCTATTTATTTGCACTCAAAACGGTGTAGAGTATGCCATTTTAAACCGTAAATGTGTTCAGACTTGTGTGTTTGTCCTTTAATGGACAAGTGTTTATTTATTATGGAGGTTTACATGTACTTGTCCGTCTATCCTACAGTGCATGTTTGTTTCAAATACAATTAATTATTGACAGAAAGAATGTGACTAATTATGCTTGCAATACTGAAACGCTTTAACTAGGTGATGTCCTGTATAAGCACAAGCTAGACTGTCTGCTTGTCAGTCTCGATTATGATCATGCATAAATTAAATTAACTACCTATCTAAAGGCTGGTCTCTCAACATGGACAACCGTAAATAGATTGAAAATTGTATGCATCAGTAGGTCCTATATTGTGTGTCTGCCCGTGTGTATGTTTACCTCTCTGTCAAATTATGGTAAGGATTAATTTATACAGTGTATGTCTTATGGCTATCTGTCTGTTCAGACAACGAACAAACAAAATCATACTTAAATTAACTAAGACTACTGGATGTGGATTAAGTCTTGTCACAGTTATATATACTGTATAGATGTCCATCTGTTTTTTTTTCAGGAAACCCAAAGAAAGTACATTATTTCAAAGTATTATATCAGTAACCTGAACATTTACATTAAATTAAATAATTGACTCATTGTTTAAAAATTAAATGTGAAAATATTAACATTGATAAACATATAGAAATTATATATAGAAATTGACTCCAGACACTAAATGGAAATATGCCAGTGACTTGCGGAACACATTGAAGTGTATAGATGTTGCAAAGCAGCAGGGTCCAGACACTAAATGGAAATATGCCAGTGACTTGCGGAACACATTGAAGGGTATAGATGGCGCAAAGCAGCAGGGTCCAGATACTAAATGGAAATATGCCAGTGACTTGCGGAACACATTGCAGGTTATAGATGGTACCCAGCAGCAGGGTCCAGACACTTAATGGAAATGTGCCAGTGGGTTGCGAAATACATTGCAGGGTAAATATGGTACCCAGCAGCAAGGTCCAGACACTTAATGGAAATATGCCAGTGACTTGCGGAACACATTGAAGGGTATAGATGGCGCAAAGCAGCAGGGTCCAGATACTAAATGGAAATATGCCAGTGACTTGCGGAACACATTGCATGGTATAGATGGTACCCAGCAGCAGGATCCAGACACTAAATTGAAATGTGCCAGTGACTTGCGAAATACATTGCAGGGTAAATATGGTACCCAGCAGCAAGGTTCAGACACTTAATGGAAATGTGCCAGTGACTTGCGAAATACATTGCAGGGTAAATACGGTACCCAGCAGCAAGGTCCAGACACTAAATGGAAATGTGACAGTGACATGCGGAACACATTGCAGGGTAAATATGGTATCCTGCAGCAGACCCTGGTTTCACGAAAAAAACTTATTAGAAGTTATTACTCATTTAAAAACTCAGTAACTGACTTTAGTCCACTAACTGACTCAGCTGAGTAAGCAACTTAAGACCGTTTCACGAAGCGACCTAAGTAATTACTTTGTTGAGTAAGATAAGAACTCAACTCAATTATTTTTTTAACGACGCAAACGACTCTATTTCCGGTGACTCTCCTGAACGGAGTTTAATTAAAGCAGAAAGTACGGGAAAGACTGTCACTTTTTGTTGTTGTTTGGTCGGATAATTTGACAAAGGATCCAAACATTCAAAAGAAACGTTCATACAACTGGACAGAGTCCGAAAGTATGTCGGCTGTATATGAGATGCAAATGAGAAGGAGAACCGCCATTTTTTTTTTTGAACTCGTAAGTAAACTCTACTTCCAATGTTATATCATAAAGATTACAGCTTTTAATGAAAAACTGTCTTAATTTTAAAACGTTTTTTGCTCAAATTAGTGAATGGCATAAAATTGCATGTCTAATCGCCTGCATTTGGGCAGAATTATGGCCCTTTTTGGACTTAATTTTTCAGGTTAAAGTTTTTTATCAGTAAATATATCTATGCGACTACTCATTCAGTTTGAATGAAACTTCACCTGTGTTTTCAGCATCGTCGATGGAACACACAAACACAAGCACCATAACTTGCATTTTTGGCCCTTTTGGACTTAAAGAATTTGGTTACAGATTTTTTTAGAGCTTAATTTTTTTTATTTGGTACTTGTTTCATCATCCTATTTTTGGACATGAATGAAACTTCACATGTGTGTTCAACATCCACTAGGAAACGCATAGAGACAAGAACCATAACTCTTGATTGCATTTAGGCAAAATTATTTCTGTTTTAGACTTAAAAATTTTGATTCTAGCAGGTTAAAGTTTGTAGTACAAGGCCTTGATCTTAGATGTTTGACAAATAAGGTCAGTCTGTGATCCTCTTTCAAATTTGTTTAAATACATGACCCTGGGGCAAAATTGGCCCGCCCTAAGGGTAAAAAAAATCTCTTTTAAATTTAATATTTGTTTTCTTTTTTGTAAAGTTTAACCCTTTTATTTTACTTTTTAATGCCCCCCCCCCCACCCCCCCCCAAAAAAAAATATAGTAATCGCAGCGTCCGTCCGTCCGTCTGTCCGTCTGTCCGTCCGTACGTCTGGAGCGGCAGTTGTGGGTTGCGTTGCCAGTACATAATGGCATTGTGGGTTTTTTTGGTACTTGTGGGGTGCAATGTTCAAATGGCATTGTGGGGTTAATTTTATTTTTTCACATTTTTCTTTTACTTTTTTTCCCACCTTTTTTCATTCTTTTTTAGTGTCATTAAGGTTGGATCTCAAGGTTTGTGACATTAGGGTTAGATAGAAAATAGGTTTTGTTTTGTTTTATGAAAAAAAAGATGTTTTATAACATATAAAAACTGCACCCCACAACATCACTTCCACCAAAACGTCCGTCCTTCCGTCCGGTATTTCGTTTCCGGCCTGTAACTTTGTCATGCATAGATGGATTTTGTTGATACTTGCTACAAATGATCAACATAATATAACGACGTGTCGCGAGTAAGACCCACATCCGTACCTCAAAGGTCAAAGTCACAGTTTGAGTTTGTTTGACAACACTTTGAGTTTGTGTGAGATTTCGTTTCCGGCCTGTAACTTTCTCATGCACAGATGGATTTTTTTTATACTTGCTGCAAATGATCAACATAACATGACGACGTGTCGCCAGTAAGACCCACACCCTTACCTCAAAGGTCAAGGTTACAATTTGAGTTTGTTTGACAACACTTTGAGTTTGTGTGAGATTTCGTTTTCGGCCTGTAACTTTGTCATGCATTGATGGATTTTGTTGATACTTGCTACAAATGATCAACATAACATATCATATCTTTTTATTTTCACAGACCATTTGTGGGGCATGTGACACTTCTGTGACATTTCTTGTTTTTAGATTTATTTTCATCATTTTCCTTAAAGGGTATCCAGTTGTGGTACACGATTATTTCAACTATATATCCATTTTCATGAACTGGTACCGATATATTGCCCTCTGATGTGAAATTAGTGCATAGGCCTTGATATGTCATACTGATTTAAATAATATTAAGGCAATACGAGCCATCCATTCACTGTGTTCTTTTCAAAAAACTGTTATTAATGAAAATGAATAATGTTGGTGATTTATTTTGCTGATTTATTTTTAACAGATAAGCAATAATGAAAGTTTAATATTACCATCCCTGAGCTTTAACTGTCTTCTATTTGGTACTTATTTCCTAAAAGAGCTGTTCTTTTAGAAAAGCATCAAATTAGTCCAGCGCGCTGTCCCTCCGACAGCTCTTGTTATTGATAAATTTAAAACTTTATTAATTGCATACTCAAAATAATTCCAAAATTAAAAATATAAATTATTGACTGTTTATGTTTGTTCATTAAATACCAGGCTTTACTATTGATCACACTGCGGCAAATATTGATGCAGAACCAGTCATGTTTATTGACAACTTATTAGATGAGGGGAAAATGGATCATCTTGGAGAAATGGCTGCTCCACAAGCTAGATACAGCAGAGGTAAATAAACAAAATAAATATATCTGTTACATTCATTGAAATGCTCCGTATCACCAGTATAAATTTCAGTGAATGTTTTCTATAGAAGCAGTATAAAACCTCATATTTATCCAACTGACGCCACATATTTCCATAGAAGGTTAGTGACAAACCAAAAAACTAATGAACAAACATTGTATATAAGAAGGATTCTGTTCTATAATGTATCTCGTATTTGTCCTGTAAAGTGTAGAAATCGTGAATAATAATGACCAACTATTTAATCCGGGGCTCACGATAAATTCACTCATTGATCAATACAACAAATATACTATATTTTTACCAAAAAGGAACATGCTGACAAAAAAAATGATTATTTAGTTAGTAAGATGAACTATATTGATGTTATCTAACAATTATCTTTAAATTAACCATTATCTTTTGGTGAATTATCCTTTTTGAAAGCAACAATATTTAATATAAATTACTTCTTTGTTTGCTAGATGAAAAGTGCTATATTAAGTTTAAATGTGCAGATTCTTGCTTAATTTAAGATAAAACATTAAAACAAATAAGTGATTGCATCCCATGTTTTGTAATACGCTCTTATACTAGAAAAAGTTACTTAGCCACTAGTCAGACAGACTAACTAGCTTTCAAAATTTGGTCGTCCTTAAAACCAAGTAGGCACAAGACTAGTGTCGGTGTCATACAATGGAGGAACAAGTAACTTTCTACTAGCCAAGCCTAAATAGCTCAGTCGGTACCTTTTTTTACTGTCAATAATGGGGTCGTGAGTTCGAATCACCTCCCTGCCACAGTCTCTGTGATGGCTGAACATGAACTTTTTCTGCGGTCATGAATCTCCAACCTCTAAATATGTTGGGAAGTAGTTAGTGATATGCAGAGGTAAGGCGAGTCTTGTTCTGGTTAACTGCTTGGTGGATCCCAGAAGTGTTGGATAGGTGTGCTTTCCTCCATTAAATAATTGAAATATTGTTGGGAAAAGGTGTAAAACCAAGAGCAAAACAATAGAAAAATACTTGGCTTAGATGAGCCAGGCAACATTTAGCTAGTAAAACATCTTGTTTTTGTATTGAAACTTCGGTTTACATGTTGGTAGCAGTGGGGTATACAAATCCTTTTAGGCCTTAGCAGACAGTCCTTGTTTGTTCTTGAAACTATTCAGGGAAAGGTTTACTCATGTTTCATTTCTTCATATATTTAACAGATTATGACAAGTCAAAAAGACCAGCAAAGTCCAGGAAAAGATTGGCAGAAGATGACGACCTGATAGCTTTAGAGAAAAAACGTATTCAAGCTGAAATTATAAAACTTGAAGCAGAAACAAAATACTACATTCAGAAAACTGAACCTGAGAACATTTTATTTAAACTAAAGGAGAAAAAATTAAAAAATCATATTGAAAACGAATATTAGTATGAGTATATATCTATCTTGAATTAGTCCAGTGTGCAGTCCCTCAAATACCTCTTGTTTGTTCTTACTATCGATAGTACATGTTTGTTAATTATAATATTTATCTTAATATCATGAAAGCATTTTCTATTTTCTTGGGCCTAAGCAAATATCTTACACAGCAGTTTTTAACCAGGCATTACTAACTTCATCAGACTGTATTTTATATAAAAAAAAACACAGAAAAAAAGACAGCAAATAAATAGTCAGACCTATGTAAGGGGTCATCTCTATTAAGCAGCCACTGGTCTTAAAGCAACTCATCCACGTTTAAACTTTTTTAAAAAGTTTTTCAATTGAGTTGTGAGCACATTTCCCATACATAAATATATGGTCAGTGAGCTGTATATGTGCTAACAAACACTATCCAGAACGCTTTAGAATTATAAAAAAGATGTCCAAATTATAAAGCGTGACAAACGCTTTATAAATTATTTTTAAATTGCTGAGGATTCCAACTTGGCTTCAAATTGAATTATGCGAGTCGTATTAAAAAACTTCACGTTTTAGTGCGTAGTGTTCTTTACCTGCCTTGAAAGTCATTTTGACAATTTTTTTTTACTCGGGTGAGTTACACGCTCGTTTTATAAAGTGTTAGTCACGCATTATAATTTGGGCATGATTTTGTACGGGATTGTGTTTATTTGCTCATATACAGCTAATTGATCATATGTTTGTATGGGAAATGTGCTCATAACTCAATTAAAATTTTTTTTTAAAAGTTCAAACGTGGTTGTGTTGCTTTAAGCAACAATATTTTTTTTATTTCGTATTTCTATGCTTTTAGAGTAAATTAATCTGTATTAAGCAACAACTTGTCTTAAAACGTTGCTCCTTCCCTTGACTGGCTTTTTAAGGCAGGTTTGACTGTACTTGTTTGCATTGTTACAGCATGTTTTTATTGGCATTAAAGTTATACATATTGCTATGCAATTCATTTCTATCTTGTTGTATCATATAACTGTTCCACTTACTGTTTTGAAAGTAAAAAAATGCAACTTGTTATATAATTATGATCATATGTTGAATACTTATTGATATTAATTGTTTATCCATTATGGTATTGTCATAAATAACAGCATACTTCAATAAAGTAACTCAAATGTAATTAGATCTTGTTGTTTTGTATCATTGTTCTACTAGCATTATAGTACAGTTTACGCCATGTAAGGATCACCGGTGTCCTTCCAAGTGTTTGTTTATTTTGTGATAAACATTTGGCTGTGGCCAATAAGGACTCTTTTCTTTCAATCAGTTTGTATATATCCATGACCTACAGTTTAAGTTAGACTGCATCATAACTGCCTAAGGCTGTGCCTCTTGTTCATACTGTTATATGTATGAACTTCGGAATCCACAAGCTCAGACTACTACACATTACAGACCGAGTCACTTAACTATCAAAGTGGCAAATAAGTAAAATGATATATTGATACAGGTCTAACAAGTGCATTATGTGGTTGAATTAAGATTTTTTTTAATGGCGTTTAATACCATTTTCTACTCATTTCAGGTTATATAGCATATCCAGTTTTATTGGTGGAGAATGAATCTGAATAGAACCACCATCCTTCTGCAAGTAACTGGCAAGCTTTATTGAATAAAGTTTTTTTCGAGCAAGCAGGACTCGAACCTGTGACCTTAGCGGTGAGGGGTAAGTGATCTTGAGACAGCGCCTTAGATCACTCGGCATCAGAGGACCCTGAATTAAGAACTGAAACTTGTGAAACTTGATCACACATAACTTTAATATAAATTATTAAGCAAGTTGCTGAAATGAATCTATGCAAAATGTGCTTCTGTCAGAACATCCCTACAACGTGCTCCTGCCTGAGCAGCCGCTACTACGAGATCATCGGGAGGGTCTAGTGTCACATCTTTAACTCTACAGAAAATGTCGCCTCTTTCGAGTCCAAAATTATGCAACACAGCACATGCAGCTGTTACAGTGTATGTGACATGCTTTGGTAGGGGTCTCTCTAAGCCCATATGCTAAACATGGAAACCTCCTCTTCAGTACACCAAATGTCTGCTCAATCAGTACTCTTGTCTTAACCAATGCATTATTGAACCTGTAACAATAAAACCAACTACTACATGTTATACTGGATATATAATTTCAGTTTAAATGTAATTCTCAGAAGTTAGATAGTTTTAACTTTAGTTGAATTATTGGTAACTTGTACAAATCACTTGGTCATTGTGAGGTTAGCAATATAATACATTCATTTTGCCATTATAAATTAATCATCCAATTTTTTCTTAAAACAGTGGATGGGGTTGGGGTATTTATTATATATATATATATAAATTTACAAATAAAATAATTCATTATGGCCTTACAAAAGGAAATAATTTATTGTCCTGAGTTGATACTTGTTTGAAGTGAACATTGCATAGCTAGTTTTCGAAAATCCAGTGAATCAGAATATGCTGTTTACCTTTCCTGGGCAGCTGTTTGAGGGTTGTTATAGGGGGTCATTAAATATGGTCTACATCCATACCCAGAATCTCCTAATAGAATCCCATCAATTTAACCTGAAAAGTATCATGAATAACTTGAATAACATTGTACTTGAGAGTGATTATAGTCATAAAAAAGTAACAGCATCATGAATTTAACACATAAAATTAAGCATTGTTTTTACCCAGCTTGCAAGAAATGGTACCAATTTTAAACTATCTTTTTAAATAGCCAGCAATATAGAGTTATTTAAATGTCTGGAAATTAATCTACACCCCTCTCCCTCCGTAAACTCACAAGTTTTATTAAAAGCCACTGTATTTCAACTGAATAACATGTGTGCCCGTTCAGATTTTGCGTTGCGCTGCTTAAGTGCTCACCTTCTAAACTGAAATCCTGGATCTGCCCCTGTCTATGATAGAACAAATCTACTTGTACTCTGTTCTTTAGTAGAAGTATGTTTAACATAAGAAAACATTCTGAACTACATGAAAAATATGCTTAAAATCCACAATGATGATCCGCATGAATACATGATTTAGACTTAGTTTTACAAAACAGGGAACACAAATATGAATATATTAATACAATGTTATCTTGTATTTACATTTATATACTGATAAATGTGTAATCTCATAGATTTGGAACATTCCATGTCTATTTACCTGTTTCAAATTGATTACACAATTCAGATTGTCTAAAAATTCTACTGTCATGAACACTCCCAGGCCACTTTGGCACCAGGTTGAAAATTCTAAACTTTGCATAACAGACTGCCTGAAAATAAGATCATCTTTATTTAATGTCAGTTATGACAGACATATAAAAACAGTGATCTCATGGAATTTTCCTAATGAACAAGATTCACCATTATCATTGCATGCAGTCAGTCTATAATAATGGAAATTAATAGTAGATCTTTTAAGAGATTAACAAAATGATTTTACTGAAATAATATCTATTTGTAAGCCATAGTGTAGAACCCACGACCTGTATGTATACACACACAGCAGATATGTAGAAACTGAATCGTACCTTTTCAGTGGGGTAGTTTTTTTTAAAAAATAATCTAGGCATAATGAATTAATTACTATATCATCCTCCCTGCCAGCCCCATAATTTTCACAGAAATATATATATATATTAAAACAACAACAACAACAACAAAATTTAAAAATAAATGAAAATAAAGAATGAAAAACTTCCGCACTCCCTCTTTTTAAGAAACAAATGGAGGATAATTAAGCAATTAATTTATAATAGTACAAACTATATGTATAATCCTGCAATCAATTCAGGGGTGGCTTATTAGATTTATACTAATTACACTACCTGTTTAATGGTGAGATATGTTTAGTCTTATCTGTTTTTTATTATCAAATCTTACCTGAACGTTTAATGAATGGAAGCCTTTCCGATTTACGTAGTCAGGTTCATTTTGCGATGGTCCCTGGATCCTTATATGGGTGCAGTCTATTACACCTGTAACTTTAGGAAACACTGGGAAAAAAAACACAATCAAAATAACGTTTTTTTAAATATTAAATATACAAATTATTTCGACATACAGTCCATCTATTAAGAAATACAGAAGGTAGATTATTTGTATAATATTGTCCCGATTATCTGATTCAATACACAACTATCGTACCTACGATATCCCCCTCCCCCACCCGCCATACAAACAATTTTTTTTAAATGTGTTCCCCTAACAAAAAAAAAAGTAAAAGAACTCTATAAGTTTTTGTCTACAGGCAGTATTAAAATTGTAATTATTTTTTAAAACATGTTTCGTATTTTTGTATCAATATATTGCGAACTGTCAGGACGTGGAGCAATGTAAAGTACGTCCTGGTTTCCAATTATTTTTATCTCTTCAGAATAAATTTATTAAGAGAACAAATAAGAGAAAAACAGGAAACCTCGAACATCGATAAGGAGTATAAACAAATTACGAGTTGTGTCCCTTTGCTGTATGTTTACATTTGAAACGAACTAACCAATGACAATTTAGTTCATTTAATTGACATACTTGCGATGTTGTAGAACTCTCTCTCTGGGTTGTTATCAAATCCTGTCCAGATGGAAGTCTGACGTAGCGTGCCAATGAACCAGACAGTGTCGTAGTGGTTCTTCTAACAGCTCGGCAGACTGACGACTTTGAAATACTATGGACGTCGCCGATGATCACATAATGAGCGCCGCTTGCTTAGAACTGCAGCGTCACCAAAACTGACAGAAGGGATGGGAGGGGGATCGCTGGTTGGGCGTACACAACGGCAACAATCGCCATTATAGATTCTGATAAAAATCCTCCAAAGGGCTGGTTCTGTCTCGGAAACCCCTCTCGACTCTCTGAAACCGTCATAAACGGTCGATGCGTCTGCCAAAATCTGCCATTTTTCTTGATCATCCGCGACGCTTGGTTGCGGCGCAGATGACCATGACTATATTTGAGTTCACTAAATTTATTTGAGGAAGCTCTATAGCTTGCTCAAATTAACGCACTCAACTCAAAACTTGAGCATGGTATTGAGTCTGTTAAATATTCGTGAAACACTACTCAAAATAGTGTGCTAAAGTTGAGTATGATATTGAGCACACTATTGAGTTTAAGCATATAATGGACTTAAGTTTTTTCGTAAAAATGGGGTCAGTTTTCAAAAGCGATCCGGATTTTTTTTTATCTTATTTATTTAATTGCCTTGCAGAAAAACGAAAGAAAATAAAGAAGTGTATGCAGAAGACGAAAGCCATAGCTGATCTTTAATCGAACCACTCAGAAAGTTTACATGAATATTAGTTTTTACAATCCTTCCATGTATATATAATCCTTCCATATATATATATATATGTCAACAATCACACGTTATATTTAAATGATACTTCCGATTATACGTTAAATACACTAATACACATTACGTGATCACACCAAGGCATCGGTTGTTGTATTTCCTTTTCCACCAGAACCCTTAACTACTAATTCAGTTTCGTAAGTTTTCGTTTTACTAGCAGACTTTTTAATAAAAGGTACACAACATAAGAACTGTTCTCGGAATGACAACATGAGATGTGGTGGTACAGGCTCGTTTCGATCTGGTCTTGTCAGTTTGCTGACAACGAGGCCGATACTGAGAGTAACAAACAGCACCATAGCTGGGAAATGCAAGTAGGAAATCGAATAAAGGTAGTCCAGGCCGTGTATGGCATTCTGACCGGGTGTAATTTTCGACATAGTATCAAGTCCGTCTTTAGACATAGGTGTTGTTGTATAGTTGTAAAACTCTTTCAAGTTAATTTTATGTGTACTGTTCGATACAATGTATTTCATTGTATTAGTTTGATTGTCACACCTATCGGTTGGTCCTAGAGGTAACCAAGGTGTCTGTTTTCGACCTGAAGAAAAGTTGTATCCGGAACTCAGCCATAGAGCAAATATAAGTCCAAAAAATACACCGGTCATCATTCCTTTTCGCGTGGTGAATTTGATGAAGATGGACATTATAAATATACCATTCATAGGGCCGTCGATGGCCCCTAAAATACTTCCCGAAATCTGTGGCAGCGAACCTTTTAGTTGACCAATTAAGAGAGCTACGACTACACAAATAATCCCAGAAAAGATTACTAAAGCCTTTGAAGCCTTTGTAAGCTTTTCATCAGTAGCATTTTTCCAGATCGGCTTCAGTATATCTTCTGAAATAATTGCTGAGTTACTACTCAACAAAGAAGATATGGTACTCAATGATGCACAACATAACGCCGCCAGGAATAATCCTGGAACCCCCGGAGCCGAATGAAACATTTCCAACACGATAAACGATATCACTTGATTTGGGTTTGAAATTTCCCCGGAAGCCAGTGGGTCACATCCTTTATGAGAAAAATACGCATAAGCAACAAGGCCTTCAACCATGACAATAAGTTGCAAAATGACGAATCCTGGAATAGCGATATAAGCAACTTTTCTAGCCTCGGCAGCAGATCTTGTGGAGTTAAGTCTTTGCACCGTCGGTTGTCTAAAGTTTATACCAATGCTTCTGATAGAGCCACCCACAACAAGTGTCCAGAATGTATGACGAGTCAGCGGATTGGGATCAAAATCGGCTAGCTGAAGTCGCCCAGAAGCTTTGTTCAGTGCGATAACATTTCCAATTCCACCGACGCTAATCGTTCCGTAAATTAAAACGGCAAATATAGCGATCACCATAACAACGCCCTGTATGACGTCAGTCGCGACAACCGCTTTCAATCCACCAAGAGATGTGTAAGCCACGGCAATAACGACCATTGCTGTTATACATGCCGCGGACGATATGTCTGTCACAGACTCAAGAGCAATAGCGGAGCCAAATAAAACAATACCAGCATATATTGTCATAAATGCGGTGCTAACAACGGTAGCAAATTGTCTTATTGGTAACGAATTATGACGTTCTTGTAGGTACTCGAATACACTAGTCACTTGTAAAGTGTAAAAGAGAGGAATGCTAATCCACAGCATGCACGAAAATCCAAGAGCATGTCCAGCATTAACCAACCAAAATTGAAATCCATGAACATATACTTCTGCTGGAAAGCCTAGAAAGAAAATCGATGACTCGAAAGTAACCAGCAGTGACAAAGCGACTGGAAATGCCTTCAGTTTGCCACCTCCTCTATGATAACGGTATGCAGTTTTAAATTTTCTATCCTTGTAAGCATAGTAGACACCGACGACAAGAGACGAACTTATGGCAAGACAAAAAACAACATAGTCAGCTATGTGAAGCTCCCTTTTTAATCCCATCTTACAGTGTTGTTATTAGACGGCAAATGAAAGAATATTACACATCAAATGCAAGACGTGCCATGAATATCCAGAAATGTTTATACTACAGGTGTGTCCTAAAAGTTTTTGTTCTATGTGTATTATATTTGTCAAACACTTAGACCATCAATGTGTTTCCTTTCAGGCTATATTTGACACCATTGATCTCTATGTTCCATTGCAAACTACTCAAATTTAGAGACGTGTTATATACACAACCCCAAATGTTGAGGGGTGAAATAATCTTCTCTGTTGAATCCAAATAGCTAGCAGTTTATTATGTATATCTTTGGGTACAAATAAGATTCAATCACTCGTGAGCTCGACTGCAACTCATATGTTGACTTTATAATTGCAAATGTGTACTTATTAATGAGTTTATACTCATGACAATACAGACTCTTGTTACGTAAAACTTGAGAATGTTCAAACATGATCTGATGAATTGAACTTGTTAGATATGTAAGCGATATGTATGTATATGTGTATATTTTGTATGTAATTATATGTATGTATGTATATATGTGTGTATCTGTATTAATACATACACTTTAAACGTATGTAGTTATCTTATGAACAATCAATCTTGTTAAGATTATGTTACTTTTCGTTTTCGATGTAACGTAATTTCTAATGAACCTGGCATAATCAAAATTGAGTTTTTGTATTCATTGCAAGGGATCGTTTTGTAAAATTCATTTATTTTTTTGTATATATATTATTTAATGTTTCATAATTTTCTACCATTTACATTGATATTACCATGTTTATTTTTGTTCATTTTTATGTATTATGTAAAATGTAAATCTCCATACACTGGAGGAAATAAAGTGATATATATATATTGCAATGTTTGAAATAAATTTCTCATTCGAGATGCATACCTATTAAAAATAGAAATAGCAAGAGCAGTCCATAAGACAGCGCACTCGAATGTTCAAAGCATTCGTCTCTAAGGTACAAACTTTGTTTGAGACTGGTCCAAGTAAAGTAGAGTTAATTTACTAATTTCAGAAGATTGTAAGAAATTTCAATCAAATGAGGTGGCTGCTAAAATAAAGATAAATAAAATAAATTAAGTAGAATTTTGAAATCAAACAAATGCCATCATTTTCAAAAGTATTTTCCAAGACATACCCCATTTTGTTTTCATGGCTACAAATTAAGCCTTTCGTTAAGTTTCAATCAAATACATTGCGTGGTTGGTGAGATATGAACTTGATTGAACTTGACAGCAAAATTTAAACAATAATTTCTAAGTCAAACAAAGGTCATACTTGACATGATATTAAGGCAAGAGTTGTGTAACTTTGCTATTGTAGTAGGTTTATTAACTGAGAAATATTATGTGACGTTTAATCAAATACATTGAGTGGTTAGAGAGATATGCAAATGATACTTGCACCCCAAATTATAACCAGTCGAACAAGGGCCATACTTTGCATTACATTTATGCAAGAATTATCTAACTTATTTATTGTAGTAGGTTTGATGACTGGGAATGCTTGTGTAAAGATTAAACCCAGTACATGCAATAGTTACCGAGATAATGACTTCTACCAAAATCTTTAACTAAAGTTTCAAATGAAATAAAATATATAACATGCTTCTACGAGCGTATTGTTCAAAATCTGAATCAGCCATGTTTAACTTCCGAGTCATCGTTCACTGCAGCGCATACTAATGTAGTTGATAATGATAAGTGTCTATGTGATGACACGGTTATACATTATATGTACGTTAGTGTGCATATGTACCAACTTGGAGTTCGTATTTAGTGTATCGGCTCTAACCAAATCACTTCCGAAGCTTCCAATAGTGAAGAATTACAAACGCCTTGCTACACTCCTATGATATAAATAAAAAGTATACACCAATTTGCTATAACCAGACGAGCGGTTTTATAGGACACCGTTGAGATATTTAACATAGTAATTTTTTTCAATAATATGCTCCAATGGCACACCGTAACAAACGGACCACGGACTTGCGGGCGCACTGTTAGAAATCATTACTTACATCTTCCGTACTTCCGACGATGTATAAGCTTAACCTTTATATTTCTGTTATACCAGATAAGGGTGTATTCATTTTTACATGGGGTAGATATTAAGTACAGTGAAACCTGTGTAAGTGATCACCTCTATTAAGCAGTATCTTGTATTAAGCAGACTCATTTACTTTCACCTTTCTATGCTTGCAGTGCAGATTAACCTGAATTAAGCAACAATCTGTCTTAAGAGGTCACTTTTGCCACTTCCATTGACTGGCTGCTTAAGACATGTTTGACTGTATCACTCACCCTAGAGCTGAGATGACATTCTCGCGCTGTGACGTTAGAACCATCTAACATAACGAATAAAAATACATGACGCAGGCCTAATTGACACTTTTACATTTGACCTGTGTAATCAGTGAAGTGCACAACCTTGACATATTCCCTATAAACAGTTTTTTTCTTTGTGAAATTGGACTTTTAAGGCTTTATCAATGAGTAAGGATAATAAATTAAAATCTCTTGCTAAGGTAAATGCAGCCCAAGGCAAGCCACCATGTACAAAACGGCCAAATTGTGAACCCTCACTCAATACCACCTCAGAAGAAATAACAATATTGAACCACCAAGTCGAGGTAATGACTGAAGATTTAAAATCAATCAAGGACAAGAGCAATTTGAAAAAAGAGAGTTTTATTAAACAAACAATTTCAAAAATAATCACAGACCTAAATGAGAATATGGAAACGACTATCTCTGTCAAATTTGACGAGAAGATAAAGTACCTTCAGCAAAAAAGTGTTTCCTTGGAAGATGACAACAAGTATTTAAGATCAAAATGTGCATTTTCCAAGAGTAATAATAATGAACAATACTCGAGGAAAAACAACATCAAAATCATGGATATGAAAGAATCCGGCACTGAATCAGAAGCAAACCTGATATCTGAAGTGACAAAACTCTTCGGACATAAAGTTGTCTCCATTGACCTAAATCAAATCCAGGCCATTCATCGTAAACCGGGAAAGGTAGGCCACCAAAAACCTGTTTTGGTAAAGTTCACCAAAAACAACAAAAAAACGAAGGTGATGATCTACAGATCTGCCTTCAAAGCCATTGGAAACCCTCTTGTGAAACCGTCTTGTGAACAACGTGACCAGTCGCATTCCACCGTCACGTAGACTACTCCGCTACCACCCAGGCGTGGTACTTCAATGAATCAATATATGGGAAAACAACAAATAACAAAAGCTACAAGTTTGACTTATTTGACAAAGTTTAGGATGTAATTAAAAAGTAACTTTCATTAGAATGTAAAACTCAACAGACAACTGTGTATAATCAGAGCTACGGTATATTAATTATTGAATGTTGCAATTGTGGATATTTATTTGCGTTTGCGCAATATGGACCTAAACAGAGACCTACTCATTGTATGTGATTTGGGATATATTCGTTTAATCAATGCTATTTATTCCAAAAGGTAATTTATTTAATTATTTATTGTGTTGTTATATGGGTGTAAAAAAGATTTGTTTCTATTCAATCATGATCAAATACAGAAATTATTGCAGTTCTTTTTGGACTAATAATTGAAGGACTACTATCATTCAGTTATTGAAGCTACTTGTGATGATAAACAGTTAGTCTAATAGTGGACTTTGTGGGGAAAATGACTTTGTACTTAATAGTGCATGCTTTGTGCGTATTTTACCCATGATGTGGCAGTGAAAAAACAGGATTATACTATAAACTGTAATGATAACCAAAGTGCTTTAAAGTCTAAACATATAAACATATATAAACAAATAGAATTTTTTTTTTTTTTTTTTTAGTATTAATCAAAAAATTGTTCTGTTAGAACTCTAAATCGAAAATCATTTATTGCAGTTTCTTACCCAGAAACATAAGCAAAAGCTATTTTTATTTTATATTTTTTGTGCAGTATATTTGAAATGAAAGTACAGCGTTCATATGAATTGTTTCAACAATACAACATATTTATTAAGATTTGGACTCCACTGTGTGCATTAATCTGCTTTATATACAATGTACACTGTTCAACAGTAAATATGAAAACTAAAATATTATCTGTTAACTGTCAGGGTTTGGGATCGGTTGAAAAGCGTTTGGATGTTTTTAACTACATAAATCAAGACAATGTGACATATATTGCCTGCGGGATATACACTCCATTATTGCATCTAAAAAAAATATTTTATCACAATGGGATAACTATTGTTTATTTTCTTCATTCTCTACCAATTCAAGAGGTGTTGCAATATTATTAAATAAAAATGTTTACTATGAAGTACATAATTATATGACCCAGAAGGTAATAACCTAATTATAGACTTAACTGTTGAAAGTGATCTATTCACTTTAGTCTCTTTATATGGTCCAAATCATGACTGCCCTAGTTTTTTATACTCTTTTATTAAAAGTTAATACCATTGATAACACCTTAATCATTTTTTGCGGGGATTTCAACTTAGTACAAGACCCTAAAGTTGATTACTTTAATTACAAGTGCATGAAGTTATTAGAAATTAAAGACCAATACAGCCTAATTGACCCATTTAGGAAATTAAACCCAAATAGTAAAAGGTATAAAAAGAGAAGTAAATGCCAAATAAAACAAGCTAGACTGGATTTCTTTTTTAATAACTGAAAATTTAATATTATCTGTAAACAATAATTGAAAATATAACAAATATTCATGACTGTAAAGTTAGTAGGTAGTTCGCAGTTGGTAGTTGGGGATTCGAATAACCAACTACCGACCAGCTGCCAGTTCGGGATTCGGATTCGTAATTATAATTACTATTTCATTTACATATTTTACTCGTGTTAATGTGTTCAAAAAATATAATCAATAATAAATATATGTAAATTAATATAAAATCTGAATCCCCAACTTGCAGCTGGTTTGTAGTTGGCGATTCGCGGCGAATCCCCAACTGGACATTTTGAATCGCCGTCTGGTGAGTATACTCAATATATTGAAGAACCAACCCGGCAAAAGTGTGTTATTTATTATTATAAACTTATTTTTAATTGAATTGATTTATTAAAAAAATAAAACATCGATTTAAAAAAATCCGAATCCCCAACTGGCAACTGGTTGGTAGTTGGCGATTCGCCGCAAATCCCCAACTGGAAATTTTGAATCGCCTCCTGGTGAATATACTCATGGTATTGAAGGAACAGCGCGGGAACGGTGTTTATTTATTGTTATGATCTGTTTTTCTATGGAATTGATTTGTTTTCGAAAACGAATATCGATTTGAAAAACAAACGAATCCAAAATTTGCCATTTTGAATCACCGTCTTGTGAGTATATTTGTTTTATTAAAGAACCAAACCACCATTGGTGTTATTATTATCATTAACCTGTTTTTCTTTATTGAATTGATATGTTAAAATAATAAAACAGTGATTTAAAAAAAATCCGAATCCCCAACTGGCAGCTGGTTGGTAGTTGGCGATTCGCCGCGAATCCCCAACTAGAAATTTTGAATCGCCTCCTGGTGAATATACTCATGGTATTGAAGGAACAGCACGGGAACGGTATTTATTCATTGTTATGAACTGTTTTTCTATACAACTGATTTGTTTTCGAAAACGAATATCGATTTGAAAAAAAAACGAATCCAAAATTTGCCATTTTGAATCACTGTCTTGTGAGTGTATTCGTTTTATTGAAGAACCAAACCACCACTGGTGTTATATTATCCTGAACCTATTTTCTTTATTGAATTGATATATTAAAATAATAAAACAGCGATTTAAAAAAAATCCGAATCCCCAACTTGCAGCTGGTTGGTAGTTGGCGATTCGTGGCGAATCCCCAACTGAACATTTTGAATCGCCGTCTGGTGAGTATACTCGTTATACTGAAGAACCAACCCGGCAAAAGTGTTTTATTTATTATCATAAACTTATTTTTTATTGAATTGATTTGTTAAAAAAATAAAACAGCGATTAAAAAAAATCCGAATCCCCAACTGGCAGCTGGTTGGTAGTTGCGATTCGCCGCGAATCCCCAACTAGAAATTTTGAATCGCCTCCTGGTGAATATATTCATGGTATTGAAGGAACAACACGGGAACGGTGTGTATTTATTGTTATGAACTGTTTTTCTATGGAATTGATTTGTTTTCGAAAACGAATATCGATTTAAAAAAAAAACGATTCCCAAATTTGCCATTTTGAATCACTGTCTTATGAGTATATTCGTTTTATTGAAGAACAAAACCACCATTGGTGTCATTATTATCCTAAACCTGTTTTCTTTATTGTATTTATATGAGAAAAGAATAAAACAGCGATTTAAAAAAAAAATCCGAATCCCCAACTGGCAGCTGGTTGGTAGTTGGCGATTCGTGGCGAATTCCCAACTGGACATTTTGAATCACCGTCTGGTGAGTATACTCATTATATTGACGAACAAACCCGGCAAAAGTGTGTTATTTATCATTATGAATTTATTTTTGATTGAATTGATTTATTAAAAAATTAAAACAACGATTTAAAAAAATCCGAATCTCCAACTGACAACTGGTTGGTAGTTGACGATTCGCCGCGAATCCCCAACTGGAAATTTTGAATCGCCTCCTGGTGAATATATTCATGGTATTGAAGGAACAATGCGTGAATTGTCTTGTTTTTTATTGAATTGATTGATTTAAATAATAAAAGAGCGATTTAAAAAAAAAATCCGAATCCCCAACTGGCAACTGGTTGGTAGTTGGCGATTCAACGTGAATCCCCAACTGGACATTTTGAATCGTCTCCTGGTGAATATACTCATGGTATTGAAGAAACAGCGTGGGAACGGTGTTTATTTATTGTTATGAACTGTTTTTCTATACAATTGATTTGTTTTCGAAAACAAATATTGATTTGAAAAAAAATCCAAATCCCAAATTGGCCATTTTGAATATATTGTGAGTATATTCGTTTTATTGAAGAACTAAACCACCATTGGTGTTATTATTATTCTAAACCTGTTTTCCTTATTGAATTAATATGTTAAAATAATAAAACAGCGATTTAAAAAAAAAATCCGAATCCCCAACTGGCAGCTGGTTGGTAGTTGGCGATTGGCGGCGAATCCCCAACTGGACATTTTGAATCGTCGTCTGGTGAGTATACTCATTATATTGAAGAATCAACCCGGCAAAAGTGTGTTTTTTTATTAATATAAACTTATTTTTAATTGAATTGATTTGTTAAAAAAAATAAAACAGCGATTTAAAAAAAAAATCCGAATCCCCAATTGGCAACTGGTTGGTAGTTGGCGATTCGCCGCGAAATCCTAACTGGAAATTTTGAATCGCCTCCTGGTGCAATGCTGGAATGACATTGTCATGCAGACATTGATGCCGTGTCCTCAACTGATTGTTATTATTCACATATTTGTCTGTGGAATTGTTCAACATTTTGAGCTGCGGCACTTATTATGTATGTATGTTGCTATGGATACCATAACATTATTTCTAACATAAGAAATATACTAAAACACCGTACATCGATGACAAATACACCAATACTTAAGTTGTGAAAAATATAGCTATGTACTTGCATAGATATAGATTTTATTAAATTTGTCCACGAACTTCTGGATAACCCCTCGTATATACTGTTAGTCTCGCACGGCTGTCAAGTTGTTTTCGCAATAAAACAACCCTTATTTAATTGCTAATTGCTTGTTAATTGTTGGCCGTGCCTACCTCCTACGTCTATTTTTAGCTAAGTGTATCACGCGTCCGTATGTCCACCATTAGCTGTGACAGATTCTTTTATTTAATTGCTATGGCGGAGCGATATATGCGAATACGCCTGTCCGTGACTAATGGGTTGTTTGATAAATAGAATAAGTGGGCGACGATACAAATTGCCGTGTATTCTGCATTTTTTATGCAAGCTTTTATTTTTCATTTCTTCTTTATAAATCTGCATTGCTACAGAAATCCAAACTATTCTTGCTACAGAAATCCAAATGAATCATATAAATCTATGTTGGATTCCTGACTTTGTTGCATTAATTTGAAAAAGTTGTTTCTTTAATGTCTTTAGAATCATTATAATCATTAGAAGTATATTTGTATTTGCAATTCTTTACATGCTCAGTAACAATTGTGCAACTTCGCCTGAAACAGACTTTGACTGTTCGTTATAACTAGGTTGACCTAATCCAGCTATCCTTTTATATCCAAATTGGCTTTGTTTTCTAGTTTCCGCACACTGATGTGCCAAATCAGTACGAGACACATATTTGCTATCACTATACGACACTTCGTGAATAAGGTAAACCTCCGGCTGCCGTCTTAATTTCTCAAATGTGTCTTCACTGATTGTTGCGATGTCGCTAAACTTTTCTTCATTCTGAGGAAACCTTAAAATTGGTTGAACTTTATTAATAGTAGTTAGTTTAGCAATCTTATCCGTGGTTGCCGCCTTTGACATTCCATTCCCAGAAATCTGGTTGTGTCCCTTTAAGTTGTTATCAAAAACATACTGTTGTGGTTGATTTATGGTATTTCTTGTAATGTTGCCTTTATTGTAACTGACAACAACGTTACGAGTAACTTCATTGTTTCTGGAACACTTCGTTTCCGTTTTTTGGCGTTGTATCGCATGTTTCTGTCGTATTCAAGTTTGATTTCACCATGCTGCAATTAATATGCAGTCCTCGAACTTTCGATCTCATCATCAAAGCTTTACTGTTGTACCCAAATGTGACAATGGCAAAACATATTAAAAAGGAAATAAAATGGGCACAATAATACACCGTTGAAAATATGAGAAAAGTTTTATTGTAAATACAAAATCCTTCCGCATCCAATTTGGTAATCATGGCGTTCGGTAATGCGACACATATTGCAATTAATGTACACATTAACGACAGATGTTTGGCTTTTCTCGGTGTATTGTAAATTTTGCTAGATTTTTACGTCTTCTGGTATCAGTCAATTGCCACAATGCCTATCAAAATGGTTGACAACACCATTACTAAATTAGTTGTGAAGAAGTGCAACATACACAGGACTCTGTTACCAATCACCCGTCAAATTCCTGACGAAAAACTCATGCAGATCGGTATAGTGACCGTTAAAGCTAAAGTATCACAAATTGCAATAAACACAACGAACTAGTCCGTCTTAGTTTTTGATCTGTTTTCCGCTTGCACAAAAAGCACGAGTGTATTACCTGGAATTTCAACAACAAAAACGATTGTCAAATACACAATTATGACCTCTGACACCATGCTGGAACAAGTGACCCGGGGTTATTCGATACACCGAAATTCCGATTGGTATCATTAGTAAAATTCATTTTATTAATAAAACATAATCTATGTTTAAACAGTATCTTACGTTAGATAAGAATATACGAACACGTCTACTGTCATATGCTTCCGTTACACATTCTCTATGTTGCCAATCATATTCCGTTAACATAAGCTCCTGCTTATAGAATAAAACTTACTTTATAATGAACACATTTACGAGGAAATGTTCTTAAAGTAACTACCATAGCCGATATGAAATGTTCGCCTTGTATAATAAATATGTGTCTATGTATTTACAGGAAAAAATAACTGCTTACAAGATAACTGTAAATCCAATATAACAAGTAACAGCAGTCTTTATGACGAAAACGTCATACAAAATCAATAATTAATATTCTATTATTTTGCTCAAGTAACTAACGCTTATGTGCTTAAAAGCTGCCCAATCCACGATATTACAATTTACGTGTTCAAACGGATATGATAAACATGTATCAATCAACAGTTTAAGCCGCATTAATTCCAGAAGACCTTCGTTATATCGAATCTGGTACGCTTCCAGTCTCACCTGACATCAGTGATCATAGTGCCACATATATAACTTTGCCTTTTACTTATAATTTACAGCCAACTTATACTCGCACAGTATGGCTATATAAAAAAGCCAATTTTAACTTATTGAATGATCTCATATCAGAATTTGACTGCAGTGATATTTAAAGTGGAACTGTAAATGATGCCTGTAATAATACAGATATCTTTTTAGAATTTATCAAAAGATGCATACCATAAAAAACGGTTACTGTACGCCCCAATGACAAACCTTGGTATGATTCCACTTTTAGAACATATTCAAAATAAGAGATCGACTGAAATCCAAAGCTTTAAAAACAGAAAATTCATGTGACTGGTACAAATATAAACGATCTAGAAATAAAATTAATATTTGAAAAAAAAAAACAAGCCAAAGAAAGTGTCTTTAACACCCTGGATCTAACTCTAACTGATTTGCAATTCAATGATAAAAGAGGTTTCTGGAAAGTTATAAGACACTTTGTTAAAATAATGACACATCTAGTAATATTCCACCATTATGTCGTACCACAACGACAGGTAAAATTGAAACTGATCATGAAAAAACTGACTGTTTCAATTTGTATCTATCTCGTGTATTAATGAAGATGATATTCATCTTCCCCCAACTTCATTGAAAACTCATAATGTTCTTGATAACGTCATGGTAACAGAAATAAAATGTTTGGAGTTGCCAAATCAGTATCTAAACCGTTAACATTATTATTTAATCGCTCTTTATCAGAAAGTATTTTTCCAGATAGATGGAAAACAGCAAATGTAATTCTATATTTAAAAAAAGAGATAAATACATGGTTAGTAATTATAGACCGGTGTCATTATTAAGCTGAACTGGAAAATTATTAGAAAGATAAGTGTTCAAATATTTGTATAATTTTTTACAAAGCAATAATTTATTATATAAATATCAGTCGGGTTTTCTAACAAACCACTTGATAAATTTTCAACTCATTGATATATATCATCATATTTGTCAATAATTTGACAGTAAACAGCATTCCCGTATGATATTTTGTGATATTTCTAAAGCATTTGATAGAGTCTGGCACAAAAGTTTATCATTTAAACTAAAAGAAAATGGGGTAAATGGCAACATTCTCAATTGGATTAAAAACTATCTAAGTGACAGAAAACAAAGAGTGGTGATTTAAACGTGTAACTCTGAACTCAATTCTCTATCGGCAGGTGTTCCTCAAGGCCCTGTACTTGGCCCATTACTGTTTCTTATTTTCGTCAATGACATAAAAGAATCATTGTTAAGTTTAACAAGATTGTATGTGGATGACAGTTCACTTTTCTGTTCAGCCTCAACTCTTCAATATATAGAAGGAATTATAAATCATGATTTGGAAATGATCTCTAATGTGGCTAGTCAGTGGCTTGTTAAGTTTATTCGAGAAAAAAACTGAAGCTATGCTATTTATTTTTAATCAAGGTGAGGCTTTGCCTCAACTTATGTTTAATAACACCCAGTAATCACAAACATCTTGGATTAACCTTAAGTTACACTGGTAAATGCGATACTCATATAGAAAATATTAAAAAAATCAGCATTTAAAGTGTAAGGATTAATGAGAAAATTGAATTTTACCCTAAGTAGAAATGCCTTAAATCAAATTTACTTATCATATGTTAGACCCGTTTTTGAATATTTATCAATTGTTTAGGATGGATGCCCAAATCATATTGCTGAATTACTTGAAAAATTACAAAATGAAGCAGAAAGAATTGTAACCGGATTATCAATATAAGTTTCTTTACAACTTCTTTATACAGATTATGGGTGGGTTTCTCTCAAAGAAAGGCGAAAGGAACAAAAACTTATGTTCATGTACAAAGCCACAAATGATATTGTTCCTTCCTATATTAGCGACTTAATTCCTCCATTGATTCGCAACACTACTGATTATCAATTAAGAATTTCAGACAATGTAGCAACTCCTTACTGCAGAACTATAATAAGTAGGCAATCTTGTATACCTTCTTCGATAGCATTGTGGAACAAGTTAGACCTAGCAGTAAGAGCGATAGACTCAAGTATATCTGCCTTTAAAAACAATATAAAAATGTCACCTAAAATACCTCCAAATTATTACTCTGAGGGAAACAGTGCTTATCAACTCTGCAAGCAAGAATCAGAAATAACTGCAGTAATTTGAAAAGTGATATGTATTTAAACTATTTAAAAAATAATCTCGTCCTTACTTGCGGATATTTAGCTGAAGATGCTGAGCACTACTTTTTTAAATGTGACTTATATGTAGCTCCAAGAATTTAATTTTTAGCTCAATTAGAGCATTCCTCGCAATACGTTTAAGGTTAATATTATATGACAACTCTAATCTTGTATACGATGATAATACTAATATATTAAAAGCTGTACACCAGTTTATTAAATCTTCAAAAAGATTTGAATTCGAGTACTATAAAGAAATCCTTCATAAAAAAGCATTGTTATATCCAATAAGATAATAAAAAAAGAAAAGCTTTCTATAACTATTGACAAACATTCATAAACAATATTGATATACATCTAGAATATGTAAACAGTTACTTTTATGACAACAACGCAGATCATACCGGGTTAACCTTTTTTTTATTGTTGTGTTACAAGTCTGCATAGTGTCTAAATGCATCTATTGCATCCCTATTCCTTTTCCAGTCTTCTATTTTTTCGAACCTTATAAGAACCAAATTGAATTGATATTACTGATTTTTTAAAAAAAAAACTCTTTTATTTCGATTGTTATTAACTGATGGATAAATGTGTATACACTGTGGTTAGTCTCTTTTCATGTTGTATTTACTTTAACCCTTTATCATGTGTTATACCATGTCATGTTTTTGTTTTCAATTATTTGTAATATTTTAGGGGAAGGGCCGTAATTAATGTTGTGAGAACTTGTGGCCCAACCCCATTGCTGAAATTATAAATGCAATAAAATATGAATAAACTAATCCGCATTGCATCGCAAAATGTCGACATGAAGTGGAATAATGATAGTCCAACATCTCATTTAAAATTAAAAACGTCATAGCAAAGAGTATTTACCTAAAGTAATGATTGTTATTGAAGATATAACTCATACACCTGAAGCCTTCACGACGATCATAACATACATGTAACACTACTTGTATAATTATCTTATTTGCGAAGGTACACAACGGGTTAAGTAAAAATATGCAACTGAACACCGTGTTAGTATATGAATGGAAACAGAAGATCACTATGTTAACGCGTAATACTTTTTAAACAGGTACTCAAAACATCATAAATGACACATAGAACATGTGTTATTCCATTGCTTTGTTTTATATTATATATGTTAAGGGTAAAAAAAATCGGGGTTCAATTATGTTGAAAAAATAAAAAATGTACAAATTAAATTCTACAAGCAATACTATCATTTATCGCAAAACACGGCAAACTGTTTTGCTCTAGAAGAATGTAGTAGATTTCCGCTTTGTATGTCTTGTATGACAAACTGTATCAAATATTGGCTTAAGTTAATACGCATGGAGGATCCCAGGTATTCAAAACAAAGATAAGCTTTGTTGAAGAGATTAAAAGAAATTGTGGATATCCCATGATGTTGGTGATGTTGCAATGTTCTTCAAGATGTTTAAACAGCGCATCAGTGACTGTTATTTACATAAATGGCAAGAAGATATTCAAAGTACATCGAAAGCTTTTCACTACAAACATTTAATTTCAGTTACTACTTAAACATCAACCATTATCTCAATAAACCATGCAACTAAACCCCCCTGCCATCAAAAGTAATCTCCCTAAACAAGAAGTAATCTCTCCAAAGTAAACTGTCCCGCTGAAGTTAAAAACTCATCTGCTTTTTAAAGCGTGTAACTTCAGCGCTAAAAACCCAAATTACTTCCGCTAAATGGTCATGAAATTCCTCCTTAATTTATACACCAATCATTAATTATCTGTTATACTTCCTCATCAGATGTCCACTTTCTTCGCTAAAAGACATTAATGTGTTAACTAATTCTATTTTAGCCTGCTGTACGCGAACCTTTGACAGTGTCATATATCAAAAGTTCAAACTAATTAATGTCTCCAAATCTTAATAACTAAATGTTTGTACTTATAGCATGCCTTACACACCAGTATTATTTTGGGTTAAAATTTAACATATGAAAAACAATAATTAGTAATTGAGGTGACTGACTATAATACAATATGGGTCTTGATAGATCTTTACGATTTTGCTTATTTTGTCATAATTCAAATGTTCAGTAACTGAAGATGAGTTTCATTACTTTTTCGAATGTCCAATTTATGAACATCTTAGACTACACTATTTTAAAGATCCTGGCTAAGATCTAGATTTTTAAATCTATTTTATACATCAGACAAACATGATATTATCTCAAAGTACTTGTTAAATGTATTTGATAAAAGAAAACTGGAATAAGAAAATATAACTCTGTAAATGTAACATAACAAATACCTTTTTTAAAGTTGATTTAATAATTCAATTTGTTTGTTTCATTCTACTTGGTTGTCGCTCCATTTCTTTGTTTATAAAATGTATATGTTTATTGTAGTTTGGGCCAGTGGCCTATATTATTGAATAAACTATGTCTATGTCTGTCTATGTCTATGTTTTATATAAAAAGGTAACGTGTTTGTTTATTATTGTCACACCTATAGAAAGGACCAGCCACACTGATGAGACACATTTATGCTGTACATAGTTACTTCCCGAATTCTATTATTGCCAGGTACCCCTCAGTTCTACTAGCAAAGGGATGAGCAACCGGCCGCATCAGAAACAATTAAAGTATTATCACCGGGATTCAAACCTTCGACTTCCTGCTTCCGAGGCGGACGCCTTAACCACTTAGCCAGGGAAGACGATATACATATATTATATATATATATATAATACTTGAAAATAATCGTGTGGAATATAAATTGTATTGTCCAAACTAACCGCCGCGTCAAAACCATGGCGGTGAAATGGGTTTATATCTGATGAAATTACATCAATACTTTCCTTAAAGTAACGTATATTCTAAATATGCTAAAAGCTTTTCAAATCAAAAAGATAGTCATATATACATGTATTTTCAATTACATTTTTATGGAAGGTGTTATAAAGTAATGTATTTGTCATATTTTGTTTACATACGCAAATACAGTGTATATGTACCTACTTTTCCTCTTTCACCGTTGTTTTTAATTTAAATTGATTCGATACGATTTACATCATGAAATTAATGTTGTAACTTACGTATATGGCATTGCTATGCTATTGTATACAATATGTAGCAGGTGGGCCCATAGAATATTCGAAATAAACAATACTACATTGTATGAGGCATGAAAGAGCACTCGCGTATTTACAGTATTACAACAGTATCGTATAACATGAAAATAAGATTATCAGAGAAGTAAATAAAGATAATAAAATTGAATGTTAGTTTGCTATATTTCATTAAATGATATAAATATCACAGCTGTGTAATTATTGTATTAATTTACTATAATTATATGACTGATCTTGATGTCTGAAAGCTGAGAGTTGAAAGGCAAACTACAGTAAAACTTCGATGGCTCGAATCCGACGGGACGCAATAAAATAGTTCGAGGGTTGTTCGAGCCAAGTAGTATTCTACATCATACCTTACATGTACATGTGTAGATATCGAAGTAGGAATTAGGCAGGGACCTGATAAGTGGTTCGTGCTATATGTGTTGTTCCAACCATCCGTGTTCGAGCCAACGAAGTTCTACTGTATATCAGTTTCGACAAATTGTTTATTGGTTTTGTGCATTGGGAAGACATAATTCTTTTAAATGTATTCAAATTAGACCAATGACAATAATAACGTTTAAAATATCTATGAAGAAGTTCTCTGTACTTGCGGCATGCCAATAGAATATGTCATTTGTCTCTTACCATATGTGTTAATATTAACTAACATGTCTACTACTGTGTATTAAATTAAGTACAGTGCAACCTAGTTTATATAGGTGTAAGTGTGTGCGTCACCATTTCTGGTCATGTTGCTGGAAACTGGCATGATTTAAACTTCTCGTGTATCGCGTTGAAGGTTTTGATGAATTGACCGTTGTGTCCAACGGATCACATGTACAGTCATAATCAATATAGTCAATCAAAATGTTAGGATTTACTTGGAGTTTCAGACTTGGAGGGAGAGAGAAAGATATATAGTCTCACACAGTCTCATACAGAGAGAGCACTATGGCAACCCTTAGTGTAAAAAACCTTAATGTAACGACAACACAACCCTTAGTGTAAAAACCTAGTGTACAAAAACTTAGTGTAACGACAACACAACCCTTAGTGTGAAAAACCTTAGTGTAACGACAACACAACCCTTAGTGTAACAAAAATGGATTTTGTTACACTAAAGGTTGCGGTGTAAACCCTTGGTGTAACAATTGTTGCACTAAGGGTTTTTGTTACACTAAGGGTTGCCACAGAGCATCTGGTCTGTCGCTAGCCACTTGATGTCTGTTGCTAGAATTAAAAGTACTATTTGTCAATCACGTGTTTGTTTTAAGTCTCGCCTTAGTAGAACATATATTCATGTTACATTGTTTCATGTTACATTGTTATATGTTACATTGTAAAATGCGTTGCGCACTTGCTACCTTTGCACCGGTTTTCAATGGCAAGAGGGTCATCCGTGGCCGAGTGGTCTAAGGCGCCGTCTCAAGATCACTTACCTCTCACCGCTATGGTCGTAGGTTCGAGTCCCGCTCGCTCCAAAAACTTTATGTGAGAAAGTTTCCAGTTACTTGCGGAAGGACGGTGGTTCTACTCAGTCTGACTCAGTCTGAGGTCTTCCTCCACCAGTAAAACTGGATATGCCATATATAACCTGAAAATGGCGTTAAACCCCATTCAAAAAAAAATTAAAAAATGGCAAGACCAAGCGACGAAAGGCGAAATTTAGTAGGAGCAATTTTAAAATTTCTATCAAAAATGCAGTTCAAATATCCCATTGTAAATGTACGTTTGTATTTACAGTAATTGATATTGGAATATCAACTTTGTTTGTAACTATTGAGAATTCGCTGCATAATAATGTTAAATGTTAAAAGTATTTATATCAAATTAGTAATTCCAGATGTATGTCATTCGTATTTTATAAAAACGATGTTATATGATATGCACAGTTCATTCCTCTGTACGCAATATTACCAACCGCATCATGTTTTAATAATAATATATATATATATGTAAATTTATTTAATAGAATATGATTATTCGTTTCAAGGACTTGTATAGAAGGATAGGAAAATTGCATCTCCTGGCTAAATGTTGATGAAATAGCACACGAAGGATTCATAATTTGCAAATTAAATATTCATAATTCACGGGCAATTGATTTATTGGACATAAACTTAAGTTCTATGTAATCTTAGATGTTTAAACATGTTTCGATCACACAAAATGATCTTGAATTAAAGATATTGAGGTTTGAAGGAAAATTTATCGTAATTTGTCGTTATTTTAGCTGCAGTCTACAAATTTTGTAATCACAAGTACTTCAACAATATTAAACATAGGTTTCTGGGAATGGTTTTGTTTTGATGAGAATTTCATTTTGCAATGTAAGAATTTTGATTTCTCTATATAATTCCTTGTTAGTTGTTACAAGTTTTGTTCAGAAGTTTAGCATAATATTTTTTCTTGGTAAACTTTCGGACCAGAGATACAGACCAAGTACCCCATACGTCATCAAGATTTGTAGAATTTTTACTTTTAAAACTTTTCTTAAAATATTGCAATGAATTAGTTATGCATTTTGATTCATAATGTCTCCCCACATTAGCACTATATTTAAACCTGAACCAACAAGACTATCAAACAATTTACACTTATCGAATATTGTGAGTTATATCAGCGACATATAACAGATATACGTAGGTATACATTACTGGTTATATTTGGGTAAAATTGAAGCACACAAGGAGAATGTTGTACAATGTCTGACCCGTTAACATTTAGACAGTGTATTATTTTTCATTTATTACAGGTTCTAATGACTGTAGTCAACCTTCAACTATATTTTTTTATTCTACAATCTTATATGAAAAATTTGAATTAAGAATGATATCTACACCAACACTGTCAGTGGCCCAGCTTCCTATACACTGTAGGCACGTGCCTTTTTTTTTGAGAAATGGAAAATTTAAAAATGCAAAAAAATGCAATAAAAATCGTATAAAAAACTAACCCTAACATTAATGGGTGGGGGGAGGGGGTAAACTTTAAACATTGTAACACCTGTTGTGTGAAAATAGTAGCCACTTGAACCCATGGGACAGAAGTCTATTTCATATTTTCCCTTAAATAAAGTGAACTTACCTTAAAACATGACATTTATTATCAATTTATTTGGTTATAAAAAAGTGAATCCAGGGTTAATATTTAAATAGCCAAGCCCCTAAAACATAATTAAGAAATAAACGCCAAAACATACTTCAAGACCTTTATCATTAAAGGTACATCTTGACATTTATTTATATAAAAGAAATGGAAACAATTTTTACAACCATGAACATTAAAATGTTTTTAAAAATTGTTCGATACATATAATGCATACCAAAGAAGAAAAAATATAGATCTAATAATAATAAAAATAATAATAATTTTTTATTAACCTGGTTAAATCTACATTAATATATAAGCCCGTACCTTTCAACATGTTTAAGTCTTTCATTTTGGTATTGTGGACTTTGCGTCTAACAAATTTGACTATGATGGGTCCCTTATTGCTTTTATCCAACTGTCCCCATTCGATGAAATATGTCAATTTCTCTCTCGGTTAATTTAATTGGTAACTTAGAATTTATTGTATCGGTAACTTTAATTGGTAACTTAGAATTGATCGTACCGGTTACCTTAATTGGTAACTTAGAATTTATCGCATTGGTTACTTTAAATGATAACTTAGAATTTATCCTATCGGTTACTTTTATTGGTAACTTTGAATGTATCGTATCGGTAACATTAATAGTTAACTTCGAATTTATCCTATCGGTAGCATTAACAGGTAACATAGAATTTATTGTATCGGTAACTTTAATTGGTTACTTAGAATTTATCGTATCGGTAACTTTTATTGGTAACTTAGAATTTATCATATCGGTTACTTTAACTGGTAACTCAGAATTTATTGTATCGGTTACTTTACCTGGTAACTTAAAATCTATCGTATCGGTTACTTTAATTGGTAACATAGAATTTATCGTATTCCATCTTTTCTACTCTATTGATTATGGACCAAAAGGTTCCTCCTTTATTTAGTCAAGCATTTCTGTGAGTATTCCCTTTATAAAATCTGTATAATCGTTTGTACGGATAGTGCACATTTTTCATTGACTTCTTCAAGGAATTAAGAGATTATTTCAAGGAATTAAAGATGATTTCATCAAGGAATTCGAGATGATTTCATCAAGGAATTAGAGATGATTTTCTCGAATTCCTTGATTTTGTTAATACTCTTGGTAAGATTTCTCATTCTTCTTTTGATTCATCTGCCATTTTTTATTTTTACTCGTTTTTTTTGGTTTTTTTTCGATTTTTTTCTTCTTCTTCTTTTTTTGTTTTTTCTTCAGGACTAATACTGAGACGTTATCATTTATGTCTAATTCGATTGTAGAAGATTTATTTTCTCTCATCACTCATACTGTTGCAACATTGTTACGAATTTTTTTTGTTCTGCAGTGTAGTTTTTGTTTCGTTTTCATTGTGATGTGTGATGTTTCGGTACAGTCGTACTTTTAATGCTTACCGTGTTTATTGTGCCAAGTGGCCTGTGACTTTACCTGTCCGCTTGCTGTATAAAATGACGACGCATTTTTGCTAAATTTACATTGACATTGTGAAATAAAATGTCGCTATTTAATCTTCTCTGGAATTTCAATTTGTTTTTCTGTGTATTTCGATATTATAATCCATGTAAAACGTTTCCAAAAACCTTGCCCTTAGTCCATTTATCTATATTTTTCCACATCGATAAAACACGTCCGCTCTCACAAACCAGAAGCTGCATACTGTTGTTGTATATATGCTTAATTTACATCGCCACTGTGTTCCCATACGGGCAGCAATGCCGCCAGAACAGTGTTTGTGGGGATAATGCAGAATACCGACAGAACCCCTTTGTATGTTTCTTCTGGTTAGTTAACGTGCTCCGTGTATAGTTCTGTCACACAGGATCTCTGCTTACCGGTAAAGTCCCATCTGAACGACTGTTAGCATTTTTAGTTGGTCAGCCCCGGGAATAAAACCCACAACCCCGAGACTAACGACTGAGTTAATGGGGCTGATATCAATATGCATACCCAATACTTTGATGAAGATAGTGGCGGGTGAGCTGTTCTGTTCAGTATACCACAAGTCAAAAATACTGCTTAACGTGGCATTAAGGCTTGTTCACAACGAACCCACGCATTTGTACCACGACATGACAGGAAATTTGGGCAAATCGTGGGTCATCGGGGGTCGTCTCAAGACAGTCCTACGAAATTTTGAGCATCGTGGCATCGACTTGCCGTCGTGAGGCAAAACTGGACATGCAC
The DNA here is from genome assembly GCA_029582155.1 of Panopea generosa. NCBI lineage: Eukaryota > Metazoa > Mollusca > Bivalvia > Adapedonta > Hiatellidae > Panopea > Panopea generosa. Next base: position 53,115,358 of record CM055899.1, on the reverse strand, counting down.
CTTTTTTGCTCTACGATTTTTTGTGGTATCTATGTCTTGTGGCTGTCGTGAGTCTGACCTACGACAGTCTTGTGACTGTCGTGCGATAAATTTCTTGTAGTGGGTATCAGAATAAATTGTTTTAGTCCAACAATCTTAGGACTGTCGCACGATTGTCCTACGACTGTCCTACGACAGTCGCACGATTGTCCTACGACTGTCTCGCGACGGTCGCAGGACAGTCGTGAGCTAGCTGCAAGATTGTCTCACGAATATTATATTTCATAAGAGGCTCGCACAACACTGCAAGTCTGTCGTGCGTTAGTCTTGCAACAGATTTTTTGTTTTTTGAGGGGTATATAGCTCGGGCGAATGAACGCTCGGGAGACAGACGCGCTAGTGTCCCACGAGTGACCCCAAGACTGTTGTGCGGCAGTCTTGCGAGAATAACAGCCCCCGACAATGCCCGACAACTCACGACGGTCCCACGACTGTCGCACAAGTGACTTTCGACACGCCCACAACATAAACATGACATTTTTTTTTTCTGTCGCGTCTCCATCGACAAACCATCTTTAATGTGTTGTAGCCCATGTGACCACTCGAAATAGATTTCGTTCATGTTGCAAGATCTGGCTACGACAAACATTTTATGGGTCTACCACGACAAAATTTCGTACAATCTGTTGTGCCTGGGGCTTAACGCTACCAACAATTTTGAACAACTAAGCCCAGTGCAAATGACATGTACAGGAGTTGTTTTTTTCCCTGTACATGTATAAAGGTATTATGTAATAAACAAACAATAAGTCAATCAAAATTAGGATGTATTTTATTCACCATTGTTTACACCATTCTATATATTTGTTCATATATGAGCAACAAAAACCAATTAACTGCATTCATTGTGTAAATAAATTTTGATTAAGCTACATAACAGGTGACTATTTGCATAAATTAGCAAACGCTTCTATACAAAAACAAGGTATTTATACATTTTGCCACGAAACAACTAATGAAAACACAACAATTTGATGAAATTAACAATAAACATATTTCACCAGCTTCTATTTACAAAAAAACAAACAACAATTTTTCTATCAATTATGAAAATAAAAAAAAACGACAAAGGTTCTGGATATAGATTTTATGTTCAGACGTTCAATTTGATTGATTAATCAATTGAATGTTTAGCATCATTTTTATGCCATCGAGGCTAACAGACAATCAGTCAACATAACCACTCTTACCCGGGATCCTGACAGGCTAACCAGTTCTCAAGTACTCCGTAACTACTGATAACTTTCCCACTTGAATCAGTGGTGAGAAGCAAATGACAATGACACACAATGTCGTTTATGAATCCTAAAATCACAAAAAGGGACACAACTCTGTAGTGAGATTTGAAGAGAAAATGCAAGCTTTACAACAAACAGTAACAGTGATCACAAATGAGAACATTGCAAAAAACTAGTAACAGAACAACTATTTCAATCAGACATATAATTATCAAATATTAGGCCAAAATAAATTAATTGCTAGATTATCATCTCCGCATGCCCCCCCCCCCCCCCCCCCCCCCCCCCCCCCCCCTATTTTTTTATGCTGCCCCGACACTTTTTAGTTTCATAAAAAAAAATGTTTAAAAAATTAAAAAGTTCATTTTTTTTCAAAAATTTAAATAAAAAATAAATAAATAAAATGCTCCCCTCTAATGTATAATTTTCTTGTCTAACATACCATACACAGTGTTCAGTTTAAAGGACACAGTGTTCAGTATAAAGGACACACTGAGATTAGTACAAGGACACACTCTGGTTAGTATAACGATATACTGTGGTCAGTATAATGATACATGTATACTGTGGTCAAAATTGTATGTATGAATGTTGAATGAACATGTTTCATCAATAGAGATATATGAATCAACCTAGTCGCTTTTATAATCATGGTGTCAGTAACTCCCAGAAATGGATATTTGATCAGATGGAAATTTACCTGAAAGATGAAAGAAATGAGGAAATACAATTGAGTTTTTCTTAGATTTTATATAAAGTGAGACAAATGAAAAAGGAAATAATGTAAAACACTCCCATGTAAAGTGAAATGACCAAAGGTCAGAAAGTGATGCTAAGAACAAAATTGAAAAATTGAAAAAGAAAACAAGGTGCCAGACCAAAACCACTGATAAAATAAAAAGCAGTGTATTTAAAATGCACAAAATGTAAAATGTCACACCCGAAAGAAAAGTACCCTGTTTGTGATAAAAATGCAAAAATAATAATTGTTTTGTTACCACAACTATGGAAGAGGGGTGTTACATAATGTGGATTAGTCTGAAAATGAATTGGATCAATTAACATCATTTGAAACTGAAAATGTCTTTAATGATAAAAAAGTGAAATTTAAGACTAATATTTAAAACTGGTGATTTTGTTACTGCATGCACAAAGAGGAGTCCAAACTTACAGGCTAGGAAGTAATCCAATATACTAGATTCACCTCATTGCTGCAGTAACTACAACATCACGAACTTGCAAAATTATTAATAGGGACAGTTATTAACTTGCAAAATCATTAAAAGGGACAGTTATGAACTTGCAAAATCATTAACAGAGACAATTATGGACTTGAAAATCATTAATAGATACAGTTATGGACTAGTAAGATCATTAATAGGGACAGTTATGGACTTGCAAAATCATAAATAGGGACAGGTATTGTCTTACAAATCATTAATAGGGACACTTATGGACTTGAAAAATCATTACTAGGAACAGTCATGGACTTGCAATATCATTAATAGGGACAGTTATTAACTTGCAAATTCATAACAAAGGGCAGTTATGGACTTGCAAAATCATTAAAAGTGGCAGTTAAATACTTTGGTTTACATTTACAGATTCCTAGTACATGGGTTCTGTCCTGAGACACATATTTACATATTTAAGATTTTGCCAATAGCTGGTTTACTTAATTGGTTTAAAAAAAAACACTTCCATGCTCCTTTATGGATGATTCAATTATGTATTAAAAGACAAGTTGAAATAAATTTACTGACTTGTGGAGCTGAAGGTCCAGTGGTAGAGCATAGAACCCATGATCATGGCATTGTGGGTTTGATCCTCTGCCTTGGCTATGTGTGATGCCATTGAGCAAATCACTTTATCCGTATATGCTCAGTACTGGTTATATCCAGGAATACTTCAAACATGATTTGTCTAAGTCCTCAAATGTACAAATGCATGCATCTGTTACAATCCTACAAAGTCACTTTTTAACACCAGTTATGTTTCAGTACGGTATATGCTATGCCAGCTTTTGCTCTTCTCATCTGCAGCAAGAAATCATAACCACTAAGAACCGTTATGAAAATATTTCAAGCCAATTACATAGGACTTATTTTTAAGCACAAGAATTATGTTATGTGGCAAAAAAGGGGGCAAAACTGTGTAGTGAGACGTCTAGATCTAGTAATGAGAGGTGATCTGGTGAAATCACGCAGATTATTACAAACTTGTCTCTCACAGGTTGTTACAAACTTGTCTCTCACAGATTATTACAAACATTACTTATTTCATTATTATCATAATGAAATTTATTTTGTTATAGCTATATGTGTGAAGTATTTGTGTATAATGACACTCCCGATGTGTATGTAAATATGTATGTAGTAATGATTGGTCCAAGGCATATATATGTACATGCAGCTATCTACTATAATGCCAGGGTAGAGTTACAAGCATATCAGCTATCTATATAAAAAAAGTTAATGTATAAAAATAATTCTAGACATATGGCTGTCAGCTACCTCTATATATTCCTCTCAAAGCAATGTTTCTTACTATTTTATCTTTAAAAGATTGGCAAATCCACATCTATCAATTAAAGTGACATATGCTGTTGTTTTTTTTTCAATTCAGATTAATGCCATTTTCAACACATGGCAGATTATATGTTTATCCAGTTCTAATGGTGGCTGAAAAACTCAGAATGAATATGCATAGATCCACTGTCCTCCCACATGTAAATGGCAAACACATCATTTTTTAACAAGGTCTTGAGACGACAACATCTTGGACCAACCGGCCACAGGAGCCTGCACCAAGTCATACAGCTTAAGGTAACAGACCTTTAACGTTAAATTGAATATATTATTTACAGCAACAAGGGCAAAGTTGATAGGTTGAAGGAACTAACATAACAAATATCTTTATAAAACATTTAAAAGGCAATTTTAAACAAATGGAATGATAAGTTTGTAATAGAACAGTTAAGGAATAGACAAAAACATAGAAGCATAAACTATCATAAACACAGATGCATAAACTATCATAAACAATTAAGCATTAACTATCATAAACAAAGATGCTTAAACTATCAAAAAACACAGAAGCATAAACTATCATAAACACAGATGCATAAACTATCATAAACACAGATGCATAAAATATCATAAACACAGAAGCATAATCTATCATAAACACAGATGCATAAACCATCATAAACACAGATGTATAAAATATCATAAACACATAAGCATAAACTATCATAAACACAGATGCTTAAACTATCAAAATACACAAAAGCATAAACTATCATAAACACAGATGCTTAAACTATCAAAATACACAGAAGCATAAACTATCATAAACAAAGATGCATAAACTATCATAAACACAGATGCATAAAATATCATAAACACAGATGCATTAACTATCACAAACACAGATGCATAAAATATCATAAACACAGAAGCATAATCTACCATAAACACAGATGCATTAACTATCACAAACACAGATCAATAAATTTCATAAAAACAGATGCATAAACTATCATAAACACAGACGCATAAACTATCAAAAAACATATTCACATTGCTAAAAAATCATTCTTAAAAAAATAGAATTTCATAACATTATCTGAATCATATAATATTTTTACAGTGTCAATGAAACAAATAATTCAATAAACTATGGAACTAGTAATTACAATCACAGGTAAAAACATAAATAATCCGTTTTGAATTAAATGAAAACAAAAACAGCATTGATTAAACTACGAAAAAAAATACATTATAATTATCTAATGACATGTCTGGATCAATCTGTTTATGCAAGGAAGTAAAACCAATTGTTTAAGGTACATAAATAAGAGATCTTTAACAAGGCCCATAGCTTAGATATCTTTAACTAGGCCTGTTGCTAGGAGATCTTTAACAAGGCCCATGGCTTAGATATCTTTAACTAGGCCTGTTGCTAAGAGATCTTTAACAAGGCCCATGGCTTAGATATTTTTAACTAGGACTGTTGCTAAAAGATCTTTAACAAGGCCCATGGCTTAGATATATTTAACTAGGCCTGTTGCTATGAGATCTTTAACAAGGCCCATGGCTTAGATATTTTTAACTAGGCTTGTTGCTAAGAGATCTTTAACAAGGCCCATGGCTTAGATATATTTAACAAGGCCTGTTGCTATGAGATCTTTAACAAGGTCCATGGCTTAGATATCTTTAACTAGGCCTGTTGCTATGAGATCTTTAACAAGGCCCATGGCTTAGATATATTTAACAAGGCCTGTTGCTATGAGATCTTTAACAAGGTCCATGGCTTAGATATCTTTAACTAGGCCTGTTGCTATGAGATCTTTAACAAGGCCCATGGCTTAGATATCTTTAACTAGGCCTGTTGCTAAGAGATCTTTAACAAGGCCCATGGCTTAGATATATTTAACAAGGCCTGTTGCTAAGAGATCTTTAACAAGGCCCATGGCTTAGATATCTTTAACTAGGCCTGTTGCTAAGAGATCTTTAACAAGGCCCATGGCTTAGATATCTTTAACTAGGACTGTTGCTAAAAGATCTTTAACAAGGCCCATGGCTTAGATATTTTTAACTAGGACTGTTGCTAAAAGATCTTTAACTAGGCCTGTTGCTAAGAGATCTTTAACAAGGCCCATTACTAAAGATCATTAACAAGGTTCATTACTTGTTTCAAGTTTATTGGCAAAATTAGCAAAATATTTGTCTTTGGCTATATTAATAAGAGATCTTAAAAAAAAGCTAATTGTTACAATGTTCATTACTAGGATATCTCTGACAAGGTCCATCACAAGGAGATCTCTCACAAGGTCCATTACAATACTAGTACAACAATTCTTCAGGCAAACTTAGTGCTCAAATGTTATATTAAGATTACCCCCACACACACTCACACAACTTGAAACAAAACATTTGATCAGATGCAGATATAACACTGATACAGACTCAGGGAGTCTTCTAGAACCAATACTAATTGCATTATTTAAGAAACACTCGACATATGTGTGTATATTATGTACACAATAGATTGTCACAGACTATATATGTGTGTACATAATGTATACAATAGATTGTCACAGACTATATATGTGAACACATTATGTATACAATAGATTGTCACATACTATTATATGTGTATACATTATGTATACAATAGAATGTCACAGACTACATATGTGTGTACATTATTTTGCAGTAGTTTTAATGAGATGACAAAATAAGTTTGCATCCAAATTATTTTTTGTCTGTAAAGTACCAGTATGTATTTAAATCAACTGATATTCCACAATACATTACTTGACAATACTTGACAATACTTGACAATACAAAATATATCACTTGAGTCAAGTATTACAAAAAACTTCATTGACACAAACCTTGGAAACAAATTGTTTTTAATTCATTACCTTGATTAATAATTATAAACATGCATGACTTTAAAGTGAATATATCAGGATTTTTTTAAAATTTTGAAATTAAATATCATGCCTACACTATACTTACTGAATCTGCATTGCCAAAAAGATATCTATTTAAACATGCCAAAATGATATATTGAAAAGGGATTTCCTAACTTGTGCTCCTAGCCTAGGTTAGATTAAAGTGGATTTCCCAATCAAAATTGCATTTCGTGACGTTATAAATGAGTCAGGTTATTTCATTTGGATTTAAATTTGTTCCATTATACATAGTTAAAGTTGTTATTCTGAATGACGATACAAAGGTCATCAATCAGTATTTAAATGTGGTCTCTATTTAGAGTGGGGATTTCACTTCAAGTTTACCACTCCAATTTAAATATCTATTTTGTCATGTTTTGGTGGATTTGACATACTACACAATTCCAATTTTATTTATCAATGATAATGGGATGCTTTTTATCCATTTTATAATCATTTTATATTTTAAGGCATTTATAGCTTTTTTTTCTGATTAACTCCCTTTAATACATGCATCACTCTTATCAAAACAAAAAAACATTCATCAGATATCTATATATATGACATAGTGATAAAAGTATAGTAATATATTGTGTATGTTAATTTTTTATAGTAACATGAAGCGATAATAATGTTTAAGTGTCGCGTTGGTCGAAATAAACGGCCGGATATAGAAGTTCTATGTACATATACTTGGACTTACTTTGATGTAACTTTTATATGTGACACTCTAATAAACTATTAAAATCTAAATCTGTACAATGTTCCAATTAACTTTGATCCCTATACAAGCATTCCATGCAATTAGACTCTAATTACACATGCTGGTGTATTTTATAACAGCAACAATAACACTTCTAACATCAATAAGCACAGTAGTACACACTGCTGGATATATCAAATCAGTATGACATATAAAGTAATAACATTTACTTATAATATTTAAAATAATCTTTGAAAAAAAACAATAACGTAATGACATGCACAGAATTTGGGCCCTGGCACATTATGCATTTTTCACCCACATACGTATATCACCACTTCAAGACCCAACATGAAAAACATTGTGGAACATACTTAATATGACCAACTGAAAAATAATTTATCATTTATTTTACATTAGAAAAACTAACAACTGTGACTGAAGAATCTACTCCTTTTGAAAATATTAACATGACTAAGAGAAAGAGATATGCTTTTATAGTGAGAAAATTAGTTTTTAATTTGAACTATGCTAATATAAATATATATGGAGATAGTTATTTGTGAATAACCAGACATAAATATATAGACCAGACTACAGTGAGCGTGCCTAGCTACAATGCAAACCATAGACACAATATCAGGGCATCTGCCAAACCAATAAATTTGGTGTTAACCACAACTTATATACTATGGTTTTACATCCAACACATCTACATTGGATGGACAATTTACATACATAAACTGATAGCTTTATATGGGTAGGATCCAGTTAAGGATTCACGACTACTGAGTACTCGTATGCTATATAAAGGACATTGTCAGATACCCACATGTAATCCATTCAGAAACACTTCATTCATCACCCGTGGGACATTACACTAGCTTTGCATCTTTTCTACCAAGCCATGATGCAGCCATATGATTGGTTCCTTCACGATTTCATGACGGTAACGTTATCCAATTGCAACGCTAATTTCATGCAAACCCTGTTTTGATAAGATGTTGTTAATGCTCGCTGTATTTGTTCTGTTCTGTTCAGATGCAGAGCTAGCGTGTTTTTCCACAGATGATGGATCAAGTGTATTGAAATTGACACCAGAGGGTATCCAACATTGTATAAAGGACAGTTTCAATTATCTCTCTTTATATATATATATATATATATATATATCTGAGGTAGAACAATATAAATTAAATAGGAGTTTTCGGGACCACATAAGAGGTTTGAGCCATCTATGGTGTTCAAGTGGTCCATGTTCAAGCCAGTGAAGTTCTACTACATGCTTTTATGATTATAATGATCAATCCAGTTATTGGCGGGTTAATAATTGTCATTTTACAAGTATTCTTTTTGTACCTTTTCATCACTAAATTAAAGAATTTAAAAGGTATTGATACTTGCTTGATTTATTTTGCTTATTAAACATGGTTCATTAATAAATAATGGCATTTTTTGCTGCTTTCATATATTTTATGGTTTTTTTTTACCAATTTGATTTTTTTAAGTGTTTGATCATTTACATGTGGGGCACAGACACACACACACAATTTACTTCATAGCAAACTGTTACAAAACAATGAATCTAATTAAAAGATGTCTCCTTCTACTGTTATGCGTCCACTACCACACTGATGTCAATTATTGACAGTTGCACATTTGTCAAAGATTAATTTTTCCTACATCTTTCTGAAAGTGCTATACATTTTACAAACTTTACAACACCCACAAAATGTTTTCTATTGTCTTTGTCGCAAAAATCTGGCAACAATTTCAGATGTAAGTCCATCATTGAATTTTGTTCTTTATTCTATAGTAAATAAAAAAAATGTGCAGGCTTGTTATTCATTGAAGGTCCCAAACAAAAGATGTGAAACTTACAATTTATTGTTTTCAACCTCTGCAATACCAAAATATGATCAGAAAAATAGGTCATGTAGCATCCAAATTATTTTTTTTCTATTCAGTGTGTGCACTGTTGACAAAGTGAAAAAAAACACATCAAAAATCATGTATTCATACCCCAACTTTCAAGCATCAATTTTTTTTCTTAACTCTCAATTCAAATATGACAATGCTTTCAAAATGCATCAATAATGCAATTCAAATAAGAAAATAAGCATTAAACTAAGAAAAATGCTTTTTTTTAAAGAAGAAATAAGGATTATTTATAACCGCCATTATGCAACTACCCTACAGAAGCATTTCCAGTTTCCAATGTTGGTGCAATCCCTTAAGAAGTTGTTTTTACCAATGTGAAAACACATGGCCAAGATATGGGCGGTCACAGAAATGTAAATAGCATGATGCCCATATTATCGAAATGAACAACTAAAATTGAAATAAAAAAAAAATTGTTAAACTAAATAAATATAACATTAGGTTGTTGTTCTCTTAAGTTTTACTGTATTTGTTAGAAATTAAAACGTGAAATTAATAAATGCAGCAGTTATCTAACTTTGTAATGATGGCTAATCAATTATTTAATTAACAATTATTTGTTAACTAAACTCCTCCTCCGCCATGACAAAATCATCATCATCTTCATCATCTGGCTCCAGGACCTCAATAAGGTAGTAGACTTTCTTACTTCTAGCCCAGCTGTAGGTGTTGTCAAACCGAACCACATCTGAAATGAACATTTTCCTTTATCATTCATTACTCACTCTAAATATATGAGAGCCCGATTAGCTCAGTCTATAGCACGCTTGATTATCAATCCAGGGGTTGTGAGTTCAAATCCCCACCCAGCCACAGTCCCCTTGATAACTGTTATACGACATTGTGTCTCATTATCATGTCTCTCACCACTGGTTCAAGTGGGAAAGTTATCAGTCACTTGCAGAGATGGGGTGTGCTCAAGTACTGGTTAACCTTCCAGGATCCCAGGAAACAGTGTTTAGGTTAATTATCGAATTAATCAATCTAAAGACCACAGGGTGGTCTAGTGGTAGAGCATCCGCCTCATATGTGGAAGGTTGTGGGTTCTATCCCCGGCCAGGTCATACCAAAGACTTAAAAAATGGTACTAGAAGCTTCCTCGCTTGATGCTCAGCATTTAGAGGAGAGTTCTAGGTCTGGTGGGCACGTGGTCAGTATAATATGACTGGGTGGGGTATCATACAATGTGGCTGCGGCATGATACTTTAGTGCGACAGCACTCAAAAAACTGACACCATCACTATATGTCTGCAAAATTGTTTAAAGCAACGCTAAACACCATAAAACAACAACAACAATCAATCTAAACATGTTGAAAACAAATACATGTACCGGGTATATAGTAATTAAAACAAATTAAATAAACACTAAATATATAAGAGACAAATGTATATTAATTGTTTTTCACATGCAAGACAACATTAGATCAGTTCAATAACATCATACCAAAGATGTTTAACAGATCAGTACGTTTCTAGCTTAGAACATTTACAGGATAGTTTTACGTTGTAATTTGGCAAAATGTCAGGATCAGCACTGCCAAATAAGCATATGCTTGTGAACAACGAACAATCACTAGTAAATTTTGTTTTTATGCAGAAAGTTAAACTTTAGATTTTAAGACTAGAAAAGCATACATAGGACACAAGTGCTCCTGCTACTAGTATATGTTAGTAAATGTGTCCAATAGTTGACATGGTGCCATAACTGCTGTGAAATACTACTGACATTCAGAAATGCTGAACTTCACTTGTATTTTATAATTACAATGTATACAGCTATACACCAAATATCAATTTAACACACACACCTTTTCAAAAGCTATTAATTGGAAACTTATTTAATGGATGAACATAATAAAATTATTTTAACAGTAAAATTTGTATTTGTATATACTGCATGTAAATATAGTAACAGTTTTATTTGATTGATTTGTAACAGAATTAAAATATTTCATACCAATTATTCCATTTTAATTAAACAAGTTAAGCACTTACAGGTTCCCGCCTTTTCACATTCAACAAAACCATCCTCGGGTACCAGTTGACTGTTGGTTCGTTCAGTAGAAAGTATCGTCTCCATCTCATTGGCCTTCTGTCGCTCCTGCAAATAAATATTCATAGATCATTAACGTCAACATGAGCTGCTTCCTTAGCATTTATCTGACCACATGACTGGTCTGGTCACAAGACTGGTCTGGTCATATGACTGGTCTGGTCACATGACTGATCTGATCACATGACTGGTCTGGTCACATAACTAGTCTGGTCACATGACTGGTCTAATCACTTGACTGATCTGATCACATGACTGGTCTGGTCACATGACTGGTCTTGTCACATGTCTGGTCTGATCACATGACTGGTCTGGTCACATTACTGATTCGGTCACATGACACACAGTTTTAAATTAACATGAAACATTTGAACCATAAATGACATTGATCTTTATTTATTGAATATGAAGCTCAACATGAGTTTTGTTTGGAAATATATTATATAAATATAATAAATATATAAATATATAAATATATAAATATAATAAATATATAAATATATAAATATAATAAATATATAAATATAATAAATATAATAAATATATAAATATAATAAATATATAAATTAATAAATATATAAATATAATAAATATATAAATATAATAATCATAATAAGTACAGTTAATATATAAATATAATATACATATAAATATAATAATTATATAAATATAATAAATATAATAAACATATATATATAATAAACATACAAATTTAATAAATATAATAAATATATAAATATAATTAACATATAAATATAACAAACATAATAAATATAATAAACATACAAATTTAATAAATATATAAATATAATAAATATATAAATATAATAAATACATAAATATAATAAACATATAAATATATAAATATAATAAATATATAAATATAATAAATATAATTTAATGATCTTATTGATAAATTAAGATTACAATACTAGCAATCGTTCATGGCTAACTGTTGGAGATATCTCATGATACCAAGTGTTTGTTGTAATTACATATTTTCTTTTATCACATAATTAATGATGCAGGAGCATAATAAACCCATGACATATTTTTTATGTAAACCAAGTGAAGTATCACTAAGCTCAGTGTTTTCCATATAACTCAGTTCTCGTTCTTAAAATACAGAACTTCTTTCTGATTTGCCCGAACATATAAATGACGTTGATGCATTATTGTAAATCCAAGGCAGCCGTGATAAGTAAGTGATATTTACCGTGGTAGTTTTCCTGAACACACCAAACCCAATATCATGGTCCTCTGAGTGAAATTCATATCTAAATAGAAATATAAAATACAACATAAGCAATACTATAGCTTAGGCCATAATAAATTAATTGCTAGATTATCATCCCCGCCCCCTAATTTTCATGCCGTCCCAATCCTTTTTATCTTCCTAATTTTTTTAAATCTTTTTTTATTAAAAACAACATCAAAAATTTTAACAATGAAAATAAAAAATAAAATCCTCCCACCCTCCCCATTTTTAAGATAATCTAGCAATTAATTTATAATGGCCTTAATTTGAAATTTTTACACATACAGGTATAGTACGATGTACATGTATATGGAAGATATTTTGCTTGTTACATGTAGCTACTCATTTCAGATGGGTCATCTTTGCTTTGTATCACAGTTTTGTAAATGTTCTTCATAGTATGCCTTTGCAGCAATATTTGAATTGACCAATTAACAGTCAAAAAAGATTTTATTGGTTGTTTTATCTTTTATTCACTGTTCTTGTTACACAACATACTTCTATGGTTGAGATGTTTGTTTCAGTCAGAAATTTTTAGATTTTATGAATACATGGACAGTTTTTTTGGAGTAGTAACACAAGTTATATATCAGTTGAAAAGTCTTTTTAATTACAAATAAAAATTCTTACTTTTTGAAATCTCATAAAAAGATCAATTTTGGTGGGCAAACTTTAATGCAAAAACTGAATGAAATCTTTTTTCTCCATATATAGATGTTACAATTCGATATGTGTGAAATGTCAACAGGGTATATTAAGAAATACTGAAAGTTTTATCACAATATTTTATGCCTTTAAGAAGATATTACGAAATATTTAAACGTTCGTTGTATTGGCAACTCTAAATTTGCATTGATTTTTCCTATTTAAAATCAGTTTTGCTTCACAAATCGTTTAACCAGACAGATTTTCAAATGTAAATCATTGTTATATATTGATTTCCTGAAATATATTTTATGTGTCACTGAAATTGTACTTTCAATGCTTAAAAAAAAATTTGGCTGTATCATGTGCCCCAAACAATAGTATTTAAGTTAAACTTTCTTCAAGTCTCGTTATTTTAACAAGTCTTAAAAGAACACAAAGTCATAGCATATATAAGCATAAAGTGGTTTTATTGGGATATAAAATTTTATAATATCATTATATATTATTCTACAAAATAAAGCGAGGGTAAGATCAATTTTTGTCTTATCGACATGGAAGTTTTATCTTGCAGCAACACACAAACTGATGGCATCATTGTTTTTGCATCACATTAAACCCCTCCTCAACACTTTTTCAAGCATTAATAAAATATTTATAACAGAGTAATTATATAGGCTCTGCAGAGTCTTTGTTTTTTTTCGTGCCTGACCTGATAAGGTTGATAATATTAAACACTGACATGGTATTCTATTTATCATGTCAATATTTCTAGTTAGTTTTTTTATTAATTTTAAGTAAAGGTTAAAAGTAGTTCCATCCAGGTCATAATGTATAAGTATACATAATGACGTCATGAAGTATACATTATGATGTCATGTGCCTGATAAACTTGCAACGACGTTATAAACCTATGTTAATAACATGACATAATGCAGATAAAACAACTACATAAGTTCTAACTTCACTGATAAATTTAGATCTACTTTCTGCTTCAGGCACATTTACCACAGATGTACACACATGTGTTTGTTTTCCTGACTACAATCAGTTGTTGTACCTTAAATAACAAGAGGCCCAAGAGGGCCTGAGGACGACGCTCTACTGACTCATAGTGGCCATAGCACTTTTTGAAATTCTACTATGCAATAGAAACATCGGCCATTTAATTTAAGATAGAAAAAATAAATCTTTTGTATAGTCTTCTATGCAATAGAAACATCCATGTGAAGTTTCAATTTAATTGGCCTAGTGGTTTCAGAATAAATGGAAAAAAAAGAAGAGAATTTTCTGTTTTCCCATAGTATCCCTATATAAAATTCTAAGTGCCCTTACAGGGCCCCTTTAAATTATAGTCCCTAAATTCTTATCTGCAATCAAACCCCAACACAACGGGATAATTTATGCAAAATATGAACAAATCTGACATATAGGTTCTTAAGAAAACGATATTAGTAATTCCCAATTTGTACCATTTTGGGGCCCCTCCTGACCCCTTAAGACAGTGGAACCCAGTCATTTTTACAAATCTTAACCTACTTCACCAAACAATGCTTCTGTGAAGATATAGGCAAAATCATTTCCATTTTAAAAAAAATATATATTATAATGACATGTGTCCCCTAATTGAACCTTCTGGGCGGTGTCATATTTAATCCTAGGGACACCATTTGAACAAATCTAACAAAACTATAGTTGGTCATCATTACTACATAAACATTTTGAAAATTTGTTGGGCTGTTCATGAGAAGAAGATTTTTTAAGTTTTGGACTATTTTTAGTAATGGTGGCCATCTTGAATTACAGATAAAAAAAAATCTTCGGTATAGTCTCCTATGTAAAAGAAACACCCATGTGAAGTTTCAATTTAATTGGCCTAGTGGTTTCAGAACAGATGAAAGAAAAACAGAATTTTCTGTTTTACCATAGTATCCCTATGTAAAATTCTAAGTCCCCTTACAGTGCCCCTATAAATTTTAGCACCTAAATTCTTATCTGCAATCAAACCCCTACACATAGGGATAATTTATGCAAAATATGAACAAATCTGACATACCGGTTAAGAAAACGAATTGAGTAATTCCCAATTTTTACCCTTTTGGGGCCCCTCCTGACCCCTTAAGACAGTGGAACCCAGTCATTTTTACAGATCTGAACCTCCTTCACCAAACAATGCTTCTGTGAAGATATAGGCAAAATCATTTCCATTTAAAAAAAAATATATAAAAAAACATCATAATGACATGTGTCCCCTAATTGAACCTTCGGGGCGGGGTCATATTTAACCCTAGGGACACCATTTGAACAAATCTAACAAAACTATAGTTGGTCATCATTTCTACATAAACATTTTGAAAATTTGTTGGGCCGTTCATGAGAAGAAGATTTTTTAAGTTTTGGACTATTTTAAGTAACGGCGGCCACCTTGAATTTCAGATAAAAAAAAAAAAAATCTTCTGTATAGTCTCTTATGCAATAGAAACACCCATGGGAAGTTTCAGTTTAATTGGCCTAGTGGTTTCAAAGAAAGTGCTGCTTATAGACGACAGACGTCAGACGACAGACGACAGAAGATAGACGATGGACAACAGACAACACACCATCGCATAAGCACTTCTGGCCTTTGGCCAATAGAGCTAAAAATAAATAAAACAAAACAAATAATGACATAAAAAATTGAATACCATAATAATGCCCGATGGTCTAAAATTATCAGGTTCAGCTCAAAGAAAAAGGAAAGAGCCTTGTTTTTCTTTGCTTCACCTGGTAACTTTTAGACTATCAGGCCCTAACAGGGTATTCTCTATACCTTATGACACTGTTGGCATGGTGAACTTGATATTCCAGCTGGAGTGTGGATCCTCGCCCTACTGTCACAGTTGTCATGGTAACCTTGGGGGCAGCCTGATTGTAGTATTCTTTTGGTACTGTTCCACCTTGACAGATCTGTCATCATATTTAATTGATGTAAGTTTCCACATGTGATTCATGAAAATTTCAACACATGATAATAAACTAGAAAATAAACAAGCAATGTAGATCAATACAACATCCACTACCAATGTGTTTTATTACTTGAATAAGTCAGAATCCTGTGATAACTTAAGTACTTAAGGTAGTTACTGATTTGAAATAGCATGCATGATCGCCTCACTGCCTTCTATTATTGTGTCAAGTTAGCAAAGGAACCAATAGATTATAAGTTTTTGTTTTTGCAAGTCTTCATATATCAATTGTGCTTAACCCCCTGTAAGACAGGACCACATTCCACTTTATCTAATAAAAAAAAACTTTAACACAGTGACTATAACAATCTGTTTCTTCAGCAGCTGGTAGCAAATACATTTGGCAAATAATGCAGGAATGTGTCCAGTTTCTTCTTCTCTTTATCCTTACTCCCTTCTCTTATCTACTACCCTTTCTTTACATTCTACATAAACTAACTTGTTATAGGTGGACCATGCACTCCACATAATTCTACTGTATATAAATAAGATGCGCACCCATGTTTTACACCTGGGGTCTCCATCAGGGTCGGTCAATGTTCCACCATAGCAGACGGGAAGTTTGTCAGCATCTATTTCCTTTAACAAAGCCTCTTTATAATTTCCTGCAGATAACAAAAACAAAGAAAATATACTAGATCAAATTAGAAAAGATCAGAAACTAATTTTTTACTAAAAATTAAGTTAAAAAGGGGTCATAAGGCCATTATAAATTAATTACTAGATTATCATCCAAATTTTTTTAAAAAACGGGGAGGGCAGAGGATTTTAATTTTTATTTTTATTTTCAAAATCTAAAATAAAAAAAACAAGAGGCCCAAGAGGGCCTGAGGACATTCTACTGACTCATAGTGGCCACAGTACTTTTTGAAATTCCACAATATTTACCCTCTTTGGGGGGTCGTCTTAACAACTTACGGATAAATACCCCCACCACACCTATACTGAACAAAAAAAATTATTTACCCAAATGGACAAAAAAATGAGAATTTTCCATTTTCCCATAGTATTCATATGTAAAACTCAAAGACCCCTAACATGGCCCTATAAATACATGACCCTTGATTTGTACAAACTTTAAACCCATACTCATTGGGATAATCCATATCAAATATGAACAAATTTGACTGACTGGTTGTTGAGAAGAAGATTTTCGACTATTTTTTATCTTAACCCTTTTTTTACCCACACTGGCTCCTTATGGAAAGTCAATTCTCCTTACTGAGCCAAATGTTATTTCCTATGACTAGATGATACTTCAGAACTCAAATTAAATAATAATTTTGCCTAACTAGATGAAAAAAACAGAGAATTTTTTGTTTTCCCTTAGTATTCCTATGTAAAATTCTAAGTCCCCTTACAGGGTCAATATAAATTTTAGCCCCTAAATTGTTATCTGCAATTAAACACCTACACATAGGGATAATTTATGCCAGAAATGAACAAATCTGACATACGGTTCTTTAGAAAACAGTTTTTGTAATCCTAATTTTTACCCTTCTGGGGCCCCTCCTGACCCCTTAAGACAGTCATTTTTACAAATCTTAACCTCCTTCACCAATCAATGCTTCTGTGAAGATATAGGCAAAAAATTAACATTTATCATAACGACATGATTGTGTCCCATAATTGAACCCTCAGGGCAGGGTCATTTTAAACCTTAGGGACACCATTTGAACAAATCTAACAAAACTATAGTTGGTTATCATTACTACATAAACATTCTGAAAATCTGTTGGGCCGTTCGTGAAAAGAATATTTTCTAAGTTTTGGACAATTTTTAGTAATGGCAGCCATCTGAATTTCAGATTGAAAAAAAGAATCTTCTGCATAGTCTCCCATGCAATAGAAACATCCATGTGAAGTTTCAGTTTAATTGGCCTAGAAAGTGCTGCTAACGGACGACAGACGACAGATGACAGACGACGAACAACGCGACATTGCATAAGCACTTCTGGCCTTTGACCAGTAGAGCTAAAAACGATACAATTTTCTGCAGCAACACATGTTAATATAAAGAAATTTGTGTTTAAAAATGTTGTCTATAAACATTGGTATTTGTGTTTGTTTTTAATGAGCCCTGTTCCAGTAAAAATCTGAACACAATTATTATCGGATATCCAAACGTTTTTGGTATTTTGTCAATTTGAACAATGCTCAGCCATTTCTGTCTATGTACTTTTAAACTTCTGATGTGATATACCTGTGGATTCAGCCGAGAACCATCCACTGTTGTTGTATGGTAATTAGCTGCACTTTTAACAAGTATTCAGTCATATCTTGATGGTGTGTACTTGAAACAGTATTCTAAGCGCTGCCACACTGGAGTATCATGCTGCGGACACATGGTATGATACCCCTACCTGTCATATTATGCTGACATCAGACAAACTAGACCTAGAACTATCCTCTCAATGCTGAGCACCAAGCCAGGAAGCTTCAAGAACAATTTTTCAAGTATTTTGAATGACCTGACCAGGAATCAAACCCACAATCTTCAACATGCGAGGACGCTCTACCTCCAGACTATCGCTGCAGTTTTAGAGAACAATCAGGAGGATTTTTATGTTATTGTCGACCTGGGACAAGTTGTGATACAGTAGACCACAACAACTCTGACAGAAAAATTCAAATTGCATAACAAAAAAGGATTGCATTTTAATAATTATTATTTAACATTGTAACCTGAAAACATCATCTTCTTCTGCATTGTTTTAAACAATTTTTCAGCTTTTTTTATTTTACCTGAATTGTAAAAGACTAATCATGCTCAATGTCTTCCTGGGTAGAACCAGTACTAAGTATTATGCTGATAAAGTGTCTTGCTCAATGACACCACACATAGCCATGGCAGAGGATCAAACCCACATCAGGATCAAACCCATAACAGGAGCTAACCCACGCACTCAACACAAAGTAGAAGTCAACAGCACCCAGGCATTTTAGTAATAACCAGGCTAGACAACTGCTTAACTTCGATGACAAGAGTCAATGTTTTCAACATGATATTATTGAAAGGTAGAACCTGTACTAAGCATATGTGGAAAAAAGTGTCTCGCCTAAGGATACCGCACACAGCCGTGGGGAAGGATTGAACTCACAGCCCTTCGATCCTAGGTTTGGTGTTCTAGTTCTGGACCATGCGCTCCACATTCATGTTATGTTCATGTACTAATATAAAAACCTTTTACTTTCCAGAAAACTCTCCAATCCTGGACTTTGTAAATTTATATCATTATTTTAATGGCTATATCTTTATAATTTTTTACTAACAGGCAAATGTTGCATACATGATTACATGTAATTATTTCAAAGTTGTGACGGCAAGATAGGTGATCATTAACAATAAAACAAACATACCTGACAGCACCACAACTTTCTTACTTGTGGCTTCATGTAACAGAGGTTTCACTAGAGACCAAACAATGGGGAACAGCTTCGGAGCTGAAACAAAAGTTCAATGTTTAGAATTATGTTTTAGAGAATCATTTTGCAGTTACAATATGCTAGAAATGTGTCCATAAGACACAGATGCCCTTTACTGATGTTGACAAATATAGAACTTGACCTGTACTTTATCATTATCAGTTCCACGCAGAATATTACATGAATACATGAACCCGTTCATAAGATATTAATCGGAAACCAAATGGATGGATGGATGGATGGATGGATGGATGGATGGATGGATGGATGGATGGATGGATGGATGGATGGATGGATGGATGGATGGATGGATGGGGATTGGGATGGATGGGGATTGGGATGGATGGATGGATGGATGGATGGATGGACGGACAGACGTTCTCACAAATGGGTATTTAAGTGGCTTCTTTGCATCAATCGTATTACTTGTGCGGCTAAATTTTAGCCATGTAAGAGAAAAAAAGCCACCTAAGAGCTGTTTTCTAAGTGTCTAGAACAGCCACTTAATGTTTTTTCAACTGTCCATAAGAATTACTAACCCTAAACCCTAGACACTTAAATACCCATTTGTCCGCCTGGATGGACAGACGGACGTTCCGGTGGAAGTGATGTTGTGGTGTTATAAAACATCTTTTTTTTCATAAAACAAAACAAAATCTATTTTCTATCTAACCCCTTATGTCACAAACCTTGAGATCCAACCCTAATGACACTAAAAAAGAATGAAAAAAGGTGGAAAAAAAAAGTAAAAGAAAAATGTGAAAAAAAAAAGTTAACCCCACAATGCCATTTGGACGGGTTTTCGCACTTGTGGGGTAAACCTTGCACCCCACAAGTACCAAAAAACCCCACAATGCCATTCTGTACTGGCAACGCAACCCACAACTGCCGCTCCAGACGGACGGACGGACGGATGGATGGATATGGATGGAAAGATGCGAATATGGATGTGGATGAATGGATGGATGGTGGATGGATGGAAGAAAGGGACAGTAGTTAAGCAGCCGGACAATAAAAAAAAATCTAAACTAGAAATGTGTCCATTGTACACTGATGCCCCAACTATCAATCAACTACTAGTAGATGCAACTATCAATCAACTAGATGCCAAAGGGCTACAATGTTGAGCCCGTGTCAAAACCTGTGAGTAAATAGCTCATTATCGTGAACATGTTTGATAAATTATATAAATTATCAGGTGGAGACCAAATATTGCATGTATGTCTAACCTTGAACCTCCAAGTATGACCTTAACCTTTCAGCAATGGACCATGGGGGTGTCTTGTGCATAACACATTGTCTGATTATAGTGAACATTTGTGCTATGATATTTCTAAATCTGTTAAGTGGTTTACAAAATATGGAGCAGATACAAACTTTTGTACCTATTTCTGACCTTTAACCTCCAAGTGCAACCTTGACCTTTGGGCTACGCAACACTTCATCCCATTATGGGTAATATTTGTGCTTTGTTATTTAAAAATTCCCCTATGCATGGCAAAGTTACAGCCGGGACAAGATCAGATGCATGCACTAATGCAGATAAATTGCATGGATCAAAACTGGAAAATCACAAATTAAACAAATTGTACTTACCATTTATAACAAATACTTTTCGCAACATCTCCGGATATATACTCTCTGCTGCACGAACAATAGATAGATACATGTCCACAGCTGTTATAGAGGAAAATACAAACTCATTAAAACACATCGACTTAAAACAATATGTATAGGTTATTTTTATTTAAGATAATATTGTAAAATAATGAAAATATTAACTCTTCTTTATGCAGTGAATTGTTAAAAATTAAGGTATTAATTATTTTGCATTATAATGATAATAACATATGGCTCACTTTTATCATAGATGCTTTTTGAAATAACTTTATTTTTACCTTTTAAAATATATCGTAGCAGATTATGAAAAATAATTCAATACTTTGAGCAAAATAAACCATAATTTTTTTATTATTATTACCAAAATTTTACAAATATATTAATAGATGACTAAAAAAAGAAAGTAAACTTTTATGAAATTATTCCAATTCTGATCAAATCAACATTGTCTGCATATGACTGTTATAATTGCCTTGATCATGACAAACATGTGTATATTATTGGCAGCAATTTCTAAAGCATCTAATATACATACACTAAATAATTATCAACTAGGCCTATATATCACCATAGGTGATTCATACCCCCACAATGCTGCCTTGACAGCAACATCTAATATACAGACACTAAATATCCACTAGGCCTTTATACCCACCCCCCCCCCCCCCCCTCCCTAATGCTGCCTTTACAGCAACATCTAATATACAGACACTGAATATCAACTAGGACTATATATCACTATAGATGATACATACCCCCACAACACCACCTTGACAGCAACTTTTAATATACAGACACTGAATATCAACTAGGCCTATATATCACTATAAGTGATTCCTACCCCCACAATGCTGCCTTGACAGCAACAACTAATATACAGACACTTTATATCAACTAGGCCTATATATCACTATAAGTGATTCCTACCCCCACAACACGGCCTTGACAGCAACATCTAATATACAGACACTAAACATCAACTAGGCCTATATATCACTATAGATGATTCATACCCCCACAACACCGCCTTGACAGCAACATCTAATATACAGACACTAAACATCAACTAGGCCTATATATCACTATAGATGATTCATACCCCCGACAGCAGCACATTGATCGAAGTGTAGACAGAGTTTCAAGTCATTTGCTTGAAAACTGATGCAGAAGTAGTTTGCTTCACAATTTGCTGACAGGCCGAAAAAATGCCCAACAAATAGACAGACAGACTAGCGACTCCTATATACATTGACAAATGTTATTTGTGGGGGTACAATTATTTTAAATTTAATTCCATGTTCATTCTTGTTCTAAAAAACGTGTATACAGCTTAATTCTACATATGCAGAAACAATTTATTACAAAATAACACAAGTTGAATACGTTCAATATTGTATATATAGCATCATTTTTATGTCATCGATGGCTAACAGACAATCAGTTAACCTAACCGCTGTTTCCTGGGATCCTGGAAGGTTAACCAGTACTCGAGCACACCCCATCTCCGCAAGTAACTGATAACTTTCCCACTTGAAGCAGCGGTGAGATGAACAATAATGAGATGCAATGTCATATATCAATCATCACGGAGATTGTAGTTCGGAGGGAATTCCAACTCATGACACCTGGATTGATAGTCTGATTGTTGTTAACATGAATGTCTAGATTAATACAATGACCCATACACCCCGATATCTTTTAAACAAAACATGTTGTGAAGAAAAGTCACCCACGTATACCGCAGTGTTTCACTGCAAATACCAGATATCTAATTAAATCAAATTCATATATCGTCTTCCAAAATAGCAGCCCCCTGCACCCATTAGATAAGATTTGTCTCTCAAAGTAAGTGCAGTAGTACTTAAAGCCAGCTAAGCAATTATTTAACAATCACAATGTCCATGGACATTCTTAACAGTAACAATGTCTGCAAAAAATATTTTATAAGTAGAACTAAAACTGAACGACTTAATCCTACATTCTTAACAATATGCTGAAATTGTGATATCACACTTGTCTAGTCACAAGCTTTATGCAGCTTGATTGATTATTAGTTTGATATTAAATTGAGAACATACAATGTTTTAATGATACACAATTGTCCCTTTATTTCTATAAACAATAATAAACAGAAAGCTTTGCAAGATAAATAGAGAATAACATGTTAGTGTCTAATATTGTCAACTTTACCAGGTGAGGCTTAGAAAAAAAGAGAAGAGGCTCAGCTGAGTCCTTGTTTTTTTTTCATGCCAAACCTGATAAAGTTGACAATATCAGACACTAACATAGTATTCTCTGTATCAAGTTTATATTTCTAATTTGCCTTTTTTTATGAAAATAAGCCTCAAACTTTTGTAACATTCTGTAGATATTCCATCAAAATTTATAATTACCAGTACACATAACGACATCATGTGCCTGATAAAAACCTATGTTTATCATACAGGCAGTTTATCAACAGAAATGAATGTATTGACTTGATAAAAGTAAATCAGATTTAAAGGAAGTGTATCAGGAATTTTCAAATTGTTTAAAAATGTTTTAGCCAATTTACCATGAGTATATAATTATGTTGACCCAGTATTGCCCTAAATATATCTATTTAACCATGCCAAAATAATGTATTGAAAAGGTATTTCCTAACATGGCATATGCACCGTATTGGACTAATATTGATTTCCAGTTTAAATTGCAACATATTTTGTGGCATATTAAATGAGCAACATGATTCTATTTTGATTTCTTTTTGATCTGCCACACGGGATAATATTGTAGAGTCTGAATGATGATCTGAAGGTTGTCAAGTAGTATTTAATTGTTGTCTATATTTATAATAGGGATTTTAAAGTTTTTCACTCCAATTAATTATAGTTTTCATCACTTTTTGATTGATTCGATATACCAAACCATTCGGATTTTATTTATTTATGATAATGAGATGCTTGTCATCATATTTATATTGTTTTTCCTGGTATACTACCTTTAAAACATGAGGCTGAAAGAAAGAGTCAGATCTCCTAATGAATGAGGCTTAAACTGAACTTCTTAAATGTGCATTTTCTTATTCTGCTATGGAAGTCTGGAACAATATACTTTCAACAATCAGAAAACTGAATAACGTAGCTACTTTAAAATATGTGTACAAAGAATTTCTGATTACTAAATCATCTTTCGCATGAAAATAAAATATTGCACTTTATCATTGTTAACACTGTATAGATTTTAGCAGGTTTCTGCTCCAAATATTGTTTTATGTAAAACATTGTTATCTTGATACTATTGATTTTAAATGTGTTATTCAGACGGCCTCACTGAAAATAAGATTTATATTGTATATAAAAACTTAATGAGTTTATCCTCTCTAAATAAAGACACTACTATTATCATTATCATTAATATTATTATTATTATTATTATTATTATAATTATTATAATTTTTATTATTATTATTATTATTATTATTATTATTATCATTATTATTATTATTATTATTATTATTATTATGTACATACATGTTATTTTCCAGGATACTGTTTATTTGCTAAAATTTATCTAAATTGCTGTGGGTTGCTTAAAAAATGTTGAAAATCACCGATAAATTAAATATAATGGTGTTTTGGTTAAATTTCAAATAATTTCAGGTTATATGTATGGCATACCTAGTTTTTGTGGGCGGAGGGATGACCTCAGAATGAATTCGCAACAGATTAGAACTTACGTCCTTAAGCAAGTAACTAGTAAACTTTCTTACATAACGTTTTTTATTAAAAATGTGTACTTCAATGATCACATCCTTCTGAAACAATATCAAACTACATGCAAGAAATAAAAGCGAAGCTGCATGATAAATGCATGCGACAATGGCGTGAATCAATATTTCATGAGATCCAGTGTTTTCCTATCAGTACTTTTTTTATAATAATTGATTGATTGATTGAATATTTAGCGTCATTTTATGCTATCGAGGGCTAACAGACGATCAGTTAACCTGTTTCCTGGGATCCTGAAAGGTTAACCCGTACTCGAGCAAACCCTATCCCCACAAGTAACTGATAACTTTCCCACTGAAATCAGCGGTGAGAGATGAATGATAATGAGACACAATGTCGTATATCAATCATCAAGGAAACTGTTGCCGGTTTTCTAATAAATATTCAATAAAGAATCTACAAATTTTTATGATATTATGAAATAAAGACATTCTCCAGGCAGATGAGCTACAGCCAGTAAAGTTCATCTTTATGTACATGTATATGATAATCTTTGTTAATTAAATTACGTACATAAACTGTTTAAGTGCCTCATCCCATATCCTTGCAAGTCATAAATAAGCAGTACTCCAAAAACATACGTCCCTCTCTGAAGAACAAAAACGTTGGACTTGTATAATACCAATGACTGGTCAGAAATTATAATGTAATATAATATACTGCTTCTCCGTTATTTGTCAAAATACTAAGATTTGAATATCCTTCCCATGTACTACAGTGTCCTCCATCTTTTTTTTACTTTGTATTGATAAAAAACTGTTTCAAAAACAATAGAACTAACTAAAAAACATAACACAGTCAAACCTGTATAAGCAGCCACCTCTATTAAGCAGCCACTTGTCTTAAGCAGCCACATTTGCTATTTTCCATTTCTATGCTTTCAGAGCAATTTAACCTGTTTTAAGCAACAGCCCGTCTTAAAAGGTCACTTTTTCTCCTTCCCTTGACTGGCTGCTTAAGATAGGTTTGACTGTATTAAATATAAATCAATATGATCACCGACTATAGATAGCTAAGCATGCATTTTCCTGCTGCTTTAACAATCAATATTACCCCATAACCCTTTACTTCATATAGATGCCTTTGGACACCTCTAATATAGACGCCTTTGGACACCTCATATAAAAGGCTTATGAATTATCGGGTGAATTATGTTTATAATATTTGACAGAGTGGAAAACAGTGCAGGAAGTGTTCAGATTGCTCTTTACGAGCAATCTGAACTCTTCCTGCACTGTTTTCAAAGGCCTTCTGTGATTGGTGCGGGAAAACGCGTATCTATGGAGTAAAGGGCTAAACAAGCCCATTCTTTCCTTGGGGAGGTCCTCTGTGGGGAAAGTGATTAATCACCACTTACCTCTCACTATTGGGCTCACGGGTTCGAACACAAAGTGGTCCAAAAACTTGGTGTGAGAAAGTTTGACAGTTATTTGCAGGAGGACGGTGGTTCTACTCAGAGTCATTCTGAGGTCTGCAGTCCAATACAACCATCAAGAATAAAGCAGCTGTCTATATACACTAGGCATTAATTACATAATATATACAATTGCAGGCTACCAACCACTGCTGGTTCATTGTATGGAAACAAACTCTTTCAGCTTCTTGTCTGGGTACGTGTGCATGTGTCTGCATGTGCATGCATGCATGTAAGCAAATATGCATGCATGCATGTGTGCAAATGTGTGTGCATGCGTGTGTGCAGTGGGTGGGGTGGGAGATAAACTTGTCTTCAAATGAGTATTTTACCCCTAAATGTAGTATGCAATGCTTATTTTCAAAATGTTAAGGGTAAAAAACACTTTTCCATCTTTGACTTGAACTATATTCCTATTAACATTGAAAAAGGATGTCGTGTAACACATGTAATTGTAGTTATTCAGTTTATATGTTCCAAATGCATGTAAACTCAGCCTCTGATTTAAAATTTTGACATCTTTTTTCAATAAAATAATGTTACCATTAAAACTTGTCCGGCTTTTGTATTTTTCACTCTGAGTGTCTTTCCGGGCCATGTTTTTCACATGTAGGTAGGTACAAATATGAACAGTTACAATATTTAATGCAAATAATGTGCAGAAATTAAATTGTATTATCAAAGCTAATTTTGTCATAACAGTGACTGTAAAAATTGTATGTAACTATATTTAACTATGGAAAAAAAACAATGTGGCTCCTGTTCTGTGCTAAATCTATTCAAGAACATGGTAATAAGGTTACGTTGAGAACAATATACTTAGATATTAAATTCACAAAAAGTCATACAACAAAGACTGTTATATAAGATTGAAAATATCATGAACCTATGTTTGGGAATACATGTCCAATATATATGCACACTTAGCATAGCATGGGGCATAACTCTAGCTGTAAAACTACTAGGAAAGGTAGGCAACTCAGTAAATATGTATGTTAGATGGGTATTGTTAATATCATTATACTTTTATTAAAAGATTATTGAAAACTGAGGCACAATATTTGAACACTCTCAATAATACACGAAGATGAAAATTAAATCAAACTGTAATATTTATAGAACTATATAATCTTAAAAATGATATAAAACTGTATAATGTATAAAACTTATATCTATAAAACTGTATAATATATAAAAATGTAATATCTATAGAATTGTTATATAACTGTAATATATCTTTTGAACTGTAATATATGTAAAGAACTGTTATATATATCTATATAACTAATTTATTTATATAACTGTAATATATCTATAGAACTGTATTATATCTATAAAACTCTAATAAATCTATATGACTGTAATATATCTATAGAACTGTAGTAGATCTATATGAATGAAATGTATCTATAGAACTGTAATATAGCTATAGGACTGTAATATTTCTATAGGACTGTAATATTTCTATAGGACTGTAATATCTACGTAACTGTATTATCTGTAAAGCTGCTATACATCTATAGAACTGTAATATATCTATAAAACTGTAGTATCCAAAAAAATTGTAATATATATACATGTATATATATATATATATATATATATATATATATATATATATATATATATATATATATATATAGAAGTGTTATATGTATTGGACTTAATATATCTATATTACTGTAATATCTATAAAAATGTTATAAATCTATAGAACTGTAAAATTTCTACAAGACTGTAATCTATCTATAGGACAGTAATATATCTATATAACTGTAATATAGCTATAAGACTGTTATATCTATATAGAACTGTAATATATCCACAGGACTGGTTATATATTTATAGAACTGTTATAATATATATATATATACATAACTGTGTTAGAACTGATAGATTTATTAATTCAAAATTTGGAAAATGAAAAAAACACTTTTAAGTTTAAAGTATTAAAGCAGGCAAGATTTTACCATTAAACTAAAATTAATAATAAACTGATCTTCTGAGCAGGTCACTAAACAGAATGAGCATAAGTTTCCATATCTTGTCTTACACTCGGGATAGGCAATAATAATATTTATAAAAACAAGAAAATATCGGTGGAACAGATGGATGCTCCCTAAGTGAGTGTTTGACTCTGTACCATATTCCCTTAGTGCTGATGGCTACTTGGTTAAAAAATACCAGACTGCAGAGCAGGAACAATATGTGACTCTGCACTTGACAGAACTCATTCGCAAATCATTGAACCAGAACAAAATGACAATATGTGCATATCCTAGTTAGTTTTACAAAATTAAAACCAGAGGTTGTAGTGAAGTAGCATCATGAAGACAATATGCACATCTCCACTTGGTAATCATGCATCCTAGCAAGTTTCATAAAATTCCAACCAGAGGTTGTAGAGAAATAGAGAGGAGAAGAGTTTGGTCACAGACAGAATGAAAGGGCCACAACTCTGTGAAAAATCATCGAACTGGAACACAAACACAGCAAATTTCATCAAATTCAAACCTGAGGTTGTAGAGTAATAGCATGGACAATAATTTGGTCACAGACTCAATAAAAGGGCCATAACTCCATTAAAATCATCGAACCGGAACACAAAGACAATATGCGCATCTCCACTTGGTAGTGATGCATCCTAGCAAGTTTCATCAAATTCCAACATGGGGCTGTAGAGAAATAGCGTGAACAAGACTATGGTCACAAACAAAATCCAAGGGCCATAACTCCGTGAAAAATCATCGAACCAAAGCATAAAGACAATATGTGCATCTGCACTTGGTAATGATGCATCCTAGCAAGTTTCATAAAATTCCAACCTGAGGTTGTAGAGAAATAGCGCGGACAAGAATTTGGTCACAGACTCAATAAAAGGGCCATAACTCCTTGAAAAATCGTCTAACCGGAACACAAAGATATAATGCGCATGTCCACTTGGTAGTGATGCATCCTAGCAAGTTTCATCAAATTCCAACATTGGGTTGTAGAGAAATAGCACGGACAAGAATTTGGTCACAGACAGAACCAAAGGGCCATAACTTCGTGAAAAATCATCGAACCCGAACACAAAGATATTATGCACATCTGCACTTGGTAATGATGCATCCTAGCAAGTTTCATAAAATTCCAACCAGAGTTTGTAGAGAAATAGCCCGGACAAGAATTAGGTAACAGACGCATGCACGGACGGACGTACGGACAACGGGGACTATATGCTTCCCCCCTTTGGGAAAGCATAATAAATGTTTATGGTGATGACATTTTTGTCAGTTTGTAGTTTACATCATTTTGAGGCAGGGTTAACATCAGGGTAAGGAATCTACATCATTTGGCTTGCAGTCAGTTCACTTCTATATACATCCCCACTCACTATAAATAATACGGGAACTGTTAAAAAAAAGGGGGGGAAACTCCTTTTAAAACATAAGCCAGTTATATGTCTTAATATAAATATTTCTGTTTGCTACTCAGTCAATGAATCAACCCTGACTGCTCTACAAACCATGAATGGAAAAATCAATCATATGGGACAGAGAAACATATTTGACAGATCTAGGAGAAAACAGGCGAGATGCCCCTCACTTAAAGAAAACAGTGCAGCGATTGGTAAAATATGGTGTTTTTTTCATTCCAGGTTTCTATGGTGATGGTGTTTATAGTATGGAATAAATGTGCTTATGAAGGACTTGGAAATGAAAAGTTTTCTGTAGAAAAAAGGTGTATAAAAACAATTCAATTCAACTTTGATAGCAACAGTATTCCATATGCAGGTTATCAAATTGAAGTTTTATTAACAAAATTAATCAAAACTGAGGTAATAAAATATGCTTGGATGAAAAGTCACATCATCTTGCAATGTGGTAATTGTAACATACATATGCCAGGGCATCAACAAAACATTTCAGCTGTAAGAGGCCTCATTAATAAAATTGTCCAACATATGGTACATAGTTTAGAGAAAACCAATGGCATGTGACTTAATTCAATTTGATTTTCTGCAACAACATATGTTAATTTCTATAAATTTGTGTTGCATAGGTTGTCTGTAAACAGGTGTATTCCTCTTGTAGTTGATTCAATTCTGGGGGGGGGGGATCTGGATACACTTCACTTATTACCAGAAAGCCAAAGGATCAATCTGAACAACTCTCTGACATTTCAACCATATTTACAGGTGATGCCTCCTTCAAACATGTTTGACCAAATAAGTTCCAAATACTAATTTGATCCCCTCGCCAAATAGTGTTGGTTGTATATTCTACCAACTGTCATTATTAAAAATGGTACCAAGTCAATTGCATTATTTATATAGGTGTATTATTTTCAGTAGTTCTATGACACCAGCAGATGTGACTTTTCATACAAGTAAAAGGCTATTATGAATTAATTGCTATAATAATTATCATCCAAACTTTCCTTAAAAATTGGGAAGGGAGGAGGATTTTTTTTTTATTTATTTATTTAATTTTTTTTATATTTCTTTTATGAAAATAAAAAGGGTCGGGGCGGCATGAAAATAAGTAGGCGGCAGGGATGATAATCTAGCAATTAATTTATTATGGCCTAAGAAAACAAAAAAATCCATACACTTATAACACAACCTCTAGCAGCAAACCAAAAGGGAGCCCTGCAATCTTGACAACTACAAGTGACTCATGGGATATTAATAATAGGTACTAAAGGAAGGCTACGATACCTGGTTTCCAAATGTGTTTTACTCCAAATTTATTCAAGTCATAGATGACTGAAACTTGATGTATCCCAGTGCTTTGCTAAAATTGACAGTTTGAATTTATATATCAACACTTATTTGTGTTGTAATTGTAACACCAGACAATGTTATTATGAACAGAATACAATTTAAGTAAATATTTCACTTAAAATGCATAATTAATTATACATTTTTTCTGCTTAAAGGCAGTTTGTCAGGTTTCTTCCAAATTTTGGGATAGTCAAAAACTTTTTCATCTCAAATTTATCAAGCTGAAAAGTAATTGCAGTACCCATATTCCCATAAGGATATCTTTTAAACCCAGTGTTAGTTGTAAAGCAGTGTATGCAGAATGTTAATTTTTAGAATTGGGATTGCATTTCAATTGTGGGGTTTTTTTTCATGTAAAGCATAAGATAAAATTTAAAATTCGTTAAATTTTAGTTATAAAAGATAATTAATGTTTTACATTCATTTTAGAATAAAATTTAATTTTTTTAGATTAATCCCAACATACTGCTTTAAAGGAAAAGTGTTGGCATTTTAATCATAATTTTGTGACAGCACTCAAACAGTAAAAATGCAACCATTATGAATACTTATTTTATATAAATTGGTATTACATCAACTGTAACTAACAGAGCATAGAATTTAAATGATATCTTCCTGTACTTACTTCTCTGTGGCCAGACCCAGTAGGCTCAGCCAGTCGCGCATCTGGCTATCAATCCAGGGGTCAAGAGTTCAAGTCCCACCTGGTCACAGCTTACGTGATAATTAATATATCTCATTGTTATTCGACTCCTACAGCTGATTTAAGTAGTAAAGTTATTACATACTTGTGGGAAAAGGTGTGCTCAAGTACTGGTTAATCTTTCAGGATCCCAAGAAAAAATTGGTGAGGTTAAAAGAACATCTGTAAGCTCTAGATGGCATACATATTATGCTTAATATTCGAATTAACCTCTCAATGTTAAGCCTGAGCATTTTAGCCCAGCTCTATTGGATACAAACACTTTGTGCAAGTGTTTATGAGCTACATATGGTAGGACGATGGTTCTATTCAGACCTCTACTGAAGTCTCCCTCCACCAATAAAAACAAATATCATATGCTGAAAGTGCCATTTAATATTCTCTGCATCTACATCTAACTTTTTTTATATAAATCTTAGCCAACTTCCCCCGAGTGTCAAATCATTTTATTTTCTATATTAAATATAGGCGGGGGAGTCCTTATTTGGGGGTATATGGTATTATAGATTTAAAGTACTCAAGCCGTATCATTGGAACCACATGGTTAAAGCTGTATAACCAGTATTTGAAGATTTATAAAGAAAGAAGCAACTTGTTTATGAATGACAAACATTTTCTTGAATTCGCATGGCCTTTGATGCATTCATAACAGGGGATACTTGTCTTAAACATGATTAATCATGTTTTAAATCTAAATTTACTGATCAGAAATACCAATACGCAAATCAGCTGTTCCGCTGATGAAAATTATCGCAAAACTTCTGATTCAATCATAAGAGCTCTGTCAATTCCATCAACTTTCAGAATGAGAACTGTCACTAGACATGTGCAAAGATTTTTTTTTTCCATTTTGTCAAAAGATTTTTTTTTTATATGAGAAGCCATTTATCATTGGAACACTAGAAAAAGATTGTGTTGTTAGAGAAATTTTCCTGAAAATAACAAAAAAATTTGATAATTATCAATTATATCCATTATTTATTGAATTGAACGGGTAGAAAATACTGGTTATGACGCTTTAATAAGATATTCCTAATTCATCAGCAAACTGAAATTTTATCAGTTCGCATTACAAAACTAATACAAGACAAGACAGCCTTATGTATCTTTTATTGTATTTTATATAATCAAAACTTGCCCACCTTCTCTGTCTCTTCTTCACAGAGTTTTGTCAAACGCTCCATCTCATGTACAAACTTTCTCATCACATCTTGCTTTTTTACACTTCGCAACAAACCTGTAGGAGAAGATTCAACTACATTTGTTCTGTACTGTGCAGCAGCTTCAACACACATATGTGGCATTTATTAACAAACAGTTCCATGTTGCTTTACCAGCAAATAATTTCATAAAGACCATAAAGTTAAAATTAAATAATCCCAAAATGTTGAAGGGTATAATTATTTTCCAGAAACCAATTTTCAATAAATACCCACTGTGACCTCGACCTTTCACTTACTGACCCAAAAATGAAAAGTGAACACCTACTTACCAAGACAAACCATACTGTAAAGTTTGTAAGTTTGTGGGCCAAGTCGTATTTAGTTATCATCCGGAAATCATGATAGAAAAATCAACAGATCAACAAAGCTATATTCCTCTGATTCTTCGAAAGTCTATCGTGATAATTAAGACCATATTTTGAACCTACAACCTTCTCTATGTGAGGCCAACACACAACCACTGGATACCCCTACAAACCATCATTACAGATACATAATTTGTGATACATATTTTGATATACCTTTCATATCAATGCCAGCCAGATTAGCTCAGTCCGTAACGCGTCTGACTATAAATCTAAGAGTCGTGAGTTTGAATCCCTGCCTGGGAACCATATCCATGATGATTGAAATACAACATTGTGTCTCATTATAATTTGTCTCTTACAGCTGATTCAAGTGGGAAAGTTATCAATTACTTGTGAAGATGGGTTATGCTCAAGTACTGATTACCTTTCAGGATCCCAGTGATTAGGTTAACTGATCATTTGTTAGCCCTCAATTGCATAAAAATGATGCTTAATATTCAATCACTCAATCAAACCTTTCATATCAACAAGACCGTAGGGATCTATGTATATTGGACATCCCTTCTTGTCTGTGCCAGGTAAAGTGCCCCCTGTACGATATTTCTGTATGACCTCAGGCTCTTCATACTCATCCAATATCTTATCTGCACCAATCTGTTGTCGCCATGCATACGCCTGGAATTGAAATATTTTTATAATTATGAAACCTGGTAACACATTCCCAAGACAGAACTGAACATGGTATTGTGTTTTTCAAATAGTCCTGTGCTGGGTCCATGCACTTGGTCCACTGCTTCTCAAGGTGATTTCTGCCAGTTTTATAGAAGACTTCTTTCTACTTGCAAAATTGCCCTTAACCCTTTACTTCATTTGGACACCTCTAATATTGAAAGCATTAATTCACCACATATCAGCAATGGGTGAATTATGTTTACATTAACTGACAGAGTGAAAAACAGTGCAGGAAGTGTTCAGATTGCTTGTTACGTGCAATCTGAACTCTTCCTGCACTGTTTTCAAAGGCCTTCTGTGATTGGTGCGGGAAAATGTGTATCTATGTAGTAAAGGGTTAAACAGCACAGGTTAGATCATCATCATCATCAAATTTATTATCTGGCAAGAATTTCTTCAGGTTTGAAAACAGATGATAATCACTGGGTTTAAGGCCTGGTGAATAAGATTGCCTTGGTGAATGTGGTAGAA
Source organism: Panopea generosa (assembly GCA_029582155.1). Classification (NCBI taxonomy): domain Eukaryota; kingdom Metazoa; phylum Mollusca; class Bivalvia; order Adapedonta; family Hiatellidae; genus Panopea; species Panopea generosa. The sequence goes on along the minus strand of CM055899.1, from coordinate 53,080,575 downwards.
GTTCAAAGTGCATCATACACCCATAGGTATATAGACTTATCCTGTACCCAGAATGTAGGCGTACATCTCCCTGTAAGTTATAGGTTATCCAACATTGTAACTTTTAGTTTATGGGAGATGAGGGCCTATGTTCTAGGTACAGGGAAATTCTATACAGTATGGATGTTTTGTTACAATTCACAGGGATTTGATTTTGATGTTGAGACTCCCATGATATCAACAAAAAAATATCTCCTAAAAAAAATCATTATTTCACAGAATTATATAAAATAAATAAAACTGTTAGTGGTAAAAAAAATAAAACTGTTAGTTGTATGCAAGGAATCAATCACATGTATAAGACACTCAGTTTCTATCCCACAGTATGATTTTTTGATAGGAGCCATGACTCTGAAAATTCAGAATGTCCTTATATCAACCGGATTCTGACCTAAATCAAATTTTAAGTCTTACATTAGGTTTTATGACAATTTCAGTTACTCACTGACCCTCACTGTAAATACTTGAGCAATAATATTGACATACCCGTAATTATTATAGAGATCGACGGACCATCATCTGCTGATATAAATAGAACGATATATGGTTGCCTCTATATGGGTATCATGTCCTTTGTTAACCAGACTTATAGCCCTGCTTATGTCAAGGTTGGCCGTATTGATCACCGCCAAAATGATGATACATAACAGGGACTACTTCTTATTCCTCGAATTTCATTTTTTTTCATTTATTTTATATAGAAAGCAGAATAAAACAAACAATAATAATATATTGTGGACATTGTCTAATATCATTATTAAAAAAATGTGGTATAAAAAAAACAAACGCTAAAATAATATCAATCAAAGTCGGAAGGCGTATGAATATTTATTAAAGCCCATCTGTCAATACTGCAGTGAATGTACGTAGGTCACTCACAACAGCCTCTCTGTTAAGCTAGTACAGTGAAATTGTTGGAAGTCCACTGACTGTAATGGAAGTTAAGCAACGAAGTATTATAAGGGTTAGTACTTGGTTGGGTGAACGCTGTCATTTCAATGGAGACGAGGATTAACTTTCGAACCTGCATCTGTACAAATCTATTTCCTTGGGATAGGGCACAACATGGCCAGAAACTGAGGAAAGCCACAGGCTGTGCAGTTGGAACTAAGCCCTAAAGGTTAAAGAGGGGAGGAGTGTAGTGAATGTACATAGGTCACTGACACAAAAGCCTCGCCATTAAGCTTAGTACAGTGACATGGTTGAAGTGCACTGACTGCATTTGAAGTTAAGTACGTAGTAGGGGGGGGGGGGGGGGGGGGGGGGGGGGGGGGGGGGGTAGTACTTACTACTATCACTTTAGTACTTTCAAGATTTATATATTGTCTTATTATTGTGGTTAAATTATTCATCTTCTTTGTTACGGGGTTATGTGCAAGTCAATCCAACTGTACTGGCAAACGTTCAACAAACAAATTGCTTTTGGCCATTTACAACATATTTATTAAAACAACCAATAATTACATGCTTTGGCATAAATTCTATAAATATAACATTATAAATTAATTGCTACATTATCATCCAGATTCAAACTGTTGTCATAAATTGAAAGTGTGACCTTGACTTTTGAGGAAAGATTCTGGGTCTTACATGCGACACTTAATTATGTCATGTTGATCAACTGAGCCAAGTGTTTTTAAAATTTATCCATAGCTGACAAAGTTACAGACAGGAAAAGAAATCTCACACAGACAGAAAGTGTGTCAAACAAACTCAAAGTGTGACCTTGACCTTTGAGGTGCACATGTGGGTCTTACATGTGACACATTGTAATGTCATGCTGATGAATTGAGCCAAGTGTTTTTGAAATTTATCTATAGGTGACAAAGTTTCAGACCGGACACGAAATCTCAATCAGTCTGAAAGTGTCATCAAGCAAAGTTAAATTGTGACCTTGACCTTTGAAGTGGGATTCTGGGTGTTCTTGGTGTAAGGCACAAAACACATCGTCATGTTACGTTGATCATTTGTAGCAAGTATTTACAAAATCCATCTATGCATGACAAAGTTACAGGTTGGACAGGAAATCTCACACTAACTCAAAGTGTTGTCAAACAAAATCAAATTGTGACCTTGACCTTTAAGGTACAGGTGTGGGTCTTATTCGCAACAAGTTGTCATGTTATGTTGATCATTTGTAGCAAGTATCAACAAAATCTATTTATGCATGACAAAGTTACAGGCTGGACACGAAATACCACCGGAATGAAGGACGGACGGACGGATGGACACTGCGATTACTATATGCCACCCAAAAAATGTTTTGGGGGGCATAAAAATACATTGACTGAGAGCCCAAAAATGTAGACACTGATTAAAATGGGCAACATATAGAGAGCGACTATTGGGATATACAGAATATAAAAAAAGTCTGGTTTTAAAAACAAGAAACTATTTGATTCAAAATTTCTCTACAAACAGTATATATTGCGTACAAAGCACTCTAATACTCATGTTATGTAACTTTGATCAACAAAGCATACTGTCAAATGATAAAGATAATTTGGAGAAGTAGTGTTACAACAAATGAAATTTTTCTTAAGTGTCGCATTGTTTAAATAAATGTCAGTATATCAGACAAAGTGATACAAGTGGTTCAACTCTGCTCTCTCACATGAGCCCGAGTCATCAAAATCTACGTTTGTTATATTTTACTGAAATTAAGGCCATAATAAATTAATTACTAGATTATCAACCAAATTTTCCTTAAAAATGGGGAGGGCGTGAGGAGTTTATTTATTTTGGGATTATTTTTTTTTCATTTTTAAAATTTATTTATTTTTTTTTTTTTAATCATTTTTTTTTTATGAAACTAAAAAGGGTCGGGTGGTATTAAAATAAGGGGGGGGGGGGATGATATAATGATATAATCTATCAATTAATTTATTACGAGCCAAAATTGTTCCAATATCCTTGACACTCTGTCTGTATGGCTTATTTTACATAACACTGTTCATACTGTGCTCAGCAAAATTAAACTTTACTCTCTTCTTCCTATGTCTTTCTCAGAATTTGATTACAGATTCAAACCTTTGACTAAGAGGTCGCTTAGATCACCCTGCCGTGGAGAATCCTTTATTTATTTGAATAATTTTAAACTGATATTATTTTGATCTTTCCTGTGTGATATCTGACATTTAAAAATTGTGGTCTTATAAGGTTCATGTTATAGATATATGGATTTTTGTTGTCCATTTATTGAGATATTGGCAACTTGGTTTCCTGCACAAAAACTGTGTTTCTGAATGGTATCTTTTGTACATTTGAATTGACTGAAACCAAATTTCGTCACACTTTTTTTATGTGTTGGTTTACGGATTTTTTTGAAAAATGATTGGATGGATGGTCAAAAATAACACCCAACTAGAATGAATGAATGAATGAATGAATGAATGGGGTTTTACGGCATACCAACACATTATAGGTTATTCGACGCCAACAGGAAGGAATATTCCAGGTTCACTCTACATGTACAAAAACAACAAATTAACATAGAGATTTAAAAAAATCACACAACAAATGAATTTGCAGAATGAACCTAGAACCTTGATACCTGCAGAACTGCAGAGTTTCAGCAAATTCTACCGTATTACTCAAATTGTCGCTTCTTACGACATGCATGAGCCACAGTGGTCCTATTCTTGCCATCACTCATATGGCTCCCTCAAACCACACAGGGGTTGATAATTTAACCACAATAGTGAACATGACAAAAAATGATAAAATGAACATGATACCCATTCGTAGGATTCCTACCCCTCTGCAGAGATCAGCAGTGATTCTATTCTTAGCTGGAACCACAAGGGCTTAAACCAACTAGAAATGTGTCTGTTTACATGAATGATCCTGCTTCATGTTTTGACTTGTGGCAGTAGTTCTTACTGGAATGACAGCATGAATGTTATATATTGAACAGAACAGCAACTATTGATCAGAAAAGAGTTTTAAAATTAACTTAAAAAGGGGCCATAACTCCTGCAAAATTTAAATGTTGACAAATATTAAGTTTGAACTGTATTTTATAACTATATGCCTAAACACAAAATATTAATGAACTACAATGACCCCACCAGAAACCCAATTTTTCAATTAAACAAATAGACAGACAGGGGTAACTTTTAATGTCCCTTTGCCATTCTTCAAATGGAGATAATTTATTACAGTTGAAATTTGTTCATTTTCTAATTTTGAGATATTTACTCGAAGGCCATAATAAATTAATTGCTAGATTATCGTCCCCGCCCGCCTTCTAATTTTCATGCCACCCTGACCCTTTTTATTTTTTATATGTTTTTTGTTATTAAAAAAACATCAAACATTTCAAAAATAAAAAAAAAATTCTCCAGCCCTCCCCGTTTTTAAGAAAAATTTGGATGATAATCTAGCAATTAATTTATAATTGCCTAATGACAATGATTTTTAGGTGTGCAATTTAAGTCATGGCAAGGAAATCTGTAGTTTATTTTCTCAATTATAATTATTAGTGCCAGGTTAAAAAAAATTAAGAAAAATGGATTTTTTTTTTAAAAAATTGAAAGAATAGGGATTCAAGTTAATTCATTAAATCAACAAATAAATTAAGTCTGGCCAGCTAGCCTTCTAAGTATGAGTTACCAGTATATGGATATTTATAAAAAAATGGTTCCATTCAATTGATTTGTCATGCTGTTTTACTCCCATTCAATAATTTTCATTCAACTGCAATGATTTGAACAACTCTAACCAATGACTTCAGTGTCAGGTGAGAGGTGATCTTAAGATGGCCCGTATTAAACCTTTCGGCCATGGAGGATCGTCATATGTATACATAGTCCGAAATGGGTATCAAATTGGGTTTTCCCCTTAACTAGAAGTAGATACAAACAACTTTTACAGTTATTGTTTTTACAACTTGGCCAGTTTTTTACAATCCAATTCATTTCCTGCACAAGTAATCTTCAATAAACAATGCGACACATCAAGTATATCATCTGTACATAAATGAAAGCCCTGGACTCACTACTTTATGATATTGTCTATTTTTGATTGAATGAATATTTAGTGTTATTTTTATGCCATCGATGGCCAACAGATAATCAGTTAATCTAACCACTGCTTCCTGGGATCCAAAAAGGTTAACCAGTTCTCGAGCACACCCCATCTCCACAAATAACTGAAAACTTTCTCTGCAATCAGTGGTGAGTGACCAATGACAATGAGACAAAATTTCTTATATCAATCATCACAGAGATTGTTGCTGGGAGGGGATTCAAACTCATGACCCCTGGATTGACAGTCAAACTGGCTGAGCTAATCAGGCCCAGCAAAATTGTCTATTTGAAATTACTGTTTATTCATACAGTAATGGCAGTGACTGTAATTCTCCAAATTAAGTATAATGTTAATTGAAGGTTAATTCTTAATTGGCCAATTACAATACTTACCTCTCTTAGCATTGATTCGGCTTTCTTTATGTTGAAGTCCCGTGCTGCAAATATAAACAAATATAAATGAAGGTATAATCGATAATTCAAAGCTAGTTTATAACTAGGCCAGTTTGTAATAGCACAGAATAGGTATAGGAAAAGTGGGTAGTTACAGTTGGCTATGCAACCAATGTATAACTGAATACCTGTCTTATATGTAGTGGTCAATGTTTTGTTTTAACTTTTCTCAAGCATACTGCCAACAGGAAGGAAGATTCCAGGTTTACTCCAGTGTTAATGTCAGTATGCCAATGTTCAAATCAGTGTTCAAGTCAGTTTTCATGTCAGAAGCTATGTCAATGGTCATGTCAGAGTGTGTGTCTGTATTCATGCCAGTTTTTACATTAACAATATTGTCATTGTGACCATGTAAAAAACATCTTTATGTGGACAGTCTTGAATATATGAAAAATATGTTTAATTTATACATTGTTTTATAAATGATCATGATTCAGAGATGCAATTTATTCATCATGATCAATTAAATGCTCTCTGGTTAACGAGGTGATAAATGTACTCAGTGGAGCAAACAGTTTGGGTGATATAAGTTAAATTTAATTTTTATAGTAAAAAAAAAAATCATTATATACATAGAAGATATTTGTAAAAGTTTCTTAATAGAGAGAATATCAAAACCAACAGCTAGATAAGAAGACTATTATATATTAGAGTGTTATTATATATTTTGATGAACTCCAAGCTCAACAGTGAATATCACTGAAATTAGACTTAAACATGAAAAGAAATAGGTTATTTTAGTTTTTAGGGGTTTTTTTGCAGATCGCGGCGTGGTCTAGTGATAGAGCATCCGCCTCGCATGCGGAAGGTCGTGGGTTCAATCCCCGGCTGGGTCATACCAAAGACTTTAAAAATGATACCAGAAGCTTCCTCGCTTGAAGCTCAGCATTAAGAGGAGAGTTCTAGGTCTGGTCGGCCCGGTGTCAGTATAATGTGACTGGGTGGGGTATCATACCATGTGTCTGCGGCATGGTACTCCAGTGTGACAGTGCTTAGAATACTGTCTCAAGTAGATACCATCGCGATATGACTGAAAAATTGTTGAAAAAAAACGCTAAACACCATACAACAAGTTATTTTTTATTGTAATTTCTACATAGACTGCAAAAATATATTTACGCAAAAATCTACTGATTTTATATCAAATCTAGTGATTTTTAATCCCAAATCTACTGATCTGAAATCTCAGGTTCAGCAAATCTATCACATGTATGCGGAGCAGTGGACCAGTGGTAAAGCATCAGACCCAGGATTGGGGGATTGTGGGATCGATTCTCCACCACGGCTATGTGTTGTGTTCTCAAGCATTAGACACTCTACTGGCATATACTTAGTACTAGTTCTAATGCTCAGCATTTAGAGGAGAGTTCTAGGTCTGGTCGGCCTGGTGTCAGTATAATGTGACTGAGTGGGGTATCTTACCAAGTGACTCCGGCATTATAAACCAGTGTGACAGCAATCAGAATACTGTGTTAAGTAGACACCATCGCAATATGACTGAAAAATTGTTGTAAGCGATACTAAACACCATACTAGTTCTAACCAAGAAGACTTTGAGCATGATTTGGTTAAGCTGTGAGAATATGTTTCACAATCAATGTACAATAAGTATGTATAGAACATGACAGTAGTTTTGTGCCAACAACTTGGTATACAGTATGTGGACTAACACTTTGACATTTAATGTTATGTCACAGTTCTTTACGATAGTATATTTTTAACTAATAAAAGGTGTAATACTCTATATAATTATATAACATAATTATACCTCTGGATAAACCATTACACAGTTGTTTGAAGCGAGATTTACAGACATTTTCAACACAACAAGACATGTCAGATATGGTATATCCAGTTTAACTCATGGAGGAAGACCTTCGAATTAATTAGATTAAAATTATTTTCCATCCGCAATTGTACAAACGGAGCTGAGCTTGAACTCATGACCTAAGCGGTGAGATGTAAGTGTCCTGGAGACCATTCGGAGGACCCTTAAACATAACTTACCACTTCCTCAGTTCCTACAATAAACCCTTCTAGTCTTATGTTTGGACCATATTGTTATCACTTACAAGGATTGTTTGTTTGAGAATTTAGCGTCATTTTTATGCCATCGAGGGCTAACAGACGATCAGTTAACATAACTGCTGTTTCCTGGAATCCCGGAAGGTTAACCCCTACTTGAGCACAACCCCATCTCTGCAAGTAACTGCTTACTTTCCCAAATGAATCAAGTGAGAGATGAATGATAATGAGACACAATGTTGTAAATCAATTATCACAGAGAGTATTGCCAGGCAGAGATTAGAACTCAAGACCGCTGGATTGATAGTTAAGACACATTACTGACTGAGCTAATTGGGCCCGGCTCACTAACAAAGAGTTTAAGTACAACTTTAATGACTGGGAACCAATCATCGTAGACCGAGATATGGTTATTAGTGATGCTCCTGCTGATCTGAACTATCGGGTTAGAAAATAAGATTCATTGTCATGTTTGTTTGTTTGAATATTTAGCATCATTTCTACTGCGTGCATGGGAATGGGTTTAGAATGAATGAATAGGGGTTTACAGCGTACCAACTCATTATAGGTTATTTGACGCCAACAGGAAGGATGATTCCAGGTAACTGGTTCACTCTACATGTACATAAACAACAAATTAACATACAGATTAAAAGAATATATCAACAAATGAATATGCAGAATGAGCCTAGAACCTTGATATCCACAGAACTGCAGAGTTTCAGCAAATTCTACCGTATTACTTAAACTGACGCTTCCTACAACATGCATTAGTTTCTATTTTTGCCATCACTTATATGGCTCCCCGGAACCACACAGAGCTTGGTAATTTAAACAAAATAGTGAACATGACAAAAAATGATAAAAAACTTTTTATAAACATAACACCCATTCTGAGGATTCTTACCCCTCTGCAGAAATCGATAATGATTCTATTCTCAGCCGCAACCACATGGGCTGAAAAGGGGTTTAATCCATGACATCAATGTAAAAAAAAACACATTGTTTAGTATATACTAATGTAGTTAAGCCCAATTGAAATGAAAGCTTATATGAACCACTCTCAAGTCAACTTCCTTGGTAGAACCAGTAGTGTTGTTTTTGAGAGACATCAGCTTCCGTTGGGGATCAAACCTGTAACCTTTGGTGGAAGTGTCATACACTTTATACATGTAAATACCGGTAAGCAAATTGGTTCTATCCCTAGGGTTGTCCTTAAAAAATATATTGTTTACTGTGCTCCTGCCTACTCACTCAAAAATGCAGCTAATAAACTTTTTACTGACTTTTAAAGCGTGTAATTTTTTTTATATGATATCTGTCCATTTTTCTTTAAAATTTAGCACAAATAATGTGAGGCACACGCTGTTATAACATCTCCTGTCAGAGCCTTAGACTATAACAGTACAACAGTACATTCCTCTGTGATGCACACACTGTTATAACATCTTCTGTCAGAGCCTCAGACTATAACAGTACAACAGTACATTTCTCTGGTGAAGCACACACTGTTATAACATCTCCTGTCAGAGCCTTAGACTATAACAGTACAACAGTACATTTCTCTGTGATGCACACACTGTTATAACATCTCCTGACAGAGCCTCAGACTATAACAGTACAACAGAATATTTCGCTGTGAGACATGCACTGTTATAACATCTCCTGTCAGAGCCTCAGATTACAACAGTACAACAGTATATTTCTCTGTGAGGCACACACTTCTACAACATCTCCAGTCAGAACCTCAGACTATAACAGTACAACAGTACATTTCTCTGGTGAGGCACACACCGTTATGCCATCTCCTGTCAGAGCCTCCGACTATAACAGTACAACAGAACATTTCTCTAGTGAGGCACACACTGTTATAACATTTCCTGTCAGAGTCTCAGACTACAACAGTACAACAGTATATTTCTCGGGGAGGCACACACTGTTACAACTCCTTCCGGTCAGACCCTCAGACTATAACAGTACAACAGTACATTTCTCCATGATTCACACACTGTTACAACATCTCCTGTCAGAGCTTTAGACTATAACAGTACAACAGTACATTTCTCTGGTGAGGCACACACTAATATCATCTCCTGTCAGAGCCTCAGACTATAACAGTACAACAGTATATTTCTCTGTGAGGCACACACTGTCACAACATCTCCTGTCAGAGCCACAGACTATAACAGTACAACAGTACATTTCTCTAGTGAGGCACACACTGTTATAACATCTCCTGTTAGAGCCTCAGACTATAACAGACAACAGTACATTTCTCTGTGAGGCACACATTGTTATAACATCTCCTGTTAGAGCCTCAGACTATAACAGACAACAGTACATTTCTCTGTGAGGCACACACTGTTACAACATCTTCTGTCAGAGCCTCAAACTATAACAGTACAACAGCACATTTCTCTGGTGAGGCACACACTGTTAAAACATCTTTTGTCAGAGCCTCAGACTATAACAGTACAAAAGTACATTTCTCTGGTGAGGCCCACACTGTTACATCTCCTGTCAGAGCCTCAGACTATAACAGTACAACAGTACATTTTTCTGTGAGGCACACACTGTTACAACATCTCCTGTCAGAGCCTTAGACTATAACAGTACAACAGAACATTTCATTGCAAGGCATACACTGTTACAACATCTCCTGTCAGAGCTTCAGACTATAACAGTACAACAGTACATTTCCCCATGAGGCACATGCTGTAATAACAACTGTCAGAGACTCAGACTATAACAGTACAACAGTACATTTCTCTGTGAGGCACACATTGTTACAACATCTCCTGTCAGAACCTCAGACTATAACAGTACAACAGTACATTTCTCTGTGAGGCACACACTGTTACAACATCTCCTGTCAGAGCCTCAGACTATGACAGTACAACAGAATATTTCTCTGTGAGGCACACACTGTTATAACTTCTCCTGTCAGAGCCTCAGACTATAACAGTACAACAGTACATTTCTCCATGAGGCACACACTGTTACAACATCTCCTGTCAGAGCCTCAGACTATAACAGTACGACAGTACATTTCTCCTTGAGACACACACTTATAACATCTCCTGTCAGAGCCTCAGACTATAACAGTACAACAGTACATTTCTCCGTGAGACACACACTTATAACATCTCCTGTCAGTACCTCAGACTATAACAGTTCAAAAGTACATTTCTCTGTGAGGCACACACGGTTACAACATCTCCTGTCAGAACCTCAGACAATAACAGTACAACAGTACATTTTTCTGTGAGGCACACACTGTTACAACATCTCCTGTCAGAGCCTCAGACTATAACAGTACAACAGTACATTTCTCCGTGAGACACACACTTATAACATCTCCTGTCACAGCCTCAGACTATAACAGTACAACAGTACATATCTCTGTGGGGCACACACTGTTATAACATCTCCTGTCAGTACCTCAGACTATAACAGTTCAAAAGTACATTTCTCTGGTGAAGCACACACTGTTACAACATCTCCTGTCAGAACCTCAGACTATAATAGTACAACAGTACATTTCTCTGTGAGGCACACACTGTTACAACATCTCCTGTCACAGCCTCAGACTATAACAGTATAACAGTACATTTCTCCATGAGGCACACACTGTTATAACATCTTCTGTCAAAGCCTCAGTCTATAACAGTTCAACAAAAACATTTCTCCATGAGGCACACACTAATATAACATCTTCTGTCAGAGCCTCAGACTATAACAATAAAACAGTAAATTACTCTAGTGAGGCACACACAGAACATTTCTCTGTGAGGCACATACTGTTACATCTCCTGTCAGAGCATCAGATTATAACAGTACAACAGTACATTTCTCCATGAGCCACATACTGTTATAACATCTCCTGTCAGAGCTTCAGACTATAACAGTACAACAGTACATTTCTCCATGAGGCACACACTGTTACAACATCTCCTGTCACATCCTCAGATTATAACAGTACAACAGTACAACAGTACATTTCTCTGAGGCACTCACTGTTACAACATCTCCTGTCAGAGCCTCAGACTATAACAGTACAACAGTACATTTCTCTGGTGAGCCACACACTGTTACAACATCTTCTGTCAGAGCTTCAAACTATAACAGTACAACAGTACATTTCTCTGGTGAGGCACACACTGTTACAACATCTTCTGTCAGAGCCTCAGTCTACAATAGTACAACAGTACATTTCTCTAGTGAGGCACACACTGTTATAACATCTCCTGTCAGAGAATCGAACTATAACAGTACAACAGTACATTTCTCTGGTGAGGCACACACTGTTACAACATCTTCTGTCAGAGCCTCAGTCTATAACAATACAACAGAACATTTCCCTGTGACGGACACACTATTATAAAATCATGATGTGTCTCGAGCTGAAAATGATGACAGGTCATTTAAAGTGAAATTCATCTTCGATCTTTAATTTACACACAGTTAACTTGTGTACAATAATTCTTAGTTTAAAAATATTCTATCAACTCTGTTGCTTACTGAAATAATAATAAATATTCTATTGTACTTGATTGTTTCTTTAAGATTGAGTGGTGATCATTTAACAGTTTGTGTTTTCATGTGTAAAAACTTTTAAAATGTGTATATAACATGTATACAGATTACAGACATGTACATCTCATTCTGTATTTACAGACAGGATATGAGCATAAGGAAGTTTATATATCACAGTGTGTGGTGTATACCTTATAAATGATTCATAAACATTATCTATCAAGAACAGATTACAATGGGGAAAACATAACACATACAGTAGTACCACAGTACATGTATAATATTTGAGAGAACTAATAAAACAGTTCCCTCTGTATCCCTCATTAATTCAACCCAAGTGCATAACACTATATAAATAGTATAGGCAATGCTGCATGCTACATAAAACATGTAATAAAAAGCTACATGCATCATGGTGTTATAAGTACTTGCGTTACCCCACGAACACAGTTCAACACTATGATGATTTTTTTTTTATATAATGTTGTTTTAAGACATGGATTTCTTTTTTAAATTCTTTTTTTGGGGGGAGGGGTTGGTAAACTTTTTAGTCGTTTTTATATGATTAAAAAGTAAAATATATTCCTGTTTATTTTTAATCATTTACTGTTTTTTAGTTAAGACATTTAAGTACCAAGATATTATATGGACACTCTGTTAACTGAAAAAAATTGAAATACAATCAAACCTGTCTTAAGCAGCCAGTCAAAGGAAGGAGTAAAAGTGACCTTTAAAGACAGGTTGTTGCTTAATAAAGGTAAATTTGCTTCTTAAAACACAAAAATGGGAAATAGCGAATGTGGCTGCTTAAGACAAGTGGCTGCTTAATAGAGGTGGTCACTTATACAGGTTTGACTGGACTTATAATGGGTATACCCTTACTGAGACCTTCCTCTGCCAGTTTAAAAACCTTCTTAGAACCCTGGGGAGAACCCGGTCACTATAGTAATTAACCAATAAAAGTAAGTTAAAAACTTATCTTAAGTGTAAAAAAATGGTAATGGTTTTATTTCATAAACTTCATAAACCGTATTAGATAGTATCTTATTTATCCATTTTCATAAACATATAAATGAATAAAAATGTATGTTCGTATTAGAAATATATCAAGACTCACAACAGAAAGGTTCAATCAGCTAG